>OX418220.1:51272769-51737691 GCA_948455865.1 Conomelus anceps
GACCGTCGTGAAGCTGGCCCCACCCAAATTGGCAGAAACTATAAGTTCTATATCATGAGATTCTTCAGAGTTTCTGCTATTTAATGCCGCAAAAATAAATTTTCTGCTGTTTTCACGAAAAAAGTTATTCAACTTTAAAAAAGTTAATTACTGGGTGGGGCCAGAATCACGCTGCCCCACCCATTTCGCAAAACTTAATAAAGCACATATCAATAGTTTCTGCTGAGTTTCTGCTATTTAATGCCGTAAAAATAAAGTTTCTGCTGCTTTTAGAAAAAAAGCTATAGCCCATTCAAGTTTTGGGTTAATGAAAATTAATTGGCTGTAACTCGGTTAATATACACGTTACAATAACGGGCTATGTGTCAATCTTTACTGCTAAACAGTGGCTATCGAATGACACTAACAGCATAGCCGTAGCGACACCAGCAAAAAAGATGTAGCAAAAACTATTTTGCCATTTAAACCAATGTTATTTCTAACCAGCCCCACCCACTTCAAAAATTTCAATTCAATGTCTGTCAAGATTTTCAGTTGAATTTCTGCTACTCAATGCCATGAAAAGTAAAGTTTCTGCTGCTTTCAGAAAAAAGTTATAGCCAATTAAATTTTGGGTCAACGAAAATTAATTGGCTGTAACTCGGTTAATGACACATCAGCATAGACCGGTCATTCGAGACAATGTTACTACTAATGTACATACATGCCAGAGCAAGGCTTAATTTCTGAATTGAGAAGTACCGGAGCTGTAACTTACCGGGGGCTCTGGGGGTATGGTTTACCTCCCAGCAAAAGCTGGGTTGAGGGGTCCCCCCCCCCCCCCCCCCCCAGGAAATGTTTGAAAGTTACACTTGAATTTGTGCATTCTAAACGCATTTGAGCATGGTTAGTAATGCACATAGTCCTATTGTATTACATAATATGCAAAATAATAAGATTTAGGTTTTTTTTTAATAAGGTTTTTAAACGATTTTGAAGAGAACTTGGAAACCATAACTACAAAAGTAAAAAACTCAAGTCAGGTTTAAAAAGGGTACAATTTTTTGGTTTTTCGCTTATACATTGGAAACGATAACTAAGATTCATCAATTTCTCTGTTCTCACCAAGGTTAAAGATAACAAAATGCTCAAAAAAATCAGCTCCCCTGTCCTGTTCTCCCCCTAATATGAAGTGGACAATGAGTAAAATTTTGCGAAATATCTTTCAGATATTTGAAGGGTTTATTGCGTGAGGACTACTCTTCACAGAACTACTAGTGGTAGGGTAACTCAAATTACTCTGGTATGTATGTGCTTAGTAGTATCTATAATAAGTTTCAATTATATTGAGTTGTGTGCCCAGTTGAATTATTAATTTAATACATCAACCCCAACGGAGTAATAGATTTTTCTAGATTATTTGTAATATGACGTCACAACCGGCTGCTGTATGTGGTGGTGTGTGTTGCGTATCGAAGCGTCTCCCTCCCATTAAAGCAATTATTGTGGAATGTCATCACGTGCTACTAACTACTACCAGAAGATTCAAAAATGGGGTGCACGGTATTCTCCCACTTTCCACTATGCTTGCAATATATGCAACAAGTGATTTCTTACTCACTAACAAATGTTCCTATATAGGTGAGAAAAAGAACTAGAATATTATAAAAGTAGGCTTACTCGAAGACCATTTTAATTCTTTAATCAAAATATATTAATACGACTTTGATATGATTACAGTTAAGAAAGTTGTTATCACAACCTTTTAATAAGTCAAATTGCTGTTTCAAAGTAAGGATTAATGAGGTATTCGAGACTTTTTCGTTTGCACTAAAACGTCAATGTCAGGGTTGAATGAAGGTATTTTTAATCTCAAGTCACTTTCAACCTTCAGTTGATTTCCGTATTTGTTTTTTATGAAAGCGAAAATTAAAAAAAGTGCGTTCATATGGTGGTGACATAAGCGTATCCAGAAATTTTTCAAGGGGGGTCCACTTCACCTGCATACAAAACTCTTTGACTGGACTGACCCCCCCCCCCCCTGCATTCAAATCCTAAAACTTTTATTCACTTTGTAACTACAGCAAGTATCACAGCAGCCGTAGTTCACAAATTTCAACCTATTTCAATTTATTAATTAAGTATTATACTGTACTACTTATTACACAATACTAATGTTTTTTTATGATATTAAAAAGTTGCTAAACCCATTTTACAATTTCCAAACTCCACGTTTTTAAAAAGAAAACATATTTTTCGACACCCATCCCATATGAGATGAAAGGTGAAGAGAACAGGTGAAGACAACAATACATTAAAAGGGTGCATTCTATGAGTATGAAGTGAAGAAACCAAGTACCCTGATGTGTATCTTATTGAGAGGGTACTAGAGAAGAAAGGTAACAAATTGTATGTGAAATGGTTGGGCTCTGATTCGAAATACGATTCATGGATTGATAATAATAGTGTTGTCTGAAAAAATAATCATATTGTCACTGTATTGAAAAATGAACTTGAAACAGCACATATCAAAACTACCACTGATCAACTTTGATAAGTATTTAAATGAGAACTGAAAGCAACCAACAAATGAGACACAGTGTACTTTTGAATTGTGTGTGCATCATCCAATATTGGGAAAATCAATATCGTTTTCAATTTATTATTTGCAGAAAATGGTGTTAAATCTTTAAATTTATATGTTCTTACCAAATCTCACCAGCAAGACTCATGAACTTCTCAAAGAAATTATGAGTCAAGTCCCTGAGATTGGATTCAATTAATTTGTTTCAACAAATGAAGAAATCCCACACCTGATTGATTTCTGAACTATCACAACTTCTGTTTGAGGATGAAGTCAATGTTTCTTTAATTATTAATGTTTTAGCTGTTTTTGCGTGAAAGTAATGGATGAATTTTCTTTTTTCAGCCAAAACAAACTTAAAACGAAAAATCAAAAATCCAATAATTGAAAAATTAAAAACTAATATTAAATGGCAGCAATTATTTTATTCTCTATTAAAACTTGTATAAATGCAAGATTGTATGGCATTGTACCAGGACCGAGAACGAAATTATTAATTTTACTTCAACACCGACCGTGATCCACGCAGAAACTGAGCTTCTGGACAGTTGAAAAGCTCAAATGGAAGTCTATAAAATCATTTTGTTATTTTATCATGGAAAAAGAATTCACAATGTCAACATTTGCGAGCTATGCTACTATAATACGTTTTTTCTACTTCTAGACTAATGACTTCTCTCAGTTTTATCATGAAATTCTAACCCACTCTTTCTCGATAATGTACCATACATTAAAGTTCTCTCCTCTATCGTATAAAGATAGTCTAAACATGCCACAATAATGGATACAATGACAGCCGCGATGCTCAGTTCTCAACACTCCAATATTGTACATTAATTCCGTCTAGATTAAATTTTGTTCTCTAGAATTATTATCACTGGTATAGAATTATTCTTAAGAACCTTTCCTACGGCAAAAAAGCATTCTATCTAGTGCTTAGTCATCTCAAATGGGGGGGGGGGGGGTCCGGACCCAGGGACCCTCCCCCCTTGAATACGCCCCTGTGTGGTGAATACCATCAGAAATCTCATCGCAATTACGGATATTGTTGGATATTCTATCCTCGTCACCATCCAAAATGTTGTTAAATCTTTCTCCTTATAGCCTGATTAAATGATAGAATCGCGGCAGTTCAATGAGCTCTTTTTCCTGCAAAATAATTAATTACTGATTTTTCAAAAAACTCACCCAAAAAATAAAGTGAAACCTAAAATAGCCACACATTTTAAACTCAGTATTTGAATATAAAACTTCACAGAACAGACTTCTTATTTTGTTTTACAAAATTTGATGAATACAGTATTATTTTGAGAAAGAATTTAATTTTGTTAGAATATTTTAAATTGATGCATGTACATACTACGATTGTGAATAGTTAAATAACTCAAATTGTTAAGAGGAAATGTTCAGTTACTGTAATATTTTAAGATTTAAAAGAGTAACTGGGAGGTCGTAAGGCTGAGATTATTTAAGTTTGTTGTCCTCATCAAATGGATTTTTAATCCATTGTTCTATGAGTGGAAAGTAGTGTTTTAGTTAAGAAGCCAAGGCTTTAAGACGATCATAGATCATTTTGGAAGTTTCTTAATTTACTTTGATAGTTCTGTAATAATTTTATCATCCAAAAAATCGTTCAGAAGTCGTAAGTCATCAAATAATACATTTTTTTAAATGTTATCGGACCACCATTGTATCTCTTTGATAGTAGCATCAATTTTGTCTTGCACAAATAATTTGTGAATATCTTTTACTTAAGGTCAAATCAAGAGTATTCAGAGAACTAAGAATATACGAAGTAAGCTAACTTTATTAACCAAACCTCATCATTAAGGCATTTATCAAGAAAGACAAGAGCTTTCATCTCTCCTACTTGCAATTGTGATTGCGAACGAACAACCGTACATTATCATGGTGGAATGATACATTTGTATCATTCCACCATGGTAAATTATCATGAAGCCTGAATCAACCTGGCAAGAACGTTCCTATGGATAGTCAATGGACTTCACAATGTAGGATTAGTTGCTTGTGCTCACTTCAGGGGCGCACCCAGACTTTTGTTTTCGGGGGGGGGGGGGGTCTTACGGCTTTTACCCATCCTACCAGGTAAAAGGGAAGGGAGGGGGTTAAAATTAGGATTTTTCAGAGCTCTTTTTACAAGAATGTTGCCTGATAAAGTTTATGTGTGGGCAATAAAGTTTATTGTGACCTCTTATTGATTCATTACTTGACTTTTTAGAATAGCATTAGCAAAATAAGCAATGGGTAAACAAAATGTGTCCATCATGAGTTTATTTGTACAGAGTGTTTCAAGAGTTCAAAATGATTCTGCCATACTGCATAAGCAACTTCTCATGAGGATAAAAAAATTAGAATGAATGTACGTCCGGACGCTTTGTTACAGAAATAAATAGGGCGAGAGATTATAGCTATTCCACCATCCATTCAGAAATGACTAAGGTCTTCATATAGATGGCGTGAATTAAATGGAACCAGTGTAAAATTATCTGAAACGTGCTACAAGATTCACTACTATTTATTTTTATGATGCTCATATGAGACCTTTGTGTTGATAATAAAGTGAACGAAAAATGCCAGTCTGAACGCGAATCGAGATTACCAAATTATTGATATTGATATTTGGCCTTTTTTGCATATTTCATATAACTTTATAACCGCAGTACTTAATGTTTTAAATAATTTTACAGTCCATTTCACAACAAATGCATTCAATTCACCACCTAAATGAGGGCTTTAGAAGCCTAAAGTTTCCTGAATGAGTGCTAATTTATTGATCTCTTATTGAAAATGATAACTTCACTTTTCTGCTGTATTACTTTCTGTATTGAAGCGTTTTCAAAGGAATAAACTTTTGCAATTGTATTGAATTTGTTTTCGCAAAAACCTGTAAACCTTTTTTAGGAAATTGTTAGTCGCGAACCGTAACAGGTGCCTGTTCAGTCAGATAAGGTAAGCTGCAAATTCCTAGGGTAAGGGTGACCGAATAGATCGGCCACCAAAAAAAGAGGGTTCTCAGCTATAAAATCACTTGCCGATGATACAGAACTCACCTAAAACTGAGGGTCCAACTCATCAAACATTAACATTAAACACATTACATTACCCACACACAGGTCTCAGAACTATCTGAGCTTCACCTTCCGAAAAATATTATATTATTAATCTACTGTAACGTTAAATGTATTACAGGTTTAGGAGGTTCTAGAGGCTAGAGGTCCTGTACTTATTGGTTAAATGATTGCCAGATTAATATGAGTGAGACGAATTATCTTTACCCAGCCGCCTGGTCAAATCTAGTTCTGCCAGGCTACAAAATCTATTTCCACCTATGGTAGTCACTCATAATATTCCTTTTAATAGTATATCGATATTGTTAATTGCTATTAACACTATCGTATTTAAACAAGTTTGAAATGTACAGCCTAGAGTTCATATTACAAACAGCCAATTCGCTAAAAATTATCAACGTTTTGATAAGGATTTCAGGACCTGAGGGAAAGGCTTGAGCCCCAAAGCCCCCATGTCAAGCCACTAGTTATGAACATTATTCTACTTAAAAAGCTGAATACATGACATGTACCAACACTAATCAGCCTACAGCACATAGTCTCCATAATAAATTTTCTTGAAAATTATTAACAATTTGTCAAAGAGCTCGGGTTCTTTTGGGTTTCTTAAGCTCCCTAATCCCCCTCCCTTGGCTGCGCCACTGGCTCACTTCCCATTTCATCGCACAACGCACCAAAGACCCTTGAGTTTTTAGATTGTAATTGATGAAATTAACAGGTTCACACGAATCTGTGTGAGTCATCTGGGAGCAGTGGACAAAATAGAGTGGAATAAATAGAGTTGACTATGGGTGGGGGTGGGGGGGTTTACTAACACCTCCCACGGTCAATCACTCTTACATATTACTCCCTTCAAAAAATTTCTCAGAATATAAATATAATACATATTATACAATATTCATACAGGGTAAAGGAACCAAACGCTGACAAAAGCGCTTAGCTGACTTAATTGAGCCTCAATTTTGGCGCGCGACCACAACTACAGTCGCTCAGTATAGCAATGCTATTGGATATAATTAATTCCCACATCTATTACACATTGCTTTGCTTTCTAAAATGATTCCATTTGAACATAAATTAATAATGTAATAGGTACTATTGTAGTGAATGTGAACACTATGTATTATATGATGGCCATTCCACATTGTTCTAGTTTTGCAGTTTCTATCTTAAGATAATTCTTCTTAGTTAATAATAGTTCTTCCTTGGCCATGGATTGAGGCCTACTCATTGATTTCAATTGTTTGCAATGGAGAGAAAATGTGGTATTCAAAAGAAGTTGTCATTAAAAAAATATTTGCTGAGCATACTCTAGTTAATGACCATCGAAATTTCAGTGTTCCTGATAAACAATATTTGAAGGCATTATGAATTTGGATTTAATTAACAGTTTTTATAGTCTTTACTTCAATTAGTTTTCATCCAATCCTTATTCATGAAATGAATTTGTTTAATTCACTTTAAATTACCTTTGAGAATTTAAATTTTATGCAATTTATTTAAATGAATTTATGATAAATTTTATTATTTTATTTATTTGCTTTTTATTCTTGGAATATATTTAGACTGTTAGATCTGTTTTATATAGAAGAAAATGAGCAAACTAGTTGATTACAATGAGGACTCTTAAGCTATTATTATTGACTAGCAGCTACCCGTCCTTCGTACGGATTATGTTTAGAAATACGACTAAATATGTTTCGGCTTTTTTGATAGCAACGATCATGAAGTTGTTAGCAGTTTAGTTAACAACTTAGGACGTAAACAATTCAGTGACAGTTATCAGAGAGAATATTTGAGAACAGCTGATTGATATATCATCATAAATTACGTGATTTGTTGTTGTTCTTATGTTGTAATAATAGTGCTACCTGGCGAATTCCCAAGAGCCTAACACAAACCGCACCTTCCTAAAATGTTAATTTTTGTTTTGATAAATTATTGAAATTAGAAATTTTTTTTTTTTTTTTTCAACAAAGAAATAATTGATAAAACATAAGATGGGCTTTGATTCACCAGACATATGTTTCCTAAAATACTGCAATGCTCCGACTACACAAGTCTGCAGACAGCGTAAATAACGCCGCGAAGGGCCCACCATTTATATTCGAGAACAACTGATTGATATATCATGATAAATTACGTGATTTGTTCTTATTCTTATGTGGTAATAAAACTTGGAAGAAATGTATCCAAAATCGCACAATACTTGGTTTTTAAACGTTTATTATTCTGTTAAAAAAAAGTTAATTTAGTTTTTCATAGCTAAAGATATTGTCAATAATGTTTTCAATACTAATTTGGACTATTTATGTGACAAATTTGTAATTTGAACTGTTTTGGGCAAATGCCTGTAGTTTTTTACTTGATTGTCATAATTTCACCAAATAAATAAATAAATAAATACTATTCAATAACTAAAATCCCGATCGATGCTCTCGTTTTTGAGGAGAAGGCCGCGTAAAATGTATCCAAAATCGCACAGTACTTGGTTTTTAAACGTTTATTACTCTGTTAAAAAAAAAGTCAATTTAGTTTTTTTATAGCTAAAGACATTGTCAATAAAGTGTTCAATACTGTTCAATAACTAAAATCCCGATCGATGCTCTCGTTTTTGAGGAGAAGGCCGCGTAAAATGCCTTTGGGGCCGTGACAGACAGACAGATAGAAAGTGAGATAGGACTATTTTCGGCTTATTTAATGTATAAAACGTAAAAATAACCAAAAAATATACAATTCTGATAAATGTACAGACAAAACTCTAATTTTATTTATATAGATTTTCAAATTTCTCTACTCTGTGTTTATTAATTATTAGTATATTATTAATCGTTAAATAGGCTATATTAGACATTATCATTTTTTTAATTATTGTTAATATCTCTAGTATGTTTTATATGTATGATTACTATTTGATATATAAAATCAAATTAGCTCATTCAAGGTATGTCAGCTACTGGTGTCAAGGTATGTCAGCTACTGGAGGTGACCAAAAATAGAGGTGTCAGCTATTGGTATAGATATCAAGTGATTTTAAAATAGAAATCTCGTGTTGAAATTAGTATCTAAATTGTACCCAATTTCAATCAGCCATTTAAAAGACTTGAATAAATAGATTGTAAACATTTTTTTATTAATCCGTACAATAGCTCAAAAGTAAATAGATAATATTCATGAATTGACTCACTAAGGTGTCAGCTGCCGGTTTCTTCACCCTAGCTTCAAACTAAATGAATAATCTTTCAAATTTTTAGTTTTTCAAATTGTTTCTTACAATTTTTCTAAGCAATGGGGGGGGGGGGGTGGTTATCTATTTCGAAAAAATGTAATTCCAGATTCTTGATAAATTCTGTTTAAAAAGTAAAAGAATATCAAAAGTTCAATTGATTTTGAGAATTGGTTGAAAATTGAAAATATTAACTGACAGAAATAACTACAAATGGCCCGCAAAAGTTCGTCAAATTTGAGCTAGTAGCTCAAATCGTTTAATGAGTCTTTATCCAGTACTCATGAGAAGAGATTCTATAGCCTGTACATAACAGTTCTTGAAAAAGGTGAGCAATCATAATTTAGGCAATAGGCTATAGCGACAAAGATTTTTGTTCATAGGAACAGTTGATAGCTATTTCTGTGGAAGAATGGAATACAGGTAATAGAACTAACATATTTCTATTAGAGGTGTGAAAACAACTGCAAAAATTTTTTTTGGTGTCAGTTCAGCAATTCAAGTGAATTTCAAATTGGGATATTAAAGAGAACATTTTTGGACACTAAGAGAACATTTTCGGACACATAAGGAATGACACAATCTTAGTCTCCGAGAATGTTTCAAACCCAATTATTATTTTGAAACATAACAAAGCGTTACCAAAAATCGCTTTAATAGAAAAATCAATCTGCAATTATCTGCTCTTTAGAAAATTTGCAAATTATAAAGATATGGATAAGAAAGGCTGAGTAACAGAGGGAAGGTCTGTAAATAGTGCCGAAGCTGACTAACAAAATGGGGAAGTGAGAAATGATTGGACGTAGTGATGAAGACGGAGACATCATGGAAAGATGAAGAATGAAAAGGATGTGGGTGAGCGAGCGAGTGAGTGAGAGAGAGAATGAATGAGAAAGACCTCCACAACAGACTGGAAACAGACGAACCATCCATCACCTTACTATCCCTGATCAATGCTGGAAATAATTATCACGCTCTATGTTGTGTTATCGATGGCTGGCAGCATGTGACGTCAACCAGCAGTTGTAGGCCTATAAGAATAAGATGCGAGAATCAGCTGTTCTATGACGAATGAAAGTGAACATCTAAAACAATTCAGTTGGTTTCAGAAACAGTTGGTTTCAGAAACAGTTGGTTTCAGAAACAGTTGGTTTCATATGGTAGCCATGGCTTAATAGTAAAGATTGACACTTAGCCCGTTATTGTAACGTGTACATTAACCGAGTTACAGCGAAATAAGTTTCATTAACCCAAAAATCAAATTGGCTATAACTTTTTTTCTGAAAGCAGCAGAAATTTTATTTTTGTGGCATTTAATAGCAGAAACTCAGCAGAAATTATTGATATGTGTTTCATTTAGTTTTGCGAAGTGGGTGGGGCCGCGTGATGCTGGCCCCACCCAGTAATTAATTTTTTTAAAGTTGAATAACTTTTTTCCTGGAAACAGCAGAAAATTTATTTTTGCGGCATTAAATAGCAGAAACTCTGAAGTATCTCATGATATACAACTTATAGTTTCTGCCGTTTTGGGTGGGGCCAGCTTCACGACGGTGAACTGTTGGTGCCGGTACATGATAGATCTACCTATCCAACTAAACATGAATAATAGTGACAGTGAAAATGAAATTATCTCAACACCCGAAGAAATTACTGAAAGGGCAAATTCGGCATTGAAGAGCCTTTTGCCTGAGAAATTGAAAAGTTTGTATGAAAAAACGGCAAGATCGCAGCGTGCGCGCCGGGCGTATTACTCAACTATTTGAAAAGCTATCGTCTCAAAACTATATTTAAATGAAAATACAGAAAAAATTGAGACGCGGAAGCACAATTTCAAACGCCAAACACTTCTATGAATATTAAATAAAAACGTTTAAAAATGATATGAAGAAACTAACCTATAATTGCGAATCCGTCAATAAAGTGTCAGTAAACAATATTCTAACACTCTATCAATGTATTATATTCTTGATTAATGGGTAATAGAACTAGCATTAATTTAGTTGACATTCAATGTATTTTTCATTTTAAAATATGTAAGATTACGTAGTTTTTTGGACATGTATAAGTCGGAACACAAATGTCACTCTCGACTATTGGAATTGGACTATGCACGATACGATATTGCAGATCGATTATTTCGACTTCTCGATAGTTTGTCAGATCGAGTATCCATCACGATCTTATCGACTATTTCTTGTCATTATTTGACTCGCAGCTTTTGCAATTTAAGAAAATAATTGATATTATCATTAAAAATAAGCTTAATAATTTTTAAAAATTAGATAATAGATATATATGTTGATTAAAATCCATTATTAAAGAAAAATAATAGTCTTTTTCTTATCTATGCTACTACCAACCAACATTTTTGATAGATTGGTCATTCTACATCACTGTCATTCCGAAGTGGAATGGAACTGCATAACCAAACCTTTCCTAACCTGGCTAGATCTGACTGAACCACCTCTGTAAATTTGTTGGTGGTTTTAAATTTGTCGCTGGTGTAAATTTGAGGTGGTTCAGTCACATCTAGCCAGGTTAGGAAAGGTTTGGTTATGCAGTTCCATTCCACTTCGGTCCATTCACGCAGACTACGCTTCTGTGCATGCACGAAATGTTTCCACATGTGTAGATTTAAAAGATCGTGAAAAAATGTAGTAGTTTCGTTATTGGTACATATCGACCTTGTACAATAGTGTCGACAGAGCCGTATCGATAGTTGAGACCCTGTCGATATCGATTAGTCAATCCGATCGATCTAATGATTGCAAATATGTACGGTAGGCCTACAAGGCGAACTGCGAAGTGTATGTCATCTTTACATTGTTTTAAAAAAACGTCTTTTTTTAATCACGTACATGATTAAATATGAAAAAAAGCATAATTTATGTGATGATTGTGTCATGCTGCAGATAATTCATTATTGATTTTCTAAATACTGTTTCCTGACACTTTTTGACAAATCTGCTATTAGAGGTTAGTTTCTCCATGTCATTTTTAATCGTTTTTATTTAATATTACGAAAAGAGTTTCATATTTGAAATTGTGCTTCCGCGGCTCAATTTTTTCTGTATTTTCATTTAAATATAGTTTTGAGACGATAGCTTTTCAAATAGTTGAGTAATACGCCCGGCGCGCATGCTGCGATTTTTCCGAGGATGTATTACTATATTATTAAGAACCCTACAGGACCTTATTTAAATACTGTTGTTTATCCGTCCGTCTCTGCCCTAGCGTTTGAAAGAAATATTGTAGACTCTTGAAACTTGGTATATAGCCTCCTCATAGTCCAAGTGAGATCGCTATTGATTTTTGATTTTGGGAATTGAATAGGCCTATAAAAGTAATTATGATGTAAACAGATTTCCACTAATTGGCAGAGCTGTTGCTGTTTACATTTTAAAATCAAAACATTGGAAATCACGAAGGCTGATGCGTAGCACAATAATCAACTTTATTTTTTTTTACAGTGCAAGCGTTGACGTTTTCATTTTTTATAACTTAATTTATATGAGGTCCTGAGGGCTAACTTGATCTTTAAATCTGATTCCAACTGCGCATGTTGGAGAAGCTCATTTTAAAAATCATAATGTTCCTGCAGAAGTAGGCCTAATAGCCTTACTCTATAAATATCCTTTAAATGCAAAAGCAAATTTCGAAAATCTTTACACATACATCGCTGTGCAATACTTAAAGGAAGATCCATGCAAAGTTTCATTGAATTTGGTCCACGCGTTTAGCCGTAAATGCGTTACAAACAGATAAACTAACCATGGTGGAACGATACATTCCACCATGTATCATTCCACTATGTAAACTAACAGACAAATGCAAACTGGTCGACTTGAAACAAAGACCTCTCTTCGTTCGGTCAATTAGTTTCAGTATGATAAGGCCTTGGCTTATCTAAATCAAAATATTCAAATTTATCAAAATATTTGCGAATTACCAAGGTTAAGTTACTTAAGACAATTTCTAGACGTTTGTAATCACGTCCAGAAATAGAAATGATACCATATTTGGCAAAAATGCTCTTATACCAGCAAAGGGCTCAATTCTTAATTTATTTTATTCTTTTTTTTAGATTACGTCTTGGAGACTCCAGTTAAGGAGTATAAGACAAGTCAGAAAACCCATAATACAGTTTTAATAAATAGTTTGAAAGAATAAGCATTGATTTCTCCTATAACAGTTCTTATAGCGAATCTATTTGTTGTGGGATGCGATATTTTTAATATTACCGTATACTGTATATAAATAACAAGCGAGTTGATCATTTTGGAGACACAATCCAATAACATGGATAACCAAAATGTGAAGCAGATATTTGGGAGGCCATGAAGGGGCCTACAAGTGTGCAGTTTCAGAGCCCTCCCACATAAATCAATTAGAGGTGTAGGTCAAAAACGCGGCTGGAGTCTAAACGGGCAAATGATGATATACTCTGTGTAGCCATGGCGGAGGCATCAGTGCTATCAGCCATGATACAACTTGTGAGTATTGTTTGCTACTGGAATAACAACGAGTCTCGCATCTGATTCTGAAAGGACACGATTTTGTTCATCTATAAATAATATAACTCGGACAAATATCTTGGCTACAAAGTTTTTCTGTGGTATTCCATAGTAAACAGGATTCTGGGTCAACAGAATGATCAGGGCGAAATAAAATATCTCTGAGGTTAAGTGTGTTCTATTGTTGATATTGTACTTGTACATGAATACAACTTATTTTGTTTTCTGTATATGCTAGAATGAATGTACAATAGAATTGGTTCACCAAAACTAAGACCTATTTCAAAAGTTCTTTATAAGAGAAGGACTGTGCTTGTGCTTAATATTCGCATGAAATACTGTAACATAAAGGCAAGTAGCTTTTAAATTTTATTCTGAAACCTAGATACTTGCCATGATAAAATATTGATATTCATGCAAAATGATTGACAAAATAAATAATTTGTTAAAAAATAATTAATTATTATGACCATCAAAATATTGTGGTTATACCTAGGTCAGTTAAATTATTTATAATTGTTGTGAATATTTATATTGATAATAGCATCAATGTATTCACGGAAAACTAGAAAATGTATTCGTTGATATTTTAAATCATGACAATGATTTACTCCGTGGTACGAATCTACGGTACTCAATGGTATCATTCTTCTGAATCCCATGTTAGAGGTCGGGTTTGATGACAATTATTTACTCTATAGGAGGAATTGCTGGAGGAATTTCATTCAGGTAGAATGTAAACTATTTTGAAATAGATTTTATTGAATTTAAAAAATTATCATTCTGAATGCTAGTGTCAAAATGAACAGCGTTTTATTTTAAGAATGATTTTATCAATAGAACTCATTTTAGTAGGACGATTTTATAGAACGTTGTTTTAAGGAACAATAATGTTGTTTAATAGAAAATTGTATAACAGTAATGTATATTTTAACAAAGAATAAACTTATAAACCTGATATCTCGATTCGTCATCATGCTACATAGAAGAGCATTTTCAAGGAGTAGGTAGAATGCTTTCAAAGAAAAGATTTATTTGAAGGGCTCTGTATTCGAGTGCAGAGTGCTTCTAAGGACAACTCATCATTGAGGATCTCTCTGAGTGGATGCATTCTCAGCAAATTGCAGCGGAGAGTTTTCAGAGTTGCATGTTATTGATTCCTTTTACACAACTCTTTGTAATCTATAAAAGCAGCATTACTACGGATCATCAACTCATGAATGAATAATTTATACTAAAATATTAGCGTATTACATGATATTTGAAAATTTAATACTCAATACTGCAATATAAACAAAAAAGTGAACAATATTCGCAGAAGCATGCATGGAAACAATAATTGACTCTAATAAAAACAACATCTGTACAACCTACTCTAGATAAAATTTTACAAACTTTGTGGTAATTGATTGATTGGCTGCCTTTATTTATTTCGTAGGAGGGCGAAGTTAGGGTGCAGCCGGCCTTCTCATACACTTAACCCTCCTATACAATTATGACTACTTTCTAAGACTTACAGCTAAATATATAAATTTCATTAGAAAGAGAAAAAAGACAAGAAAAATAATTAAATAAAGAAAATAAAATATCTATTTGATAGTAAAGGAGAAAGAAAGACAAATAATAAAACTTTGGAATGCTTCTAGATAAGAAAAAAAAATAGATAAAATGGACATTTTCACAAACTGGAAAATGCATGCCGACTCGCACCAAACACACACACACACACACACACACACTATCTATCTCATGCCTCGATCGCCGAACGAAGATAAATTGGAACAAAACAACGTTATTTAATATTTTCTAGTTATTACTATCTTTGTCTACAACGAGACTTTCATTTGCAGTTTCTGATTTTAATAACTTTTAGTTTGCAATATCTGCACCAAAAGCTCCCAATGAATTTTTCAATTCAATTTTTTTTTTTTTCAATTCAATTCAATTTTATTTTGCCAAAGAATATATGAGCATTACAATAAATATTTCTTTGTTATAATAATAATTATTACAAATATAAGAATTTACAAGAAAATAAAAATCTCTTGGCATCACCCAGCATAGGAAAAATCCTGACCGCTAGGTGAGAGTACCAGTTCCAAATTCTATTACAATAAACATTCAAATCACAACTTACAATAAACTCATCAAATCAAAAAACACAAAGGGAAAAAAAGAAAAATCATAATAAATCGCCAATTTCGAAGATATTATTATTGTTTTTATTAGAGTCAATTATTTACTCTATAGGAGGAATTGCTGGAGGAATTTCATTCAGGTAGAATGTAAACTATTTTGAAATAGATTTTATTGAATTTAAAAAATTATCATTCTGAATGCTAGTGTCAAAATGAACAGCGTTGATAAAATATCTTATTAATATTAATTAAATAAATATAAAATAATATTTATGCATTTTAACATGGATATTTTATTCTACTCTTTTATTTATTTGAAACTATAATATTTTATTTTATATATCTATTTTTATATAAATAAAAATATTTATTTTTTTTTATATATTTTGTATATAAAATATCAAAATATATTATTTTATATATAATCTCAAACAAACTTAAACTAAAGTACAGAGTAGCTTAATATATACTAAGCTACTCTGTACTTTAGTTTTAGTTTGTTTGAGATTGATAATGATGGAAAAACCGAAACTAGTATCTTACTATTTTTAATAAATGTGGTTGTAAAAACTTCGTCTTATTATTTATTATGGATATCTTCCACAATATCACCTTCACCAGCACAATAAAGTAAAAGCTCCCATAACTACACTGCTGGTCACAGTTTCTCAAGATCAGTTTGTTATTACTCTACGCTCAATATGAGTCGGTTACCGTCGAATTATATTGACTTTATCATAAATTTACATTAAACATAGTGCATTATATATTACAATCCTGGTGATGCTCAAATTGTTCTAAGAAAGTTCAGTAGAAGTAGGACCATCTACCTGATAGAGAAAATCCGGAATTGAAGATTGCGAATATTTTGAGCAAGTGCTTTTGCTCACCAACTTATAGAGGTAATTGTTGTCCAAAATAATAATAATCATTTCTTATCTATCCTGGAGTTTCTAAGCAGTTGAGCCTTTTTAGAGTTTTCTGTGCTAATTGAAGACTATTCCAATTATTTTATTTATTGTGATAAAATTACCATGAATGTGAAGGTGCAACAGACTCAAGTCCAAAATTGCTCTCTTCACAAATTTTGAATATGTCACATTTTCCAAAACATTGAGGTTAACAAAGACCAAAAATTTACATTTGCTAAAAAAACTTCACTGGAAAAATAACAAAATGATTATTTTTCACTTAACGACTATCAATTTAAAAGTTCACTCGAAACGAAACACTAAAAACAGTAATTGTCTCAATAAAAAAATACATAAATTATAATGAATAACTAATAATATTATGAAATTCAATGAGTAGAGAAAGATAACGTCCCACTGCATGAAACATTACAACTGATGAGATCTATTTTAAAGGTACGGGGTATCAAATGAAACATCTAACTCCTGTCACGGTGCAAAATACACTGACCCAATCACTCAACAATTTATAAAAATACGAGGTGTGGAATGAAATCAAATATAATTCCTGTACTTACATGTATTTATTGTTCAATACTTATTAGTTAAGAAGAAGATAATTTACATAAATATTTGCCTGTTTAAATGTTCATTGAATGTACTTGAACGGGATGAAGTGCAATTGTTTACAAAACGAAAGGGTTAGCTGCCGAAAAATTCTTGATACTGCCGGCTTATCAGTCAGCTGTTTATTCGTACTGTTTCCACTTTGAATTTATTGTCGAATTATCTTTGTCTTTTCTGTCTTCTGGTCAACTTAGAAAAATCTGCTTATGTCATACCCTATTAGTTATTTAATTTATTAATTTAATTTTTTCTCTTTTCCACCGTTAAAATTTGTCACGGCATTTGGCACACTGACTTTAAAGACGAGTGTCCTTTTTCTATTGGTGGAAAAATTATTTCTCATGTCTAATTGGAGGATCACCTCATGACGTAGACTTTCTCCTCAGTAATTTTTGTCCTTCTGACAGAGGAGAAAGGAGACGATTTTTGGCATCCCAGAGGAGAGGATCCGTTGCAAAAACCTCCCTCTCAATTTGTTTTTGTATTAATGTTTTAACGTTAAATGTCAAGCCGTGCTGTTAAAGTGAATTTCTGCATCCCCCAAAAAATCTGTTGAAAGCAATAATTCGATCACCGTATCAAAACAAAGTCAACAGCTCAGGAATCAAATTATTCAAATTCGACCGACCACGAGGTTCACTCAAGATGTCCGCCTGATGACTCCTTTCTGCAGCCAAGAAAAAAGTGAAAAATAAGAAGTCTTGTGCGCGTGAGATTGGGCCCAGTCGAGTGGTATGTGCTATTTATTTTATTTATGAGCTTTGATGTCTATTACTGGTGTGTCAATTGTAAATTGCCTTCAACAACTCTCACATTACTATAACACCCTTAGGCGAAGCCTCAAACACTCGTCGAAATTATTAAATATATTTAAAGCCAGTCCAATTAATTATTCAAGAATTATAAACACATATTTTTGTCAATTTATTCATTTAATAATAACTTTGAAGAAAAATCTCAAACTCGAGATTCAACTAAATTCAATACAGTCATTACCAGTTGTTCTAATTTCATATTTCCCTCAGCTCTGATTGGAAATTATAAGAATAATCCATTTCAGGTGATCAAACGCTTACATCGGCAAAGGGATCATTTTTGCAAATAATATAGGTGTGTCCTAGAAATTTTTAGTTCCATCCATCTCGGTAGTGGGAGTTTGGGGGAGAGTGTAACAAGCAAGAGTTACATGATCCGCGCCCGAGTCTTGCTCTCGAGTGGATCGGTTTCTTTGAGAATAATTTCACTTGTTCTCTATTTATTTTTTAAAAGTCTTTCTTTGGTGGACTGGATTGTGTGGCCGATAATAGTGGCTGTCCCATTCAAGACCCACAGTTCAGCCCGGCAAAGACAGATATTCTTGTGCGACTTTGAGTGGGAGAGGGGCGTCCATGCGAGGTGTAGCGTTGCTACCGACTGCGGCTTCCGGACAAATTAAATTTAAGATTTATAATTTCAAAGACGCACCCCCCCCCCAAACGAGGTTCCACAGAATTGGCGCCCGAACAGGGACAGTAATAGAGTAGGGGAATTTGTGCAGAACTTACTTTCTTTACAGGGAAATTTGCGGTCACCTGGAGGCAGATAATTAGCTTTTATTTTCAGAAATTATACTGTGTATCCGGCGAACTTCAATCTACCACCGAATTCATCTACTCATCTGATTTAGCTGATAGTAAAATCCAATCAGAGTTGAATATTGTGTGAGTGTTTGAGGTCGAACCAGGGAACGCAGTAGTAATTTAATATCACTAAAAAATAAGCAGATTTTTCCAGGTTGACCAATATATATTCGTTATCCAAATATATTTGGGGAATTATTCAGCACTTATATGCACTGTAAGGCTTGACAAAATTTTATTTAACACTATTTTATTGTTATATTGTTTTTGTAATAGCGCTAATGCACAATACGTTGCCAAAGTCTCTCTTATGTTATTTGTAACCGCGATATTCGTCTTTATTTTGTGTTGTGGGGGGCTTATTCTATGAGCTACTAATACAACAGACTGACCTGATTTCGACATCCATATTATTTCAAGAACTTCACTTCACACTTCACAATTTTCTTTTACACTGCACTGTTTCACGGACTCTTTCCACAATCCATCATGGCTGAAAGCGAATCCACCATCAGTGCCCCTTCTGAGGACACTCCATCCTTGCCTGAACTTCCTCCCAGACCAGTCGAGAGCACCACCTCGGTCGACTTTAACCAAGGTATCCGCGAGCGTCTGTCATCCACACAGCTAGATGATAGCCACCTGCTACTTGCCTCACTCCAACCGGCACCGGACGCTGTTGTTGCCAGCAAGGCGGAGGAAGTCAACCAGCCGTTATCAGGTGATGAGCCCCTGTCAGTTGCATCAGTGAATATCATCCTCGAAGCCTTCAGACGCCAGGCTGAACTACAAAGTCAACAATGCAAGGCATTAGCTGAAAAGATAGCTGAACAACAGAATATAAGGCAGGAGGAGATCAATAAAGAATTAAAGGTTGACTTGGTTCAAAGGATTGAACAAACAGCTTCAAATTTACAAGCAGGCAATGAAGAATTAAAAACGGAAATAGTTCAGCAGTGCAACCGACTGGATAAGAAAATAGAGGAGGTGAAGCAAGAATTTCAACAGCAATTAAAACAAAACGTTGAAAATCTACAAAAAGAAATAGCTGTAAAAAACACCGAAATTGTGAAGCATACCAATGAACAAATTCAAACGGTGAGAACAGAATTTGATGAAAAACTCCTCTCACAAGGTGAAGAATTTGTTACCAAAAATAAGGAGATGGAAAACGAAATCACACAGGTGAATGAAAAACTGTCACAATCCGATGTGAGATTAAAAGAAATAGAGAAAAAGCAGACTTCTCATACCACTGAAATTAGGCAGTTGAAAGTTGATGTCAACCAAAGATCGACTGAGAGCATACAATCTGAGGCTATTAACGAATTAAAGTTACAATTAGCTCAGACTAAGGCTGAATGTCAACAAATTAAAAATAATATGGCTAATATATGTCCGGCTGGTAACAACAATAGTGTCAATATTAGTCAATTATTATCTAACCTACCAGTATTTGATAATTCTGACTCTGGTATTCAGGCCCGCGCTTTCATACAGCACCTAGAAGCTATTAATTCAATGTCTAATATTCCATGGCAGTCTTGGAAAATGCAGCTTCTAATTAGTTTGCAAAAAGAACCGCTAATTCACTTTAGAAGCAGGTTAGCTGAATTTAATTCATTGAAGGATTTCATCGATAATTTCCTAGCCACTTTTTGGTCGACAGCTAAGCAACGAGCGCTGCTATCACACCTTATAACATGCAGATATGACAGAGGGCACGGTCTATCTATGACTGCTTTTTCTGCACACATAAAATATTTAAACAGCCTCATGGATAATCCTATTGAGACAAGTAATTTAATAGAGATACTAATTCACAAATTACCTCGTCCTATCCAGACAGCCATGAGTGCGCAGAATTTCGAATCTTATGATCAATTCGAAGCTTGTTTACATAGACTTCAGGTAATAGATGATCAGTTTGGGCCAAATCACACAAAAGTTTGGTTGCAAAGGAAGGAAGAAAGGTTAGGAAATGATCGGGACACAGTAGGAAATAACACTCAATTCAATAAAACAAATTACCACGAAAACCAACACCAATTACGAGACACAGAGACAGAAACTAACTCTAGAAATGGAGGTAAAGATAATAATTCATTTATTTCCAATAAGCCAAGTCACTCGTCAGCGCAGCCCGAGTTGATAAACATAAACAATAACAGTTCAACTGGTGAGCGTATGCCAACTAGATCTGTACCAGTACCGCTTTCCACATCAAGGGAACAACAAACCAATTCTGATCAAGGAAATAGAAGGAGTTTTCGTCCCGGCAATTGGAATGGTAATAATTCCCGACAAGGAAAAAATAGTTGACAATAGTAAATGACTGTCTTATGCGATAAAAGAAAAGGAAAATCACATAAGACAGTTAGAAAGAAAACAACTGGACGATCCATACTGGAATCAATATTCCCAGCTGTTCGATCGATTCTAGTGCCCAAGACATGCTGCCACCTAGTAGAGAGAAAAAGCACTACGCTTGCCATTCCAACAGCGCTCAATTTCAAAATCAATCTATGACCGCTTCAACACATTCAACCTTCAAGTAGCACCGTAGGAGTTCGTTGTTGTCAGGGAGCCCCAGCATCGAAGTCATCTCTGTGCATCATCGGCGGTTTCTGCTGCATTGAGACATTTCTCCGCGCACCACCGGATCCAGGATCTTCATGCGATGATCTCCTCATCTTTGGCCTCACCCACAACATGAAACGCGGCTATATTTTTGTATTGTGTTTAGTGTTCATTGTTGAATTTCTTATTGTATTTTTTGTATTTTCAACCTAACATTTATTCAAGGGCTCAATTGGCATCCTCAGAGATTGCACCTTGTATAAATATTTTTGAGCCATCTTATTATTATTATAATTTACTATTTTAGTAAGTTTCACAGACTTGAAAAAAAAATCATTATTGCACCAATTATAAATCAAACAAAAATGAGAACTCGTATTTATCTAAAAAAATATATATATTAAAAAAAAAAATAATAAACTTAAAACACTGATTAAAAAAAAATAATAATAATAGAAAAAAAAATACAGTCTGTGATACTAGCTTGTAAGAAAGGCGATCTTATACCTTATTGTTATTTGTAAAAATCTTATATCATATTATTGTATCATATTAGTATCATATTGTGCTTAACTAGAAAAGAGATCTTATATTTATTGGTGTATTATATTAGCATTATCTTTAAAAATATTCATGATTGTTACATTCAAAGGTTTATTTCGTTGTTCAAGTTGTAGACAAACTACAACTTATCATAATGTTGTAAGTGCTCCATGCATTCATGTGCATATTAACATCAATTGGCAAAATCAGGCAATTGTATTTTAAAGAAAAACTGTAACTAAAAGGAAACGATAAAAGGGAAAAACAAGGCAGAAATAAGTAATCAAGTTAAGAAGACCACAGATTTATTGAAAGCAAGAATGAGACAGAAACATGAGAATTTTGAAAATCAAGAAGGCATGCTGATACACACATGCATTACGCACAGGCAAATTTGAAACAAACCAAAGAACTTATATTTATAGTTGAGCTTTCTATAGCTGTTATTATTGTTATTGTATGTGATATTTGTATGTTGTGGATCTTAAGTGTAGAAGTTGTAAGTTCATGTATTGTTATTGCACCTTAGACGGTGAAAATTAGAAATGATTGAGTTTCAACCCTTTCTAATTTGGGGGCTTCATGTCACGGTGCAAAATACACTGACCCAATCACTCAACAATTTATAAAAATACGAGGTGTGGAATGAAATCAAATATAATTCCTGTACTTACATGTATTTATTGTTCAATACTTATTAGTTAAGAAGAAGATAATTTACATAAATATTTGCCTGTTTAAATGTTCATTGAATGTACTTGAACGGGATGAAGTGCAATTGTTTACAAAACGAAAGGGTTAGCTGCCGAAAAATTCTTGATACTGCCGGCTTATCAGTCAGCTGTTTATTCGTACTGTTTCCACTTTGAATTTATTGTCGAATTATCTTTGTCTTTTCTGTCTTCTGGTCAACTTAGAAAAATCTGCTTATGTCATACCCTATTAGTTATTTAATTTATTAATTTAATTTTTTCTCTTTTCCACCGTTAAAATTTGTCACGGCATTTGGCACACTGACTTTAAAGACGAGTGTCCTTTTTCTATTGGTGGAAAAATTATTTCTCATGTCTAATTGGAGGATCACCTCATGACGTAGACTTTCTCCTCAGTAATTTTTGTCCTTCTGACAGAGGAGAAAGGAGACGATTTTTGGCATCCCAGAGGAGAGGATCCGTTGCAAAAACCTCCCTCTCAATTTGTTTTTGTATTAATGTTTTAACGTTAAATGTCAAGCCGTGCTGTTAAAGTGAATTTCTGCATCCCCCAAAAAATCTGTTGAAAGCAATAATTCGATCACCGTATCAAAACAAAGTCATCAGCTCAGGAATCAAATTATTCAAATTCGACCGACCACGAGGTTCACTCAAGATGTCCGCCTGATGACTCCTTTCTGCAGCCAAGAAAAAAGTGAAAAATAAGAAGTCTTGTGCGCGTGAGATTGGGCCCAGTCGAGTGGTATGTGCTATTTATTTTATTTATGAGCTTTGATGTCTATTACTGGTGTGTCAATTGTAAATTGCCTTCAACAACTCTCACATTACTATAACACCCTTAGGCGAAGCCTCAAACACTCGTCGAAATTATTAAATATATTTAAAGCCAGTCCAATTAATTATTCAAGAATTATAAACACATATTTTTGTCAATTTATTCATTTAATAATAACTTTGAAGAAAAATCTCAAACTCGAGATTCAACTAAATTCAATACAGTCATTACCAGTTGTTCTAATTTCATATTTCCCTCAGCTCTGATTGGAAATTATAAGAATAATCCATTTCAGGTGATCAAACGCTTACATCGGCAAAGGGATCATTTTTGCAAATAATATAGGTGTGTCCTAGAAATTTTTAGTTCCATCCATCTCGGTAGTGGGAGTTTGGGGGAGAGTGTAACAAGCAAGAGTTACATGATCCGCGCCCGAGTCTTGCTCTCGAGTGGATCGGTTTCTTTGAGAATAATTTCACTTGTTCTCTATTTATTTTTTAAAAGTCTTTCTTTGGTGGACTGGATTGTGTGGCCGATAATAGTGGCTGTCCCATTCAAGACCCACAGTTCAGCCCGGCAAAGACAGATATTCTTGTGCGACTTTGAGTGGGAGAGGGGCGTCCATGCGAGGTGTAGCGTTGCTACCGACTGCGGCTTCCGGACAAATTAAATTCAAGATTTATAATTTCAAAGACGCACCCCCCCCCCCAAACGAGGTTCCACACTCCCTAACATTAGTACGAGATTGAATTTTAATCATGTGAATGTTGAATATGTCATATATTATATGTACCTCATGGGTTGC
Source organism: Conomelus anceps (assembly GCA_948455865.1). NCBI lineage: Eukaryota > Metazoa > Arthropoda > Insecta > Hemiptera > Delphacidae > Conomelus > Conomelus anceps. Next base: position 51,296,873 of record OX418220.1, read on the forward strand.
GTCACTTTTGAAACATCCTGTATTACAACTCAATAGTATCAATGTATTGTAACATTATAATTATTACAGTTGGTGGTTATTTGATTTTCCTCAATACCTAAGTAGAATTCGATTTAACATTTAGAAAAGTTGTAATTCTGTACCAAAATCTAACTATGCTAGAAGCAATAATTCTATCTGATCAATTCCATATCGAAAAAGTAATAGTTTTAATGGAAAACCAAACTACTGACTACTTAATATGCTACTTTGTATGTAAAAAAGGGTGATATTAACCAAAATCTTGACATACACGATTATATAATACAAGAAGCCGAGGAGATTATCACTTAGCTTATTCTAAAAAAAACCTAGTTATATTGGTAGGAAACTACAACAAGATACCACAGTTTTTAAAGTCTTCAAAAAAATAAAAATATTTGATTGATAAAGTTTTTATAGTGTACAAGAGTTCCTTTGACATCAAAATTAAGCCTCACCTCAACTAATTTATATAGTAATTATGGTAACTGCTGGTGTATAAGATTATATAATTGTTGATCTGACTTGTCTTATACTCCTTAATAATGGAATCTCCAAGACGTAACCTACAAAAAACTAGTTCGTTTTCTATCGCAGGTTTAACTACTGACAGTTCATTTACCAATAACGTAAAGGCTCCACTGTTCCAGCAGTTTCAGTTGCAGAAGTACTGAGGAACAATGCCAAACGACCGAGCTGGAAATGTCAGCTAATCTTTCTTCGTTTGTAGACATCTATGGGTGAGAGCAAATCCTTTAATTATTGTCCAACGCCTGTTAAAGACATTCCCTCTGTCGTTCCACAGACGGAAATTACGATTGTAAACAGTTATCGTAAATTCAATGAAAGGTCCGTTAATTTCACTTGACTTCCATCACTGACATGTATAGCCTACCAATACGGTACCTCAAAAAAATCACAATATTAATTAATTATTTAGAATTTTTGGAAATCTTAGTGGGATTCGAATTCATAATCAAATAGAGTTTCGTTGTGTATTTAAATACCTTATAAACATTTAAATATTTGGCAATAAATTTCAATTTCAAGTTACCTCAAACGTATTCATTAATTTATTGAAAATAAAAATTCACAAAACTCAGTGGGTTCATATTCATATACAATTTGAATCTCACTGGATCATGAAGCAAGAATTATGTACTAACACTGATTATATTTATTTGAAGTACCTATATGGTATTGTTGAGAACTTGAAACATTATTCATATTTGTGTTAGGCCTAGATACGGTCATAATTCAAATTCCACCTCTATAGAAACTCAGAATTCTGATGGAAAGTACAGTTGGCTCCATTTCAACATTATTAAACACGGACAACAACAAAGTATTTTCATTTGTATTTTGGCTTGCTTTTTACATTATTTTACTTTGAAGTGCTTTTGACGCGCTTTGAAAAACTTTTGAAGAGAAGACTTGTTTTTGACAAGCATTCTCAGAACAAAAATGGATGAAATATACCATCAGTCATGTGACATGACAAAAATATTGCGGCACTATTGAAGTCCTCTAGGGGTTTCAGAGTTCAATTAGCTGGAAGGTAATCTCTTTCAGCTTATGAGCATTACAAACAAACACGTTCTTTGGGGACTAAATGACGAGTACGTTACTTTAATATTTTCTTTGATTTACAGCTCTTAAAAGTCATGTTGGGGAAGGATGTTAGTTTTTAATTTGATAAAACTTGCTTGTGTATTATGAGCGTGTATGTCATGTTTTTGAACACCATATGTCATATGGTTGGCTGTTCTGTGGAACAATGACTCTTTTACTACAAAGCTGTGAAAAGTTGAAGCCATACTTGAACTCTGTTACAATAAATTCCTTGTCCAAAGATAATTCGTCATGGAAAACATCACAGAAAGATAATTTCTTAAAACTAGACAAAAAATTAAAAAGGAAAGAGACTTTAAGACTGTGATAAATTGAAACCAGAATTTAACAAAGACGAAGGAGAGAAAAACTTTGAAAATTGCATTTAATAGACGAAATATATATGAATTTTTAACCAATGTTAATTTTTTTTCAATTTAATTTATTTAATTTCCAATAATAATTGGGAACCAATTTTTACCCTTCTTAGCTTGCCAGTTAGAGTTAATTTTATCTCAAATTTCAATACAAGTTTCACCAATTTTAATAATAATTACTATAAGTAAATATTATTACGCTTCAATAATACCCATTTGTTATCAAGAAGATAATTAATTTCGAAATTCCCAGAGTTGGAAGCAATTTTATTAATACATAATACATATTAATTATTATCAAAATTATCCTGGTAACTTGGTAAGAAAAAATCGAAGTTATCTCAACGAACCTTGCATTAAATCCACCAATGCTTAAAAAATGTTATTCTTGATCAATGGCGCATATAATACTGATGATGACAAGCGTATGGCTTTTATTGGTGCATTGGTGAGTAGTTCCACCTCGCCGTTTGAATCATGTTAGAACATCTAAACAATTTGAAAGCTATTTAGTTGATACAACTTTAGCTCCTTTCACATCAAAATTAAACCTCACCTCAATCAATTGATATAGTAATTATGGTAACTAATGTATAAGATTGTTTAATTGTTGATCTGACTTGTCTATGCTCCCTAAATGGAGCCTCCAAAACGTAATCTACAAAAAACTTTTAAAAAACACACAATTTCCTCTTAAAAGTGTTATTTTAAATGGAAATTGTGTGTTTTTTTAAGTTTTTATTATAAACTAGCTATTGTGCCTGTACTTCGTACGGATTATGTTTAGAAATAAGACTAAATAATGTTTCGGTTTTTTGATAGCAACGATCATGAAGTTGTTAGCAGCTTAGTAAACAACTTAGAACGTAAACAATTCAGTCTTCAGTGACAGTTATCAGAGAGAATATTTGAGAACAGCTGATTGATATATCATGATAAATTACGTGATTTGTTCTTAATATCGGGGGACCGAGCTCCGCTCGAATGTTATGAATGTTGGGGCAATTATGTGTATTTTGAAGATCGAAGATGTTTGAGGCGGATTAGCGATGCGTTGTGCTTTGAAGTGGTAATTACTCTCCACATGATTACTTTTCCTATCATAAGCTATTGCACAAGCAAATCAATAGTAATGGAAAGGTGTTTTTTCTAATCATTATTTATAAATTATGTATTTTGAGCAGCTGAATTTCGTTCTGAGCAGCTCTTAGAACTGTAATTTTTCATCTTAGGTAGTGGTTGGGTAGAGGAGAAACCCCTTTGTCACCCCCTACTCAAGAACGGTTTGTCACAGCCCATCTCATGGCTCATTTCTCTCAGCTCATTGAAACTATCCAAATTTGTATAACATGTCAGATTTAGGTTATAATTTGCAATTCTACTTGGAAGTATAATATAGGCAATCCCTATACTGTACTTGGAAATTGAGGATTTTTCGTTTTATGATTTCTATTTCTTTTTTAATGCAATCCATCACTGTTTCGATAAAAACCTGCATGGTTCCCTGTCAATAGAAAACAATTCCAAGAATTCAGTAAAATAACGACACATTCATATGGTGTCAACTCACTGTGTAATGTAGTCATATGTTTCCTACATAACTGGAAGGCTCCGACTACATGGTTCCCGTGTAAATTTCGTGTTCCAGGCAGCGTAAATGACGCCGCTAAGGTGCCTAACATATGATTGAAATGAATTTTTCCATCAGCTGTTCCTTTAAGGATAGATTTATCCTTTTTGTGTCCTTCAGCGAGTTTTTACAGGAATGAGACCTAGCGCAATTGTATTTTTGCACCAAAAAGCCCCTATATTTGTAATTTCATCAAAATCGTTAAAGTGGTTTTTGAGTGACTGGAAATAGGTACATACAATTCCTTGCTCGATAAATAGAAATATCGGGTGACCGAGCTCCGCTCGGGGGGGAGGGGGTTAAATGTTTGGGGGCAATTATGTGTATCTTGAAGATCGAAGATGATGCTGTGGGAAGGGCATTAACGACGCGTTATGCTGTGAAGCGGTCCCACCTCAACTCTACATTTTCCATCATAAGCTAGTGCACAAGTAAATCAACAATAATGTTAATTCCAATTGGTAAAAATGTTCTTTTAGACACTACAGAATGTTTTTTTAGACACTATGTATTTTGAGTAACCATCTGAATTTCGAGTTTACCAGCTCGTAGAACTGTAATTTTTCAAGATGGGTGGTGGTTGGGTTGATGGGATACCACTTTGTAACCCCTCACTCAAGAACGGCTTCTCACACTTTGTCTAATGGTTCATTGAAACGACCCAAATTCATACTTGTAACATTTAGCTTAATTTGTAATTCTTCTTGGAAGTGTAATGTAGGCTTTCTACTGTACTTGGAAAAAGTCGATTTTTTAAGAACTTGGTAACTACTCAAAATAAAAATGCAAAGTTGGTCTCAAATTGTAGGCTCTTCCACATCATTGACATTGAAATCTAAAAAAAAAACATTTTTCAAATTGAGCTATTATAATTAGCCAAATTTTCATGAGTTTTATAGTATTTCCGGCTTTCCGATCTTCCTAGCTTGCCTGGACCCAGAGTTATTGTACTGTAATACAAAATATCCCAAAAATATGAAAAAATTACAAATAATGTTATTTTTTGTATGGTTAAATCAGCGAACACATAAGACCAATAGAAGGGGCTTCTTGTCGCCGAGGGGAAGCCACTTGTTACACGCTCGTCCACTACAAAGATGGTGGCGCAGGGATGACTCACCCAAGTGGCGGGCGCTTGAGAAGCCAGTTTTTGCTATTTATTCTAAATTCACATATATATTTTTACAATTTAAATAAAATAAATGTTAGCACTGAAATCCAAGTACGCTAATCAGATCATCAACTATCAGTTTCATATTATTCTATTGTCCAACATTTTATTGTTTTATTGTCCAAATAGCCTATATTGGATTTAATTATTTTAAGATATCATCCTATGCTTTTTTTAAAGTAGGCTACTATGTTTTCATATAATTTTAGTCTTATCAACATTAAACTATTATCAAGATGCAAATTTAATTTCAAAATTGATTGAATTGGGACTTGCTCTTTGATTCAATACTAATTGAGAGAATCAACTATTGCATCATTAGTTAGGGCAATAATTTGTTGTATCAAGCTGGTTTTCTTTGAATCAACTTGCAATTTTTTAAACTGCTAAATTTCAAACATCATAATTAGTAAATACTAATTGTGTCTATCTGATGATTTATTCTTATGTAGGCTATTTGGACAATAAAATCATAATAGAATAATATGAAATTGAAAGTTGATGATTTCATTAGCCTACTTGAATTTCAGTGTTACCATTTTATTTGTTAAATATTAGATAGAATCCCGATTCAGATAGTTTAAGGATCGTGGGATATTATGCAGTTATGTTTAAATCTTAGTTATTTTAGTATATTTACTCAATCTTCTTGTAATGCAATGTCTCTAAGTTTTAAATTGAAATGTAGGTCCACAAATTGAATACACTGTTCCAGTAATCATGTTTTATGTAAAACCTATCATTTTAATTCAGGATCTTGATTGAACTCATTGTATATTGCTTAGCCTATCCCATGTTAGGGATAGGCCAAGGTTAATCTTGTTTTATGTCATTATTATTAATTCCTAGGTTAATCTAAATATAACTTGTTGGGAAACTTGCTTTCAACTTAAAAAACTCTGTTAAATATGTATTGCCTTATTAAGCATTAGGCCTTCAAATTTTAAATAATGTAATTTTGAGTATAAATGAGTCATGTTCTAGACGTTTCAATTGGCCTATCTTGAATGTAACATTAATTCTTGTTATGCCTTCTGCAATATCAATTATTGCGTATAATTTAATAGTGCTAATAAATTAATAGCTAATTCAATACAGCTTCAATAGTGCTATTTCAAGGGTTATATATATTTTGTGCACAGTGTCTTCGCGAGTGCTTGAAGAATAGCTTTATTAATATCAATTTTTATTATTTTAACATTACCATTTTCTTTTAACTTGAAATTTAAAAGTTAATACTTTTTTATCAACCAAAAGTTGGTTTAGTTGGCGCCCATATGGAAATTATTATTTTTTTTTATTTATTTTTTTTTTTTTTGAGGATGAATCCCACATAGGTCTGAGACCTGTGCGTGGGTAATGAGTTGGATGATGGTGATTGATGAGTTGGACCTACAGTTTTAGGTGGGTTCTGAACCACCGGGAAGTGATTTTCAGCAGAGAACAGTGTCTTTTTTTGCTGGCCAATCTAATCGGTCACCGTTACAAACAGGACCTACGAGAACGCAGCTTATCTATCTGATTGAACAGATACCTGCTACGGCTCGCGGCTATCACTTCCCATTTCATTCTGGATAGCGAAAGTACGGTCTTTACAATAGGCTATTACCCCATTAGACAAATTTAGTAAACGTTCATCTTTATGTAGTCATTGATTTATATGATTCAATGACTTTAAAGATGAATTTTCATTTAATAATGACATTGTTCTATTAAACATTTTCCAATTTGGATTTTGTTCATTTGCGTTCATAACGGAACGATTTAAATGTTGGACTAATTTAATCAACAATTTACTAAAAACAATCTAACTATAATATTATTACATTACAATAATAAACCTTCAAGGAAGTATTGAATCAAACACAAGAAATAAGTGAATAATTGGCTTTGTGGACCACAAATTGTGGTCCCGGATGCGCAAGCCGGCTGACGACAGCGCGCCATCCCGATCGCGTTTCAACGTTGCACTTAAACCTAACATTGCATCTAAAGTATAAGTCCTACATTAAAATAAAAATCATGAAAAAATCATTCCGTTATTTCTGTACAACTTTCTCGCTTTGATCACATCTCTACCCAAAAGATGAAAATTTTGGTAGCCGACTCACTTTTTCATGTCATGGTTTGAAACTTGGACAAAAATATAACTTTAAACAACTAATTAAAATATATAGAGATAACCATTAACTTTTATAATGCCACTGATATCGTTAGAAACTAATTGTCTATGCTCATGCCAAGTTTGAAAGTTATATCTTAATCCGAAGTGTGTTAAACTGCGGTTTTTTTGGAGAGTGCGCATTGAAATTTTCTGCTCTTGAAAACACGATTTTGTCTTTCTATCCACTACATGTATGGCGGACTTGGCTTCACCTCCTATAATACTACGCTAGTGCATACACCCCTTCTATTGGTCTTATGTTATTGGGTTAAATTGTAATTAGAAAAGTTTTTTTTCACTAAAGAAATAATGGCGTCATAAGCTGAGCTCTGACTTTCCAGCCATATGTTTCCTACATGACTGCAAGGCTCAGACAACGACTACACGGTACGCGCGGAAGTTTTTGCGTTCCAGACAGCGTTAATAACGCCGTTAATGGGCCTACCATATGATTACTGTAGTTTTCATATAACTTGGCAGCAGTATGTTGGGTTCAGATGTAGGATGTCCCATCTGCTACACGCTGCCAAGTTATATGAATACTACAGTAAAAACTGTTTCTCTTTTATCAGCTGTTCCTCTAAGGATAGATTTCTCCTTTTTGTGTCCTTCAGCGAGTTTTTACAGGAATGAGACCTAGCGCAATCGTATTTTTGCACCAAAAAGCTCCTATATTCGTAATTTTATCAAAATCGTTAGAGTCGTTTTTGAGATAGTGACTGGAAATACGTACATACATACATACATACATACATACAATTCCTTGCTCGTTTAATAGAATAAGATAAGATGTGGTAATAAAACCTAGAAGAAATGTATCCAAAATCGCACAATACTTGGTTTTTAAACGTTTATTATTCTGCTAAAAAAAAAAGTTAATTTAGATTTTTATAGCTAAAGACATTGTCAAAAAGGTTTTCAATACTGATAAATAACTTAAATCCCGATCGATGCTCTCGTTTTTCAGGAGAAGGTCACGTAAAATGTATCCAAAATCGCACAATACTTAGTTTTTAAACGTTTATTATTCTGTTTAAAAAAAAGTTAATTTAGATTTTTATAGCTAAAGGCATTGTCAAAAAGGTTCTCAATAACCTTAAATCCCGATTTATTTTAAATAAATAACTTTATTAAATAAATAACTTAAATCCCGATCGATGCTCTCGTTTTTCAGGAGAAGGCCGCGTAAAATGCCTTGGGGGGCCGTGACAGACAGACAGAAATTGAGATAAGGCCCTTTTTCAGCTTCTTTAATGTATGAAACGTAGAAATAACAAAAAATATATAATTCTGATAAATGTACAGGAAAAATTCTATTTATATAGATATAGACTAGTGGAAACTAGATGGATCTTCAACACCATACAAAAAAAATGCTATCTTACTCCCACTATTAAGTTAAATGCTATTATATATTTGATATTATCGACACTCTGACAAAGAAATATTGGAAAAGGCATCTCGAATACACACGCCGGGCAAGAATTACAGCTTGAAAAGAGGGAAGGAGAGAAATCGTCTCCGTGAATGGACATTCCATGTTTTCTTGATCAGGCTATTTACCTCCCGTCCGAAGTATGGCTGTGTCCCATTCAATTAACTTCCCTCATAAGATTTTTTCTGTCAGAGGGACTGGTTGCAATTCTTTGCTGATATATAGCCTATTCAATCATATGCTTCTACTCCCTCTCACCTTAGTCCACCCCAAACAAAGTTGCTGGGCAAGCTCTAGATCTATTTCAAATTTTAGTGATCATCAGCACTAATATTTAGAATTTTTTCATTGCTAAGTGATATTCATTGACAGAGTAAATAGCTATTTGTGTAACTAGAGTGAAAAGTGTGGTTTTTCTGCACCGAGAGAAACAGTTTTTTTTTACGAGCTGAAGGCGAGTGAAAAAAGTTTCTCGAGTGCAGAAACAATACTTTGCGCTCGAATTACACATTAAATGTTTCCTGCAGTAATATATAAAGTAATTTAAACAGAACAAAACAGGACATACATAACCCAACAATTCCTCACATAACCTATCTTCGAATAACTACAACTGACTGTATTTCGTAGCTGAAGCAGAGTAGCCAACCTATTTTTGAATGCAGAATAGGGAACCTGCGTATTACATGCTCACTATTTTGTGTATAAATTAATGTAAAAGGATTGAACATTGCGGGAGCAAAAATCAGCACAATAATATCTTCCATGTTCATCTAGAAAAATTTAATGAATAAATAAAGAAGCTAATAGAGATATATGTACTGGAACTGGAGAATTGTGGTAGCCTAATAAATATATCCTGATTCATTTTTTAATTTGAAACCGCTTTAAAAAACTAATTTTCAAAGATTCTAAAAATTAAATTTCTTATCTTTGATTGAATGGGAGGAATACTTTTGTTTTGGGGGAGAGGCAGAACATATTCAGAACCAGTAAAAGAGTAAATTTAAAGGAGTAAATAATATTCCTTCAACTACTACTTCTGGACTATAGAAGAATGAATAGCGAGTTTAATCCTCTCCAATAGTAGTAAGTAGTCGATTGTCGTACTCCAAGGCCTACTTTTGATTGATTGATTGAATCATCTTTATTCAACAAATGTACAAATACATTGAATAGTGTCACATAAATTATAAAAATACTTAAGCAAAGACAATACATGAATACTTTCTGAGTAAATCATTTGAAAGTCTACTGACAAGAAATAAAACAATAAATTAATAAACCATAAAATTAGTAACTAGAAATTACTTTACTCCAAACAGAAATACGATGATATTAAATAAAAGGTAATTTAATAAATTAATTCAAAATTTTCTAATCTTTTTTGTATTTCGTTTTTAGTAATTTGTTTCTATTGACATTCATGTACATTTTTTTTTCAAAAAGAAATGGATAATATTTTTTCTCTAGTGAAAATTAATATTGAAACTATGACTGCTAGACATAACCTTTATTTGAACATTTGTGTATTGAAGTTTAGAAAAGGAAGCAGTTTTGGGCTGTAAAGCCTGTTGCTTCCTTTTCATTTTACTGCAGTGTGATGATGTACATGGTACATAGATGATAAATAAATAGTAAATATTTGATAAATTATCAAATTATTATCAAAATTGTTTTTAAACTAATAAATAATTAACTACATTGGAATGCGTTTACCAATATTCAAAATAAGTGTCATTGTTATAATGAAATCTGGAAATCACTTTAATATTTTCCTATGAATAAATTGCAAATGTCTTCAGACTCGCGAGCTGTGAATATGTTTCACTCAAACCTTCATAAACGATTCATCAGCTTTTTAACTTTAGCTATTTATCTTTATTCTAAACAAATGTGTAGCTGAATTACATTATATTTTGGTTTAGCTCACTTGCTTTTTTGTGATGAATATTCTTTAGGAAGTTTCTGCTGCCTCTATTATCTCAGTTATTTTGCACTTCATTATACAATGCCTAAGGTGTAAATAGAATTTGAGCCATAATAAGACCTTGATTTGAACGACTAAACTGTATGAATCTCATCATCAATAGGCAGTAAGAATATGATATAAATCGAAGCCACGTTCGTTTTTAAGAACAATGCGTGAACAAGCGTAGAGTGTGTAGTCGTACTTGTCATGACGTAGCACACCACACACACCGGCGTGGAATCCCATTGGAAATCACAATAATGGTGCTTCCTGATTCCACATTCTTGGGACGCCGGGACGCCCGAGCGGACTAGCGATGAGCGGTGGGACCCCGACCTGCAATCTCGACTCTTCTGCTATCTTTTTGTCTCTCTCTGTCCCTCCAAATCACTCTCTTTTCTCTCTCACTCGATTTACTGCCGTTTTTCTGGCTTCCTGACACTACAACTCAGCTCACCTTGGTCGCCTCGTGTCCCCCCACATTTGTAGACTCCATGCTCTGCAAGTAGTATGATCTGTTTCAAATTTGACTGGCAGTACAGGAAGAACAGCTGCTGGAAACAGAATTTTAATTTATGGTTTGCTTTTTGCCCGTAGACGTTTTCGCCGAAGTACATTAATTTATGGTCAGCTTCCAGTTTAGCTAGATTAAATGACAAAGAGCTACTTTTTACCGCTTACCATTGGCACATATTACAATTACATATTAGATTATTACATTATTATTACATATCAGGACCAGATCACACATTATTAGATAAGCTATCTCATTATGGGGTAATTCATCAAAACAAAACCTTGATAGGGTGTTTAAGATCAAAAGGAAAGCTGTTAGGTGCATGGAAACAGTAAATAGATTAGATTCATGTAGGCCGTTGGTCAAAAGACTTGGTCTCCCAACTGTACCCTGCGTATATGTATGTGTATGAAACTATAATGTGTATGTGTATGAAACTATATTTAAAAAAGAGTGATATTAACCAAAATCTTGACTTACACGATTATAATACAAGAAGCCGAGGAGATAATCACTTGTTGAGTCACAGTAGTAGCTTATTGAAACAAAACCCTAGTATTGGTAGGAAAGTACAATAAGCTACCGCAGTTTTTAAAGAGTCTTGAAAATATAGGAAAATTCGAAAAAATATTTATTTGATAAAGCTTTTTATTGTGAACAAGAGTTCCTTTCACATCAAAATTAAGCCTCACCTCAAATAATTGATATAGTAATTATGGTAACTAGTGTATAAGATTGTATAATTGTTGAACTGACTTGTCTTAAACTCTGTAACTGGACTCTGTACTCCGTCCTGGAGTCTCCAAGACGTAATCTAAAAAATATTATGTTGGATTGTTCAAAGTTCCAAGTTTAGCTGGTTGTATACACAGATTAGAAGATAGGAGCAGGATCTGACAAATTGAACTAGTAGCTCAGTGACCAGTAGACCACAATCGCTCAAGCTAACGCAGTTTATAGTGTACCGGTATAGGTACCGGAGTTCCTTTCATATCAAAATTAAGCCTCACCTGAACTAATTTATTTAGTAATTATTGTAACTAGTGTATAAGATAGTATAATTTTTGATCTGACTTGTCTTATACTCCTTACTGTAACTGGTCTCCGAGACGTAATCCACAAAAAAAAAAACACCCAAAAGGGGATGACATTTTCGAGAAGAGTTGAAGTGCGTTTTCGACTGGATTTTAATTCCTTACTCTTTTTTTGATGACAGAAACGGTATTTAACTGTACTATACTGTATTATACTTATACATGTCTGTACTACAGAAAAACTGTACTATAATCCATAATATTTTTGAAAAGGCCAAAGTTTTTGACGCCCCCTAGAAATCACCCCTTATACCTAATGAAGGGTTCTCATGTATTTTTAGCAGCTTTTAATATCAATAAATCTCAAATCATAAAAAAACAGAAATTATTCATAAAAAATGATGCAGTTATTTATTTTTTCTCATCCATCCTCCATTCCCGATTTTCACGAACTAAAATTATAATTGTTTTTTCATATGTTATGATCAACATATACTATCTGGTGCTTCTTTTCATCTGTATCTTTTTTAATCATAATATTATTGTCTGACCTAAAAAAGTATTTTGGAACATCGAAATACTAAAAATTGAATAAGACAAGTCCAATTAAATGAATAAGTTGAATAACTTATGAATTATAAATTAAAATAGATTGATTAAGAAATTTGTGATAGAATAACTTATAATGCAATTGAAAGTCGGTCATGTTATAATTATAGCTTGAATACAGTACTGTATAGAAGAAGAAAGCTCATATTGATACAATTTTGATTTATTTGAAAAAAATTTCCGCCATATTGAATTTGAAAAAATTAAATGTACATCGCTGTGCCTAGGAAAAGGAACATTCATATGAAAAATCATAGCAATTGGTCTAGGCGTTCGTCCGTAATCGTGAGACAGACAGAGAAAATTCCGAGCTTCTCAAAGTATAGACCCCACTCCGTTCGGTCAATTATAATATGTACACAGTATCATGGTTTTTTCAATAAATTTGTATTTTGTTGGCTTGTGACTGGATAGTTAAATCGAAGTTCTCATTAACAACGTATTGCAAACGTATCATAATAATTTATTCTAAGTGAAATTGAATTAACATAGCATATACAGTTTTATCTGCCATACCTCTCTAGCTGACTCCTCCCATCGAAATAAAGAAAAAAGTTTATGTAAACATAGGACCAGAAACGCTTCGTTACAGAAATAAAAACATTAAGACATATTCAGGGCCTGCCATCGTATTTGGGTGTTAAATTGAACAGATTTATGTAGAGTTACTGGATAAAAATAAATATTAATCACTTCACTTCGATCAATTTCCAGTTTCTAAACGTTTTCCACTGTAATGTAATAATTATTTCTTGAATTTCTTGATCCATACCGATCTGCATTGTTAATATTCAATTTTTATAATAGCAGTCAATTTTAATAGAGAATAAATAAATATTTACTCACGTAGGCTAAAACGTTTTCGAATCGTAACGATTCACGTGAGTGAATATTTATTTATTCTCTATTGAAATTGACTACAAGTTGTTGAATTTATCATAAAAAGTTAATAATTATTATTATTTTTCTACTTGTTGTAAATGGTTTTCTATATAGAAAAAGAAAACTACTCTAATAACTAGACTTCTTAAGTGAATAGAAGTGATAAAATAATAAATAAATACCAATTTGGTGATTTTAGAAGGTTCATGTTTACAATGTCATGCTATCACCGTACGGGACTTGACCTTTGACTGCGATAGATATGATATCACCGAAAAGTTCATTCTAATACGTTTTATTCAAACCTTCCTCATTACGCAATGTCTCAGCTTATAAGAATAGTCTTTTAAGATTCAAAGAATATTAAATTGAACATTTAAAAATGTCCCCGACTCATGGGACATTTACTAGCATGTACAAATATGCTTTATTAATTATTAGTGTTGGTATTTTGGTGCAGATCCAGACAGCTAAATGCGAATTTGATGATGGTAGCACGTGAGTAATATTTTCATGTTTCCTTATCTACAGTATAGAAGTAAAGTGGTAGTCAACTACTTACTACTCACTACTAACAAACACACTAACAGATCTAATGTTTTCCTACATTCCAATTATTGTTCTTGGAAGATTTAATATTCAGTAATCAGTATACAGATCATTTTATCAGGAATAATGATTATTCCCAAATATTTAACTAAATAGTCTATATTTTCTTCCCCATCTTCTTTTTTATCTTGGACTTCTCTACCTTCAATCCCTTGTTCTCCAGCGTTAGAGATTCGTCGACAGATAACAGCAATTAGCTAGATAACAGAAATGACAGATAACAGCAGATAAGTAGCTAGCTGTTTATTATATAGGAGGATTTAATTTTTTATTGAACTTGTGAATAAGAATTTTGTGGCGTTAATTAAACATAGCAAAACTCCTAGTTAGGTCACATGCAAATAGTAGCGCAGGCTTAGTGACGTGAAATGGATTCGTGGAGCATTACGTAAACTGGACTACGCAAATAAAAGCGAGGGTAAGGTCCAATTCATATTTGTGTTTAAAAAAAGTCACGCCACCAAACCAAGCCTATGTTTTCATTTGCGCTGTGCCTGACAGTGAATGAAAAATGAACCGCAGAATTGAAGCATACGTTGAAATAGATCAATAAATAGTGATATGTGGATATAATAACAATGATCAATCTTCTATGTAATAAGAGAGAGTGTAAGGGGTGTGTGGTGTGTGTGTTGTCGGCAACAATTTGGGACACTAAATTTGGCACATAGCTTCCTCTAAACTCGATTCAATGCACCTCTAAGCCCGATTTTTGGCTTTCCATCATGACTAGACATGATTAGACATTCTATCATGAAGGGGAATATAGTCTTTGAAAAAGATAGAGAACCCCTGATATAGAATTATACATGATAGGCTACGCCGATATGTCTTAAGCCAAAGCGACAGTTTAGCTCTATATTAATATTACAGCTGCTAATTACCCAGTGTCATTCGAGCTTGCTTACTCGTGTGTATTAAGCTTTTCCTGTAATACACTATTCTAAAGAGCTAAACATGAAACTATGCAGGCGGGTAGAGCTGCAAAGGTGCTAAAAAGGTAGTTTACGTATGAAAAACACTAAAAATACACATCATCAGTGCACCAAAAAAAAATTTTTTGTAACTTCTTTTTTCAAACAGATGAACTGGATGGTATTTCACTCATCCTTTCCAATTTCGTAATTTTGTGACCGCCAAGTTACTATATAAGTTATCTACCAGGAAAGAAAAACTCCAAACTGGATTCCCGGACAAGACTGGGAAAATTCTAGTTTATATAAAATAGATGTTTCCTTATTAATTGAGAACTGGCAAGAAAAAAGGAAATGAAAATTCCGTACTAAAGTACCATACGCGAATTTAACTGTAAGTAAACTATTCAATTTCTTCTAGCGTAGATAGAATTTAGATTCAATTTCTTCTTTGTTATGTTATGTTTTTCATTGCTGGTAAAATCTTAGTTAAAAAATAATAAACGTGTTACACCGCCGCCGCATCAGAGCGACCAATTATTTTTATAGTAATTTATTTATTACGATTTTTTTCTTACTTGTTTAGTTTCATTTCTTTTTCTTTACATATACTACATTAGACTAATATTCAATGTCCACCATAACCTTCATTTTCCCTATTATTCTTTTCCCTGATTTCTTCTTTTTTTTATTTGTATTATATAATTGATTTCCATTTTGTAATTTATATTATGTTGGCACCTGCTGAAAATCCCACAAGTTTTAGCGGGACCTTTATCTAGCACTAGCTGGCCCGACGCGCGTTGCTGCGTTCTCATAAAAAATTCTTGATTTTATTATTTGCCACCTCCCACTGAGGTTACATTTCAAATTTCAACCTTCTAGGACTATTAGGGAAGAAGTTAGTCCTAGGGCTCTTCCAGCTGATCAGAGAGGCCTCCTTCGTTGTTTTCTTACACAGTAAAACCTTACTCACCATCTGTCAATGAATATTTCAAATTAATTTAAACCTCCAACGACTATTAGGGTAGAATCTAGGTTTTTGATTTTATTATTCGCCACCTCCTACTGAGACTACATTTCAAATTTCTAGCTGCATTGGTTAACAACAGATGTCATCAACCCGGCATAATTACATTTCATCATCCAGTCATATGTTTCCTACATACTGCAAGGCTCTGACTGCACAGTAGCCTACATGCAAAGTCTTTGCGTTCCAGACAGCATAAATTAATAACGCCGCTAAGGAGCCTGCCATATGATTAAAAACTGTTGACTTCTATCAGCTGTTCCTTCAAGCTGTTTGGCCGGCATGTTCAGTAAGTTAGGTCTGCAAAATGGATTAATTAATAATAATTATTAGCCCCCCTATTAAAATTTATGGTCAGAAACCATCCTCAATATTCACACAACATATTCTCAAAGTTTCATGCGATCTGTCAAGTAGTTTTAAAGTCTATAGGGAACATACATACATACTGTCACGGTGCAAATTCACCAACCCCAAATAGATAACGATAAAATTGTAATTAATCTGAGAAAACGAGGTATAGAATTGTAATATTAATACTCACTCAGAATTATCTTTCATATTATTTATTTTGTATAAAATCTTAGTTCCACAAACATTTGCCAAATTAGTTATAAATCAGCATCCTACAATGGGCTGAAGTACTAAAAGTTGTTTACTTTATGTGAAAGGTTAGCTTGCCAATTGTCTTGATAAAACCGGCTTATCAAACAGCTGTTACCGGTCTAATAATTTCACTTTCCTTTTCGCTAAAATTTAATATTGTTATTTATTTCTCGTATTTGTGTTATTTAATCAACTTGGGAAATCTCCTATACTTGTCCTGCTAATTATTAATTTCTTCAATTTAATTATTTTTTCCTCCAAATTTTCCATTTATTTAATTTTCTTGCGTATGGTACACCGTACTTAAAATCGGGTGTAGGCTCCTCATTGGAGGAAATTAAATTTTTGCGCTGTGATTGGCGGATTTACCGCATGACGCAGCCCCTTCTCCAAGTACTGTACACAGAACTTGAAGAAGGAGACCCTTCACGAAAATCTAGACTGGCTAAGGGAGAGGTCCCGTTTTTAAACCTCCCCCATACGATAATTTTTTTAATGTAAATCACTCTAGTCAAATTTTATTGTATTTTAAATGTCTTAAATCCCGCCATTTGATCGCAACCCAAAGATTGCCGAATTTCATCTAGTCAAACCTTTTTAAAATCAAATAAATTCGCGACCGACCACGAGGATCAATCCAAGATGTCTGAGGGTGACGCCAACTTGTGACGAGCCAAAGAATACTTCGACAAGTGCGCGTATAATTGGGCCCAAATATCTGGTATGTGCGAAATTTAATTATACACAAAGGTCTATGCAAATAATCTGGCATATCTAGTTGTAAATTGCCATCAAACGAACTCTCTTGAAACTGAAATATCCTTAGGCTAAAGACCTAAATGCTCATATGAACATTTTATTTATTAATTTCAGTATATTGATAATAGGATCTGAAAGCGAGAGTCGCGTCTCCGCTCATGAATTTTTGTCTTTTCATTCATTCATTCATTCATTCATTTGTCATGGGCTATAACAAATATAACATCGACAATTGTCATATAACATTGAAATAATCAATACATTAATTAACATAAAACTACATTAAATGATCACAGTCAATACCTATATTTAAGTACAAGTCACTAAAACAAACAATACAATATTAAAGAATACAGGTATCAATAATAGCAACTAACTTTAATGTTCAAAAAGGCTCTGCCAACTATAAAAGCAGTTATCTATAAGCCATTCCTTTATTCTAATCTTGAACAAATTGAGTGATTGAGCATTTCTAACATCACATGGCAATGAATTAAATACCCTTTTACTGATGTAATTGGGATTCAGTTCATAAAAATTTGTCCTGTGCTGTTCCACTCTAATTAAATGTCTATGCCTAGTATTATGGTGATGAATTAATCACTTTTAGTGTTAAATTTAATTCTTTCAATTTTACATTTATTAAAAACCCATATTAATTTTAAAACCATAGTTCTGATTTATAATCCTTGCTCGACCCTGGCTGCAGGTTATAGTTATAGATTATTTCAGCGGACCATCAAGTGGTACAGCCGAGAGGAATTTATTATCTCAGTAACATTCTGGTTTGTCCTTGTTGAAGGACACGTGGTATTGATTCTTTCAATTATTTACTGGAAGACGATTTGTATCAGGATTATTTTCTCATAGCTTTTCCACCTCGCTAGCGTGAATTGCGAGGAGGGTGCAACTAGCAAGAATTGCATATTCCGCACCCAATCTTCGCTCGCGAGAGGGACTTAGTTGATTTTTTCCTGATACCAGATTTATCTTTCTTTGTTGGATTATGGTTGCGTGGGCGTAAATAACAGCTACTCTGTATCTCACTCCGCAACTTTATTCTGCAAGGACGGATATTTTATTATGTGGGTTTGAGCTGGAGTGGGGTGTCCTAACAGATTCTTCGGGAATTTGTCCGACTGCAGCTTCCGGCCACCAAAATAACTTCAAGCGCATATAAGGCACACAACCCCCCAAATCGAACACCACAATGCATACATACATACAGACAGACATTCATTTATATATATATATATATATATATATATATATATATATATATATATAGAAGATAGATTTGGAACTTGTAAATAAATGATTGATTGATCGTAGGGAGCTAAGATTGCATTTTTTCTGTTCCAAGTTTGTTCTTTCTCATGTTAATCTGATTAAAATATTCTGAATGTTTGTCTTTTTACAGCTATGATCGTATTATAAATACTTGGAATACTATTAATAAAGTTCTCAGGCAGAACAACGTTGGAACTGAAACGCCAATTGAGTCTAGAAATATTAAAACTGAATTTCCGTATCAAAACAGCACTACAACTGAGCCATCGATTGCAGCTGCAAATACTGGAACTGAATTTCCACACCAAAACAGCACTGAAACTGAATCACTAGTCGAAAATACAACTGACGCTGAATCTTCCATTCCAACCACCACTGTAGCTGCACCACCAATTAGAAACGTGAGTATCTGAAGAAAATACTGTAAATTGTTCGTTAAAAATTTTTTTACTGCAAGTCGTTGAATTCACTTAAAAAGTTGATATTAACAACACAGTTTGTCATGGAACAAGAAATCCTGGAATAAAAAGTTTTGTTTCGTGTAGTAGGCTACTCCACTCAATCTACCCCAAAACAGTACTGCAATCTACTCCGATACACTATTGCCGTCTACTCCAGAGTATTACTGCAATCTACTACAGTCAAGTACTCCAATAATGTACTGCTTCCTGTACGCTGACAATAGCAGTGGCGGATCCAAGGGGGGGAAGGAGAAATTCCCCCCACCCCCAAACGCAGAAGAAGGAGAAAAAAAAGAGAAAGGAAAAGAGAGGAGAAAAAGAAGAAGAGAAAGAAGAAGAGAAAGAAAGAAAAAATAAGAAAAAAGAGGAACGAATGGAAATGACAGAAAACGGTGAAGAAGTGGAAGTGAAATAGAAGGATAAAAATTGGTAGGAGATATAAAAATGAAAAAAGACGAAAAAGGGGTAAAAAAGGAGAAGCCAATGAAGGAGAGTTTTCAAAGTTGCTGACAACCGAGGAAAATGAGACAGCAATGCCTAACCAACAATTAATTTTTGATTGCAAATACTGTGTACTTCAGTACTTGGTCTGAAAATAATGCCAGTCTGGAAGGTTTTTCTAGATTCTCCTGCTTATTAATTCATGGCTGAGGACTTCTATGACATAAAACGCAGATTTGTTTAATTAGCACTACTTTAAATTCACTCTAGATATCACCCTAGAGCCTACACCCTGGATCCTCAAAAAATTGTTGGGAGATTTTGGCTGATTACAGAATAGTTTTTCTTGTAAATTTTATTTTTAATTGACAGTTTGTTCCAGTGGCGTAACTATGGGGGGTTCAGGGGGTGTTCCCCCTCCCTGAAACAAGACATTGTGGAATTTAAGCAGACCTTTGTGAGGCAATTTTTGGCTAGAGTCAAAGAAGATGTCTGGAATCGCTAAAAATGTGGTTTTGGAGGAATTTTACTTCAAAAACGTTCCAGGGAGTACTCCCTTAATTTTTTTAAAAGTAATTTTCAAGTGGCCACCGGTACTCCAATAACGAGCAGGGAAGTTCCAAGTAGGGTCCGGATCTCTCATTGACAATAACAAAAGAGCTAGATAAAATTTACTTTTCACATAGTGTTAAATAAGAGGTGCCTAGAATCACTTGAAATGTGGTTTTAGAGAGATAGTTTTTTTTTTTTAATTTCTCGGGGAGTACCCCGAAAATCACTTTTTGAAATAAATAGTCATGTTTATTGCTTCAATTTATCGTTAAAGGTCTACTACTCCAAAATAGAAATTACTGTTGTGATTATTGTACCGAGAGTCTAACCCTCCCAGCAACATTATTGGTCATAACAGTTTGGCAGTATAGGACGTTGTAAAGCCATTCCATCATGAATCAGTTCATATTAACAGTATTATATTATATCATTACATTACAGGCAATAGGTTAACAATCAAATTTGTTTATCTAACAATTTAGTTAAAACAGTGTTTCAAGCGTTCTACAAAAAGATGATTTTCAAAAACAAAAAGTTGGTTTCTCATTGAAATTGACAATAACCTTGTATTGCTTCATATTCACGATTTTATGCCTCATTTTCAAACACCCCAGGCCACTGCCCCCCCCCCCCCGACTAGCCGGTAATACCCACTCAGGTGTTCCCCCCCCCCAAAATCTACTGCTGGATCCGCCCCTGGACAATGGGACTCAGGTTCTGAAACTTGTCCAAAAACTCTCAAAATTGTAACCTTTGTTAAAATTCCTGGATTTCTTGTTCCATGACGAACTGCGTTGTTAATATTAACTTTTTAAGTGGATTCAACGACTTGCAGACAAATTTTTATTAAGAATAAGTAGTATTTTACTTCCTCCGAAGGCCGAACGTTTTCGAGTTGTTAAAACCCATCTTCAAGGCTTTGTTAAAAATCTAATATCAAAACTGACATTGTATTTATATTTTATATATGATTTTCACTCACTTATACGGTACTGGAGGGATGCATTTCACTTCTAAAGAGAAGCTTCATCAGCCGTTGTTAAAAAGTTACAAACTGTAACTGCGGCAATATTTGACATAGATATTGTCCAAATTGAACATGAAAATGCCAAGCTATTTAGAATTGAATTAAATTGTTTTTCAATAAAATAGTTTGGACAAACAAGAAGAAAGTTGAGCTTTTATGATACTAAAAATACTAAAACTCTTTCATGTCATGGTATAAGCCTGGATTGACCAGAAGTATACTTAGGTGTGTATGTAAAATTGAGCACTTCGGGGGTAGTGCCCCGGCTGACCCAGTCTAGCTACGAGCCTCAGCATCATGAAGCAGCTCAAGCATGTTTGAGTTGCTGAGTCTGGTATGAAAATCCCCATTTCAAGTAACAATTGTGAGGCTACAACGTTTCCACTAAGATACGCATACGGCCTACGCTTGGTGTGAAATAACTCTGAGTTTGTAGCAATACTAATACTATAATTTATTATAAAAACAGCAAATTTTATGAACTTTTCAGGAGGCATGAATCCATTGTGGATTAAAGGGATATGTGCCGCCTCAACTGAAATTCTCAACCGACAGTAAAAATAAGCTTTATTTTTTGTTTTATGGGGAAGAAACCTTTTTAAGGTGATATCCTCCCACCAATGATTTCTCCCTTAATATCCCCTGAAAAAAAAACGATGTATTTGCCCTGTCTTCCAATGAAGCTACATGTGCTGGTAAAACGCCACTCATTATAAGTATTCATATAGAAAAAGGAATTAGAACTTCTCAAGAGGATTCATTTTTCCATATTTAGCTTAAAGATTAATAGTGAGTCAGTTCAGGGCAACTTATACTATATATAAATAGATGTGTCTCTCCAATTGACTGTCTTTTCCAATGATTGTCAATGATAACTTACTTAATTTCAGAAATATATTATGAAGAAGGCAACCTTTGCAAATATGCGAATCATATCTAAAACACTTAAATCACTACATTAATATACACCTGATTGTGGATGAATTACACTGCAATAATAGTAGTTTATGCAACAATTTTATTTTGACCCTTATTAAAGCACGAGTTAGATGTAAGTTATAACACGAGCGAATGCGAGTGTTATAAATATCTCACGAGTGCTTTAATGGCCAAATAAAATCGTTGCATACACTATTTTATCTACGACCACTAGTATACATTTAATTAAAACAATTTCATTTTACCTGTGACTGTCAGAGATACCTATAACCTCTCATCTCAAATACGAAAAGTTATAGTAGATTGTTAGGTTAGCAGCTTAGTTAGCAATTTGATCAAATCAGCTGATAGTTTCACAATATTGAATTACGATATTGATTCCATCAAAAATGCTTCTGATTGGTCCAGAACCCGTGTTATAATGTAGAACCTGTACTATAATGAGCTCTTTATACAACGAGTTTCAAAAAGCATTTCGAAAAGACAGCTGTTTTGGCATCAATTGTGAAACTGTAATGTATACATTATGACATGGTCGTAGATAATATTACAATATTAACTTGGGTGAGCTTGTTTCTATACGTGTTAATAGAATCCTATATTTTATTTATTGATCGCAGGGTAAATCACAATAAGTCTCATCTTGATAGATAAGAGTATATAGATTAACTTGCAAAGCATGTCATGCAAGGTGAAAATTAGACAATAAAACTGAGATGCGTTTGAAAATTATAAACAGGTAAGAATGCTTATAAAAGGCTGTAATTATTAATCTTATAGAAATAATCAGCTACAAGAAATCATCAAACTCCAGATATCTCAACAAATGCTTTATGGGTATAAGAACATTGACTTACATAATAAATGAGATCTTATTTCTCTTTCTGCCTCAGTTCATTTTAGATTTCATAATATGTATTTCTCTTATAGTCATTGGCGAATATTAGTCGGTAGGGTGGGAGCACAGAGCATAGAATACCTTTTATTCTATGCTCTGTGGGTGGGAGCAAGACCAATAAAAGGAAGTATACCATTCCTTATTTTAGTATAATCTTTAGATAATTTGACAAATTCAAAGATTAAATAACACTAGATTCATGGAATATTATTATTTTCAACGGGCCCAAAAAACTAGAAATTTGACAACACAAATTTATTTTCCTGGATTTCTTGTTCCATAACGATCTGAGTTGTTAATATTAACTTTTTATAGTAAATCCAACAAATTGCATTCAATTTTAATTGAGAATAAATAATAGTTTAACTCCAGTAGAAATAATATTTAAAATGTAAAAATATTATTTATAATGAGTAAAAATATATTTATGAGCAAAAATATTATTTATTATCAATTAAAATTGACTGCAAGTCGTTGAATTTACCATTAAATATTAATAAATTTATCACTTTCTCGCTACATGTTTCAGACACAGTAGCCTTCCTCAAAAAGCAATGATCAAGTTGAAACTAATATTTTCCAAAATTTCGAGCCAAAAGTATACATCTATTTTAATTTGACAATTTCCACTTAAATAATAATAAAAAATAATTATAGAATTATAATTATGCATCTCAAAATACATCTATTCTAATTTGATAATTTCCACTTTGTCTGATATGGCTCGTAATGGCACGGGAGCAATGAAGGAAGAGACAAAAACTTATTCTAATAGAATAATTTCGCTTGATATAATAACTCCCGTTATAAAACTGGATTTATTGAGAATGAACTATTCAAATCAATTTCTTCTTCAATGAGTAGATTTGCGTGAATTTCTAATCAATTAAAACTTCATGCGCAATTTGATTAAAAAAGCCATGTATATTGCAAAATTTAGGACAGGTTTTTTTATGCATTTGCGTAGTCTAAACCTTTGCAAAAGTGCTTGCTCTATATGGTTTATTGTAACTACAATGGAAAACAAAGTAAATGTTTATTAATTCAGTTTTTCATCAATCAATATTTTTTGTCGTCATTCACTATAAGTCCAGTAATAGCACACATAGCCTAATTATTGATGGAGGGAATATTCTCCTATAATGTATAATTGAAATGCGTTTAATACAGTAGCCTCTATTCTGTGGAGTAAATGCGAAAGTTTCTATGGATACAAGGATAAATCAACAACGACGTATTATAAATTTATCATTAATTAAAAAAACTAGCTTCAATTTAACTTATTTTTATTTGTCATAAATGTTGAATCCTGATTCATTCTCTAAATAACGAATGACCTTACAAATCCAACGAATTAAATTATTAAGAAATATCTAAGCACCAGAAACAGTGACTGCATTCCTTTGTTGGTTGAAAAGTTTCGTGGTTAGGAGGTGTATTGAATGCTTCGCAAATAGGAGCAAGTTAGTGGTCCAATTGAGTTATTGATTACTTCCAGTATCAATTCCAATACACTGAATTTATATTCTATGAATCGTCAAATATGTAAGCAATATCTAAATTCTATGTGTTGCGTTCAAGTCTCCAGATTTTATAACCGATTCAAGGGTCCCAGCACTCACCAACCTAGGTTTTTATAATAATTATTGATTGATTTTTTTCAGAATGCGTCATTTGAGGATCTTGATGATGAATCTTTACACTTGTACACGAGATTGATTGATATTTTTAACGAATCCCGTAAGCTGTCAGAGGAGCTGAATCAGGTAATCACAAGGGAGAATGACAATTCAAAGGCTGTTTTATTTCTTGGGAGACCAGGATCTGGAAAAACGACACTTGCACAGATCCTTGTTGGTAACATCAGTTTCCTGCAAGCAAAAGAATTGATAGAGGACTCTGGAGAGTACTACATTGATGATGGCTATAAAATAAATCATGGTATTGTATCTAATTCGGTTTTGCCTGACCTTATATGGGACAACGAAACAGGAGTGGCATTAAGTGACAATCCAGGTTTTCAAGATGCAGCTGAAGCCTCTAAAGATATAGCAATTGCTTTAAATGTGAAAACTGTTGCTGAGTCTTTCAAGTATGTGAAAATAGCATTGGTGTGTCCTCATTCGTCTCTCAGAAAAGGAACATACAGAAGCGAGTTTACAAATTTCCTGGAGAGAATTGTTGACGTTGTTAAGGACTCTGAACATCTGATATCTGGGATAACTTTGATAGTTACAAAAGTCAAAAACTCCTACTCAATCATAAATGGTCAAACCGCATTGGTTTCAGACTGTGCTGAGTTGCAAGCAATAGGAAGCTTTATGAATGAAATAAAACTCTCTTACCTCTCCAAGTCATCCAATTGGCCAACTCCTGATGAGAATGATCGTCCAAGACTGATTGTTAAAATATTGCAGAACCTTCTTACCAAAAGATCAAGAAAATTCAAAAGGATCAAGATCCTAAGGAGTCCTGAAGAGTCTGGCCCCATAATCAATCAGACTTTAATAATGGAGGAGAGAGGATCAATCAGACATATGTTATTGAGTGATGAAGGATTCGAACCAGTCTGTAAGGATAGTGTGGGAGTTGCCATTTCAGTAACAACAAGGGACAGTATTAACACTTTATTTAGAAAGCTTGACAGTTATATTGTCAGCTATATGGAGGAGTTTGGCAGATTCTTGAAAGACAATTTTCTATTAAAAATCAGAAGTGATGATGATGATGATATAAGTAGCGTGATAGCTAAAAGGAAAAAAGATCTTGACATAATACAATCATTGAAAAGTCAAATTGGAAAATGCCACAACCCTAAAAATGTTGTGGATATGGTGAGTAGTCACATGAAATCTCAAAATCTAACATATGACAGAACTAAGCTACAAAATATTTTAACTCGGTATGAAGTTCTTAAAACTGTGGAATATTTATCAACAAAGAATTATCTCTCATCAAAAAATTGGCAGAATGCTTTAAACATAGCTGAAAAAACAATCAATGAAGAATTTTTATACCAATCAATGCTTGAAGAAACGTTTTTAAGGTTGAGAGAATACAAAATTGAAAAACATGATACTTCTATTTTAGGGAATGATAGTGTTGAAACAGATCCAGAACTGAAAATTGACCCCAAAGATGTTATATATGAGCTTAATTTACCAAGGTATGCTTGTCTTGAATTCAACAGGGAAAAAGTGAAGGAATTCAACCAGATTGTCACAAAGAGTTTTACTAGAAATCAAAAGAACGTTAGATGTGAGAAAAACTTGTTAATTATCATTGACAAGTTGATATTTATCAGTGAGATTCAAGAGCAACTGGCCAGTTGTGTTTATGTGGATTCCATTGTATTATTAGCTGCTGACACTGTTATTATTGATAGTGACTTGAGCCAGGAATTGCAAGGCAGAAATCTTATGATTGTGGCTCCACAATGGGTGGTGCAGGGTAGGAGGCGTTTGGTACTTGATGGTAAGCCACATGAGAAGAAACTACCAAAAGCAAGCCTTGGCCAGGTTGGCTTGGATGGCAAAGATGGTAATCCAAGTGGTAATTTTACAGGCATTGGTCTACATTTTAAGGGCATTGAGGATCTGACAGTGCAGACTTGTGGAGGGAATGGCCAAGATGGACAAGATGGAGGTGATGGGAAAGATGGGACTGATGGAGTCGATGAAGCTTTTATTGATGTTGGGAAACAAACATTGATGCACGTGCCTGTAATCTATAATTTGGATAAAAGTGTGGCGCGAAAAGAAGGACAATTGGGTAGTGCAGGGCAGAACAGTGGAGCAGGAGGCCAAGGGGGAAAGGGAGGAGCCAAAGGATCAGTTACCATCATCGATCTAGCATCACATGGACAACCCCATGCTGCTTATCAAGTTTTAGGATACACTTCTCTTGAGTGCCAAGGCCAGCAAGGTCTGACTGGAGCAGATGGTAGACCAGGAAATAGTGGTAGCAATGGATGCAGTTCAATAGAAACTACCAGAACTCATGAAATTTTTGGTAAAGAATTTTATTCCAACACTGAAACTGAACAGCTACCCTGCACAAAGTCAACTGCAAAAGGAGAAGTTGATCGCCAACGACGTGTTAATGTTTACATTCCTAGCCAAAGGAGCCCTCTCCCAGGTGTCTGCAAGATGTTTGGCAGGTTGAAGTTGTTCATATATGATAATTCATTTTATAACAACAAATTAACAAAGCGATCAATTGATGAATTCCAGAAAGCTGTTGAAAAGCTTTGCCACTAATATTCTTTCTTGTTCAATTTAAGAATTTATTATTTTATTTTCCAGAAACTCTTCTTCATAATAATCAAAAAATGAAAATCTTGCTTTGGAATACAGTCCTGTTTTCCGTTTATAGCTATTCACAATGTCTACACAATGAGTTTATGGGAAATTTGGCGCCGACTTCAAAAGATTACTTGTATGAAATTTAAAATTTTCTCAGTTTAAAGTGAATACTTTATTTCAAACTTTTTAGTACGTGAGTATTTTATCATTTCACTGAAGTCGGTTTCTTTTTTTGTTTTAAAATATGTTTTATTTGCTGTTTTCATTCATACTAGCAATTTCCAGAAATTTCTTGATCACACAGAAAATGTTCTAGTAAATTCTCGATTGTCCCATAGTGCAATCTGTCTTACATTCTTAACAATATACAAGAGATTTAGTTTCAGTATTAGGTGTCTAACTAAGTAACAAGATTGCTGATTGTATTAACTAATGTAATAAAATAATTATAATAATCAAATTATCGCTGTATGATCTTTGATACTTTGATGAATGAATCTTGCTGATTCTCACCAAATGCATAAAAATTATAGCAGAAGAATATTTGCTATTCGTTTTGTACTTACTGTACCATCACTTACAGGATCTTTATATTGAATGCAGGTGAATGGATATTTTTCTTAGCATCAGAAATTGCCAGGGATATTTGAATTGTAATAATTTATTGCCATGCTGGTTTTCCAAAGAGATTGTTAAAAATCGGACATGTGCAATAAATAATTGATGTGGTACCTAATTCCCCAGGCGGATGTTGTAATTAATTAAATAATTAGCTAATACTGTTCTTCAAATTACGGGATCAGCTGTTGACCCCTGCCAGCAGTGACAGGAAGGTGCAAATGATAATTTATATTCTGAAGCCCTGCAACAATTAGACTGGCCATGACGAATTAATCATTGGAAAATTATCTCCTGTATTACACCTTTGCCATTCATGCAGCAAAAGCAGTAAATTAGTTTCGCTTATTATTAACATCATCATCGCTATCCAACACAGACGTGTATCATGCATTGGACATGCTAAACCATCGCTTATTACTTGTCCATTATCTCTTGTTTTATATGGGAATGATTAGATCCATTCAAAAAGAAGCATTGCCTCAGTATGTTTGTTGCGCCATAAGTGCATAAGTATAATGTTGTAAACAAAAATGTGAACACAAATAACATGCTTTGTTTTTGTAGATTACGTCTTGGAGACTCCAGTCAGATCAACAATATTATACACTATCAACTAAATATTTCTTCAATTGTTTTTTTAAATATTTCTATATTTTCAAGACTCTTCAAAAACTGCGGTAGCTTGTTGTAGAATTTCCTACCAATATAACTAGGTTTTTGTTTGAATAAGCTACTATTGTGACTCACCAAGTGATAATCTCCTCGGCTTCTTGTATTATAATCATGTACATCAAGATTTTGGTTAATATATCATTCGTTTTTACATATAAAGTAGCTTCATACACATATATAAGCAGGGTACAGTTAGGAGACCAAGTCTCTTGAACAACGGCCTACATGAATCTAATCTATTTACTCTTTCTATACACCTAACCGCTTTCTTTTGGATCTTAAACACCCTATCAAGATTTTGTTTTGATGAATTACCCCATACTAAGATAGCATACCTAATATGTGACAGTAAGAGCCCATGGTAAGCTGTAAAAAGTAACTTTTTGTCATTCAATCTAGCGAGCTGTCGCAGGACAAATACCCCAGATGAAATTTTACAACATATTTTCTCAATGTATGGAGTCAATCGTCTATCCAACATAACTCCTAGAAATGCAATTTTTTCTTCCTGGTCTAATTGATTATCGTTTACAAACACGTTTATAGCCCTATCTTCATTTAAATTATGTTTGTTTTTGAATTGAAGGTATTGGCATTTTTACTATTTATAGTTAATTTCAACTGATTTAAAAATTGGACAATGGACTGCACACCTATATGGGCACTTATTTCTAAATTATCTAGAATGGAATTGCTGAAAATGAGTGATGTATCGTCAGCAAATAAGAGGGCTCTACCACTAATTAATTCATTAGGTAAACGGTTGACACATAACAAAAAAAGCAATGGACCTAGTATTGACCCTGAGGTACTCCAGCTTGCACCTCTAATTTATTAGATTTATTCTTTACTATACTATTACCAACTACTGTAGTTAGTTCTACACATTGTTTCCTCCCAATAAGATATGATTCAAACCATTTCAGTACAACCCCATTCACACCTACATTTTGCAGTATTTCCAATAAAGTTCTATGATTAACACAATCAAATGCCTTTGACAGATCTAAGAAGATTGCAGTAGCTTTATCACCTGAATCTATTATATCTATTAGTTTTTCAACTAGAGAAACTATGGCTGTCTTTGTTGATCTTCCTTTCTGGAAGCCATGCTGTTCATCACAGATAAAGTTAGCTTCTTGAAGGTGCAGAAGTATCCTATTTAGAACTACTCTTTCAAAAATTTTACTTATTACATTTAAAATACTAATGGGCCTATAGTTCTCTACCTTTTCTCATCACTACTTTTGAAGATTGGCAAGATCTTCCCCTCTTTTAAATTATCTGGAAAAGCACCTTGTTCTAATGAATGATTGATCAGATGAATCAAAGGGTCTAACAATTGATCTTTACATTCTTTCAGAATTGTACTGGATACCCCATCCATGCTAATATGCTTGTTTGTTGAATAGAACCGTGGGTGAATCAAGGGAGGATTTGGAGATATATCCCCCAGAAATTCTGAACCGAAACTAAAAAAAACTTTATGTGTATTTCATGGGGATGAGAACCTTTCTTTAAAGAAGACCCAAGTAAACTATTTTTTCACGCCCTCCCCAAATAAACTCTGGATTCTCCACTGAGTAGAGCTTGTAAATGAGTTTTTAATTTTTGAGAAAACCTAAAATAACACAGTCCTGACGATGAATACTACATTATCGCAGCAACAGGGCAATTACATGATTTTTAAGTAATGAGTAGTTATTACTAATATCATTGAAAATAAATTTTTAAAAGTATAACTAGAATATGATAAGGAAGTGTCATTAAAACTTTGTTCTTCAAATTGACAGACTCAACTTTTGTATTTTTTGAACTTGAAAACTTGAAACTTCAATAACTCAACTTGCAGAATTCCATACACAATGAAATACTCATTAAATCTACCTACTTCTTATAGTATTTGTAACATCACAACAACTTCTCAATATAGCAGGGAGCAGAGATCAATCCAGTTGAAACTGGAGGCTTATGTTGAGCATTAGTATTTTTAACTTTCTTTGTAGTGGCGATGGTGATATTGTGGAAGATATTATCATAATGAATAATAAGGCTTCAAGTTGTCACAGCCACATTCATTGAAAACCGTGAGATGCTAGTTTCGGTTGTTACACCATTATCAATCTCAAACAAACTAAACCTGCAGTACAGAGTAGCTTGATATAATACTAAACACAGAATGATACTATTGGCTGAGGGTGAAAGTGCCTCTATTAGGCTGACCTTCATTGAAGGTCTGTGATTGGCTGAATGCCCTAAAAAGTCACGCCCACTGGTGGGAGGAGCAACAAGGAATAATCAGTGTCAAAATAGAGAACCAAAAACTAGCAAATAAGAACAATGTACAAATAGGCTAGAATTGAACAATTTAAAAAATTAAAATAAAATAAAAATGAAGCTAAATGAAATGGAGTCAAAGTCATCCAAGAAAAACAATAAATTACCATTATTAAAGACTCTGGCCTACTTTTTAATAACGGTAATTTCTTGTTTTTCTCGGTTGACTTTGACTGCATTTCATTTAGCTTCATTTTTTATTTTAATGTTTTTAATTGTTCAATTCTAGCCGATTTGTGCATTGTTCTTGTTTGTTACTTCTTGGTTGTTGATTTTGACACTGATTATTCCTTGTTGCTCCTCCCACCAGTGGGCGTGACTTGTTAGGGCATTCAGCCAATCACAGACCTTCAATGAAGGTCAGCCTAATAGAGGCACTTTCACCCTCAGTCAATATCATCATTCTGTGTTTAGCATTTTATATCAAGCTACTCTGTACTTAAGTTTTAGGTTGTTTGAGATTGATAATGGTGTAAAAACCGAAACTGTAGTATCTTACGATTTTCAATAAATGTGGTTGTGACAACTTCAAGTTTTAATATTCATTATTAGTATATTTTTCTCAGTTTCAGTGTGAGAAGATAGTTCATAAAAAAAGATAGAAAATTAATAGTGAGTTGGCAGTCAATACATAGAAAATCGGTCTAGGACAACTCGCCGCGGCCAACAAGAAGGACTGATTTACCCTATATTTCATTGTTAACGCTTTTCTGTGATATTTAGATGCAGCTAATGATTCGACATGATAAGAAAATGAATTTTTATTTAACCAAACCAAGTATTGTACTACTATATATAAAAAACACAACGAAAACATGTGCATCGGTAATGATGGTGATGAAATATGAATGACCCTACAGTTTCAAGTGGGTTCCGATTCTGAACCGCTGGGAAGTGATTTTGAAAGGACATAATAACTGACAGGACATTGATTTTGTTTCCGCGGCGAGATGGCCGCGGTGAGTTGTCCCATTCCGAAAAATAAACATTCACAATAGCACAAATTCTTAGACTAGAATTTTTAGCTTTAGTTTGCGAAGATAATGAATAGAATTGTAAAATATGAATGAATAGTAGTAAAAATAGTAGATACCGGTAGTGAATAAATAATAAATTCATGGCAGCACAATTTTTTTAGTACAGTTTATCTTGATTAACATCACTTTAAACTTTCTTACAAGCCTTGTTATGAAAATATTAATAAGCTTCATACGTCGTATAATAAACATATAATGAATTTCTTATTTTGTGTCATGAATCCACGATTCACTCTAGAAAATGGAGCTTCTCAACAAATTTGCTAACACAGCAAGCCAGAGTGGATTTCTCATTTAATTTTTTCCCTGGAGGCAAAGACAATATTTGTATTATATGAAAGGAACGAAAGAGTGAGATATGAGAGAAATTTTCCAGAATAATATTGTTACGGCACTGAAAGTTTCAGCCCGCAGCTAAGCGGTGTTTGCTTGAGGCTACATGCACGAATATAGTTATACTAATTGAACTTTGGATGTTTGTGATAGATTGCAGATTTCTACGTCCGATCTAGGGTAATTCTTACCTAGAGCTGAGCTATTTTACTAAGTGATCCTCATTGCATATAAATTATTATAATATTATTATGCAAACCTCTGGTTTTATGATTTTACTAAAAGATACATGCACACAAAACTTTTTCTGAGCCCTAACTTGAGTTAATTTGGGGAATTTAACTCTCAATATTAATTTTAGGTTCGTGTTTTTGACCTTGATAGGGCTGTTTGTAACGCCAATAACCCACAAAATGAACTGAAATCGTGCTAAAAATATAACATGAATAAAACAATAAATTTTCACATAGCTTTATTATAAATAATAAATCAAAGTGCCTATAATAGTCCTCAAAGAAATCGGAACTATAGAGCTTTTACTTCAATTCTCGACCGTAACATGGCACAAAACGGCGAGGTGGAACTACCCGTAAGGGTCTCCCCACCATTAAAAGCCATACGCTTATTATTATTATTATTAATTCTCGACCAACTTCTTTCTACATTAATTAAATTTCAACCTCTTGGACTCCTATAGTTTCATCAGGTCAACCACTTGATAATATCTGATTGAGGGTACAATGTACAATATTATAGTCTGAATGAATGTCAACGTTATTTCTTCAGCAAAACACAATAAAAAAATATTTAAATTGGTTTAATTGTGTGCGAGTAATTAAATGATGTACAAATATAACAAAGGTCGAATTGATAACCTCCTCCTTGTTTGAAGGAGGTTGAAATGTTTGTGTAATAACAAAAATGAGAAAGAGTTACTTGGAAAAAAATTATTTCACTTGTGCTCACATAATCAGCTTCTTGGTTTTACTATGAGCACACAAGCACACTTGTCTTTCACACCCCATTATATTTACAAGCCTCACGTTCATTCTAAACAGAAGTCCATCCTACCATCCATATTAATGGATTATCTTCTAGCTTCCTTCATCTATTCTTTACCTTTCCTATTACCCCTTCTTTCTCTCTTCTACACAAACCTCTTCTCATCCAGGTTTACTATCGTTTTTCTGGCATCTTTTCTCCATGCAGCCCCTTCCATTGAAACGGAAAATGATATGATGGCAATCGCGTCCATGTGCGTGCGAGGTGAGCTCTTCATTCACGTGTTTCGATGATAAATATTCGAAGTACTAGCACGTCAAAGAAGATGCCGTACCAGTGTTTGGTAGGTCTACTATAATGTGTGCTCTTGTGTGTAGGCATGTGTTCTTGTGAAAGAGGCTTTCATTTAGAGGAAGGTTCATGTCTTGTAGAATTTCTAATCAAAAATAATAGAGTAAGAGTGGGTGAAATTTTGACAAAGAATTAGGGTACCTAGAATAATTCCGTTAATAAGACTCTTATTTTTTCATCACCATACAATATTTTCAAATACCGGTACGGCCATACAACAATACTAATTGATACCACTTTTCTTCCTCTCGACTGCAAAACCTCAATACAATCCTAGTTGTTATCTGGTGAGTATACAGTATTTTAGAATAAAATTTGGTAAGTATTATAACACTGAATTTTTAAATGACGTTGGCTTCAGCAACCATATAAAATACCTACCAATAGTTGGATTAGCAATCTTCAATAAAATACCTTTAAATTCTTGTTTCACAAAACTGAAATTACATGAATATTCATTTCCACTGTGCTACAATTTCATTCCTATTCCAGTTAAAAGGAAAATTCGAGATTCTTGGATTTCTTGTTCCATTACGATCTGCGTTGTTAATATTAACTTTTTATTGTAAATTCAACAACTTGCAGTCAATTTTAATTGTGCATAATAATATTTCTACTCACTTTGGCCAAAAGCGAGTAGAAATATAATTTATTCACAATTTAAATTGACTGTAAGTCGTTGAATTTACAACAAAAAATTGGCCAAAAGTGAGTAGAAATTTTGTTTCACAATTAAAATTGACTGCAAGTCGTTGAATTTACAATGAAACTTTGGCCAAAAGTGGGTAGTAATAGTGAAAGTGAGTGAAAATTGGAGTGTA
Organism: Conomelus anceps; assembly: GCA_948455865.1. Taxonomy (NCBI): domain Eukaryota; kingdom Metazoa; phylum Arthropoda; class Insecta; order Hemiptera; family Delphacidae; genus Conomelus; species Conomelus anceps. Next base: position 51,331,300 of record OX418220.1, read on the forward strand.
TCCACAAACAGAACAATAACTAAAATCAACACTTGATTTTAAATCAACTGTTTAATTCACCAATAAAGTATTTTCAACAATTATTGATGTTCAAATAGACAATTGAATAGATACATGCCAATACATTCAATTCAAAAACAAATATAATTCAAATGAAGATAGGGCTATAAACGTATTTGTAAACGATAACTAGACCAGGAAGAAAACATTGCATTTCTAGGAGCTTAGTTGGATAGACGATTGACCTGGGCTCCATACATTGAAAAAAAGTTGTAAAATTTCATCTTGGGTTTTGCCTTACGACAGTTTGCTAAATTAAATGACAAAAAGTTGCTTTTTACAGCTTTATGGGCTCTTACTCCCTTACTGTCACATAGGTTATTGGGTATGCTATCTTAGTATAGGGTAATTCATCAAAACAAAACCTTGATAAGGTGTTCAAGATCCAAAAGAAAGCTAGGTGTATGGAAAGAGTAAATAATAGATTAGACTCATGTAGGCCGTTGTTCAAGAGACTTGGTCCCCTAACAGTACCCTGCTTATATGTGTATGAAGCTACTTTATATGTAAAAAAGAGTGATATTAACCAAAATCTTGACATACATGATTTTATAATACAAGAATCCGAGGAGACTATCACTTGGTGAGTCACAATAGTAAATAGTAGCTTATTTAAACAAAAACCTAGAAAACTCAACAACAAGCTACCGCGGTTTTTAAAGATTCTTGAAAATATAGGAATATTTTAAAAATACTATTGAAAAAATATTCAGTTGATAAAGCATTTTTAAGTGTACAAGAGTTCCTTTCACATCAAAATTAAGCCTCACCTCAACTAATTGATATAGTAATTATGGTATCTAGTGTATAAGATTGTATAATTATTGTTGATCTGACTTTTCTTCTACTCTTTAACTGGAGTCTCCAAGACGTTATCTACAAAAAAGAAGATAATTTCTATGATGAATAATAAGACGAAATTGTCACAACCACATTCATTAAAAATATAGAGATATAGAGACATTTATTAAAAAATAGAGATACTAGTTTCGGATGTTACTCCATTATCATATATATATATCTCTATATCAATATATCTCTATATTTTTAATGAATGTGGTTGTGACAATTTCGTCTTATTATTCATTATGGATATCTTCCACAAAATCACCTTCAACACTACAAAGAAAGTCAATTTCTATGAGACAATCTCATATAGCATATGGGAACTTAATGTGATTTTTAGTGTGTAAAGATTGGTCACGGATTTGTGTCCAACATTGAAGTTGACAGAATACATAAATTTGGGGAGTGATTCAAAAATGGATTCTATCAAAGTAGGTTTTTTAAATTTGTACTGTTGGGTAGATAAGTGAATCGGCAGCTCGATGCATAACAGCAGGTACAGAACGTTATTAACCAAGTATATTGGAATAAATGCTGGGAGCTAATGATGAATATGTTGGCGAAGTCTAGATCCGTGGTGACAATGAGATCATACGCTGGTGACTAATGGCCAAAACTGAAAATGACCAGTGGGTGGACAGATCTCCACCCCGCCCTCGCCCAAACCAGAGGGAATGTAGTCGACATATAATGACAACACAAATGAATGTCGGTTACTAATTCGGGGACCAGTTCAATTCACATAGCATACGCATTTTTCGCCCCCAACTCAATCGATCAATGTGATCAATCGCAGACCTTCATTGAGGCACCAATAAATCCAATATTCATCTCAGCGACGTGTTGCTATGAAATATAATAGATTTAGGGGATTCTGGGGACGTTTACACAAAATAATGCATCTCGGTATAAGTTGTGGTGGAGTTTATGTCAAACGTGGAAGTCAAAAATGATTATTGTTTCCATTTTTATTTATAGTGTGCTTCATACACAGAACTTTGAGGAAAGCACTTGCAAATTATTTCGTTCGAAGAATAATTCAATTATTGAATATAAACCTCAATTAGCGCCTTTTTAAATATGCTTTTGAAAAGCTCGTGGTCGAATTTCTTGAATAATTGCTGTCTGCCGTTCTTTTATTTATCATTTACCTCCGAACATCTTAAAATTTTGTGAGAATTATAAAATTGAGAAAAATTTATAATAATATTTTTTTGTACAAAATTCGTGTATTTGACAAACCACTATTGTTTTTCTGTCAGCCAAGAAAGTAAAATAATCCTTTCCACTCTTGGTTTGGGTAGAGTGTAGTAGATCTTTGAAATGGGATAAGCTAGCTGTAATCAAAGGGTAAACTATCAAAAACCTAAACAGTATAACAATAAGTAATTTCAAATAACGCAGTATTCTCTTTTTTTAAGGAGATACTACTGAAATATTGTATTACAAGTTACAATTTTTTTAACAAATGAGAAATATACAGAAACAGAATTTATTTATTTATAACTCCTTTAAGTGCTATTAATTTATACTGAATAGGCTTGGCAATAATGACTCTTTTCAATGAGTCGTTCAATCGCCCTCACTCTTATAAGTGAGTCGTTTATTTGAACTAGTTCAAAAATGAGTCATCAGCAATGCTTGTGCTCATCCACTACCATAGCTTGTTCAGACGCTCAGCTCTCAATCGCTCACTGAGCACTCATACACACACAACAATAAACAGTCTTGTCGTATGTCTGGCGACTGGCGCCTCAATATAAACAATTCTCAGAAACTAAGGCCCGTATTTATGAACATGACTTACGTTGATCTAAGCACGAGTTATCTAAGACCGAGTTGTAAAGGCTCTATTACATTGAACGTGGTCACAAGCTAACCTAAAATTGTGTCCTATCATCAGGCACTAATAAACATAAAATAACATACATGAAAAGATAAAGATACTGTGCTACATGTAAATTTACAGTTACTGTTAAGTAATTATAACCACACTAATATATTTTAAGTTATAATTTTCTGTTTTTCGAATTTGAATAATGAGCATTCAATGCAGTGTATTGAAAGCTATCTGCCAGCAGATCAACGAACTTCATCCATTCTTTTTTAGAAAGAGAATCCTATCCTTGTGCCAAAAAATGTAAGGTTAGAACTATAAAATAAGTAGAAATAATTTCAAAAAGTCAAATATACAGTGAATTACATTGCAATGGTGCAAAAATTGAATATGATGATTTTATTTTATTATTATGAGCCGATGCTATACTAAAAAATGAAATCAAAATATGATGCAACACAACAATATAAGAACGGCTTCAAGACAGCTCTGTACCTAGCTTGGCTAAGAACGGATTTGAGACTCCAATTATAAGCACGTCTTGGCTTTTAAGTTAAGAAGATGTTTAAGAAAGGTTCATGAATACGAACTTTATTCTAAGCTTTACTTATACTAGGTGAGTTTACTAGCTGAAAAGTGAGGTTATAAGTCAACCCAGTTGTCCCCGCAACATTTACGTAGTGTAAATTAGAGTTGTTTAATGTAAATTGTTAATGTTAAATTATTTATCAGGAGTCAGATCTTTGTTGTGGGAGCTGGGTTGGCTTTTAGGGTTACAGCTGCTCGCTGGCTTGAACCTGTTAGTGTAAGTAAGCCTTATTGCCACTAAGTCTGACTTAACCGATCTGACTTAAGTCGATCTTTGATAAGTCATATTCATAAATACAGGCCTAAGTCATCAGTTCAATATTCCAGAGCACAGAGCTTAGACAATGAGCTTTCTGAGCCAGCTGTAGCTTGTTGAGTTCACAGTTCAAAAAGCTCATGGAGCTGAGAGAGGTGAGTGAGTGAGCCAGCTGTTGTTGCAGTTATTTCACTTCACAGTTGAAAATGCTTGTGGAGTGGGGAGGTGAGTGCTCTTGTCGGGAACGGGGAATTGGCTATATCTGGAACTCACTATATCTGTGTTAAATGTCCTATGCTTATAAAACTGTTCTGAGGAGGAATTCGGTATATGTGTCGACTAGGGGAATTCCCTATATCTGGAATTCACTGTATGTCAGCCGGAGGAATTGCCTATATCAGGAACCGGCTGTATCGTCGCTAGCGGGAACTCACTATATCTGACGTCACACCTACATCACAGCGTACTGTGACGGTTGCAGGTGGGTCTCCTTCACAGCGTACTGTGACGGTTCCACAGCTCCAGGTGGAGCCAACGATACGGCGATAGAATACCAACACTATTCATTCATCTACCCCAGTGATAGACAAACTCTGTCGGTGAGAGCGCGGCAGAGCGCGCCCTGCTATTTTAAATTAACATAATTAAAATAAATAGTGACCGAGTATAAACGTATTTTTACTTGGCCATTGTTAATATAAAAGCCAAATGCCACTGACTGACTGATTCATCACTATTTCTTGTAAACCATGCGGCTAGAAGTTGAAATTTGGTGCACACGTTCAGTTATTAAGATCCCTAGATGCATACTAAGAGCAGGTTTTACCTGAAATCCCACAGTTGACTTTTTTAATCACTAACCACCTTTTCTTAATCATTGTTATTAATTAGAATTTATACTTATAACCTATAAATAATTTTTTATATCATATTTTTATTCACCAAACATTACAAAAATTCAATTTGCATACGTTTCTGAATACAATATGGCACAGCCAGCAAAGAGAAACTTGTGAGCTAGCTACAAGTTCATTATAATACAAAAAAAAAATACATGAAAAAAATACTCTACAATCTGACTCTAACCTATCTGGTGAAGCCAGAAAAGCTAATTACCATTGGCCGACTGACTCATCACATTTTCTCAAAAACCATGTGAAATTTCCAGCATTTGGGACCAAAAACAACAATTTTTCAAGATATATTTTATCACCGTTTCTCAAGAACTATGTGGCCTTATAAGTTGAGTATCCAGGTTCATTTAAGACTCTAGTTAAGCAAAATTTTTACCAGGTGTGAAAATGTATTACTTTTAAAATTTGGTTGCGTATATATCTCCGCCTCCCATCAGTGGTTTTAGTTGGATAGCTAAAACGTGGGAAGCGATCCTGCTGGCTAGTCATATAATACTGTATATTATGGTAGCAGAGCCATTTCCTTTGCAGATACCATTTCCTTTGCAAATTTCAATACAGTGGAACTTTTACATGCAAAGTAACATTGTTGAACTCAAACACTCGCTAGAGGAGGGTGTATACATTTATTGTTGTGCATGTCCGCACAGTTGATCTGTGTAATAAAAAAATTTGTCCAGACATTTGCTAACAATAGCTAATGGCTTATATGCTTCATGTTTATGAATTGATTGGAATGATTCATTTTCCTCAAAATTTCCATCGTAATTATTTTTGTAATTTTCCAAGATATTTCTTTTGATAAGAATTGTAGAACACTAAATTCTAAATTCGACAAGCCTAAAAGCCAATTCTTGCAGCTGGTCAAAAATGAACCATTTTTTGTATTTTGGAAAGTTGCTATTACCAAGTACTGAGGGAAGTGATAGCCGCGAGCCGTAGCAGGTATCTGTTCAATCAGAGAGATAAACTGCGTTCTCGTAGGTCCTGTTTGTAACGGTGACTGATTAGATCGGCCAGCAAAAAAGACACTGTTCTTTGCTGTAAAATCACTTCCCGGTGGTTCGGAACCCACCTAAAACTGTAGGTCCAACTCATCAATCACCATCATCCAACTCATTACCCACGCACAGGTCTCAGACCTATGTGGGCTTCATCCTCAAAAAAAAACCAAAAAACAAAAATCTTTATGTACAAATATCTTGAAAAATAGCACATTTTTAGAGCCTTATTATACAGAAACACTACAGTCGCGGGTCACAATTTCAGGCTAAATTAATTAAACCAACCCATGCTGGAGGGGGTGAACATTTATAACAAAATTAGAAAAATTATTAGATAGGCTTGCATTAATAGGATAGCTGAAAATTTTTATAAATAATAGAGATAGGAAAAAAATATTAACAAAAGAAATTTTAAAATATACATCTCATCATATAAACAATCGATATACTTTAAAATAAATTAGATACTGCCATAAAATAAGGATGAATATAGAATATGATGGTTGATCTATGGATACTACTACACTAGCGGCCTGGCAAGGGGGGCGGACCGCACCGCGTTCCAGCCCTAGGGAGATGACAAAAAGCTGATATAATATAATGATTATAATTTCAAAATTTGAATCATATAATGTGATTTGTTAAACTTTGGTGCTAATATGGACTCTAAATAAGTGAACCTATAAATGTTATCAAATGGTTCGCGTGTTCTCCGAGGCTGGACCAAAACACTTATTAGAATTAATTTTGACCGATAATGCAGGATAAAATTATTGTATCAAGTGCCTAGAATCGCTTAGAGAGCGTGTACGAAGGGATTATTTTCGTAATTTTTCCCCCGGGATAGGATTTTAAGACCACTCTTATGTAGAAAAGTCCAATAATTATTGTTTATTTTCAATGTATTTTTTTCTCTATGTTTTGTGTACTTTCATCACATATATATGATTGAATGAGCTAGTCCTATGTTTTGACTCGTGACTCGAGGCTCGCGATTTTGTCTGTATGTTTGTATGTTTGATGATAACTTTCGAATACTTTGACCAATCAAATCAAATCAGAAATGGTTTTATTTCTCCTTCAACAAATACAATATGTATGTAGGTAAATTCATATAAAATACAAAATAAACAAAAAAAAGTATACAAACTATTCAATACAAAATATATAGTTAGAGAGCAAAAAATTCCTCACATGGGCCTTACGCCTGTGTGTAAAGAAGAGTCCGCGTCATCATTACAAAAGAGTTCATTATAGAAGAATAAAAAAAACTCTGTTGAAAAATAAATATTACTTTAAGCTGAAAAAACCTGGGGGAACTTAAAAAAAGGCTTCCGGAAGCAGGAAGGATCCCCCATCCATCAAACACGCGAATTATGGGCACAACTGAGAAAGAGTAGTAGTTTTTAGATTAGATTCTGCCAAGAGCACCCTATTCGAATATTTCGGGATTTTCCAATTAGCCAATTTTCTAGAGAGCTACGACAAGCAATTGTATGGAGCCCAAACATTACTAGAATAACATGCAATTGCATTCTGAAGGAATTAAATTAGAAATTTTGTCAGAGGCCTGGCCCGAGAGTACACTCTGGTTTATGAGCTTTTTCCTCACCTGACAATATAATTATTATCATAAAAGTATGAGGAAATTTAATTGAAAACACACTTAATATTTGAAATATCAAGGAAACTACATTTTTAAACAGTTTAATTTGTTTAATATAATTTTGTAATATATATATTTTTATTAATCACCAGTTATTTGATTAACATTATTTGTTTTAAAACAAACTAAATATAATTACGAACCAAGCCTAGTGGTGGTCATTTCCAGTGAAAATATATATTTAGATTTATGTATTTTTCTTGAACGGCCGGCCTCATTGGACTCAATCAGTTTCTTGTCCTCCTTGATAAGTTTTCTTTCTGCATTGTCCAGTACTTCTACATTCGTTCTGATTTTCTCTATCAGTTTTTATCTATAAATACCCTTTGTACAATATGTCAGTTGTTTATTTTTTATATGAATATTGTTTTTATTTCTTTAAGTTTCTTTAGATTTTCGGCGTAGATTTCCTGGGTTATTTTCAGTTATAACATATTATGGTTTTATACCAAGTCATTATAGACTTGGATTCCAGGGGGTCCACATGGAATACTATGTGGACCACCTTCTTTCCAAGAGCTTTTACACAGACAGACAGTCGGACAACGGCACAATTCCAATAAGGCCCTGTTGGGTCCTTAATAAGAAGAACCAGTTATATTCTGGTTTGAAGAAAACTATGAAGATATGTAGTGACTTATGAATGTGGCAAACATAAATACTTTAATATTTGATATTTCATTAATATCTTAATTTGTTAGTATAGTATTGATCAACAATATTTTCTCTTTTATTTGCGCGTTATTTGTTAGGCATGCGGGCAATGCTAAGCACGCTCGGAGAATTCGCCATTGGTGAGTTGTGAGTAAAGAGTGGTTAATAATGGTAAGCTTTTATTATTAAGGAGTAGTGGTGAATAAATTCGAGTGAAGAACTGTAATATATACGAGTATATTATCACCCCACTACGACACTTGAGAGAGAGTGAGAGTGAGAGTGAAAGATAGAGTGAGGGTGAGTGAGAGAGAATCATACTATAGAACGCCTACTTTTGTAGCCTATTGTACAATAACGCCATGCTTCATCACAAGAAACATAAAAATATAAATATGCGTGAAATAAGGAAATTAAAATGTTATGGAAGATAAATTTAGACAAGAAAGAGAGCAAAAACTCTTTAAAATCAAATTCAGCCAGAAAATCACGAATCAATTAAACATGCAATCTTCTCTTGAAAAGGGAGAGGGATTGTGTGAATAGCCTACTAAATGAACTCATCTGATCAGAAACTCTTGACTAACAAAAGAAGCCAAATCTGTGACTTTTATGGAGGTGAAGACATTTTTTCCAGGTGAGGTATCTCCCAAACATTTTCTTTGTTTACAAATGCTCCAAATTTCTGAAATTGACTTTACGTAATATTATTGCAAATTTTACGGAAATGAACCGCGGCTTTATTTTTAATAATAATGAAGACATGAACCTAAGAGATTTGACAGGGGAAGTCAAAGATATGACACAATAAACCCTCATCACCACTTGACCTTGTAATTCCAAATTAAATAGATCTCCATTTCTTCTTTCACAAGATACAAGAGACATAATAAATTTAGCAAAGTAAAAAGCATCCTGTGTCCGTGAGTGTCGGTATGAATGGAAACACCATGTACTATGATAGGTATGGAAACTATAGAAACTGTGTATAAATGATGATTTTTGTAATCAGATGGAAAAAAACTAAATACAAATAATAATCTACAAGCTACTCACAGGTAATTGACATGACAGAAACAGAAACAGTGATTAAGCCTGATCATGTTCTACTACACTCAAAACGCAGAACAAAATACATGAAGTATTCAATTAAATACTGTGTACTTAATGAGAAATTGATATAGCCTAATATTTTTTGAAGAAGCACTCATGACCATCACCACTGTACACACTGTTTTCTCATATTTGCTTTTTGAATTCTTATTCTTGAATTTTTGATACACAAAAACTTTGTCTTATTTTCAAGAAAAAAAAATAATTTTAAATGAAAATAAATGAATTTTTGAATGACATCCTATTCATGAGAACAAATTGATAAGCAACTGACATTTTATAAAATAACTATAATTTTCATAGCTGTCATTAATAAATAACTAGTGGCTTGTAGGGGCAAAAATCCCTGAATAAAAACACTAATACATAAAACAAGTCATTATACTACAGTATTATAAATCAAACGAACTAACAATCAAATTACATATGAGTCAGAATTTCCCTGTTTACTAGATTTTTTGTGTGAGAATAGTCTTTTTGGTTGCTTTGGTTGTTGTTATTTTTACAATAAACAAGTTGATTCCTTCCGGAGATTTAACTCTGCTAAATGCAACATATAATTGCCCATGAGTAAATACTGGTTTACTTAGGTATATCCCAGCCTTGGGACTTATTGATAGTAATACAAAAAGCTAGTCTGATTGGAAATTGTTTTCTTGACATATAGAAAGGCATATTAGGGTCTGTTGATATAAGCCTAATTCCTGGTAAAAATATTGCATTACCTTTCCAGATCCAGTTATTATTTCTAACTTTATGCACCTTCCGTAAAGGCCCAACACAATTCATCATACGCCATTGACCAAGCCTGACCCGATTCACATTCCTTATCAATATCACGATAGCGCCAATTTTTAGTGTAATATGGTGTTTATGTGGTGGCATTCCTGATGGTGTGATATTCTATTGGAATATTTAAAAGTTCAATGGGTTCATCAGTAATAATTTTGTTCACAATAAAGTAGTTCTTTGCTTCTCCCTCCACGTTTCCAAGTATTACATTGTTGATATTATGACATTGTTCATTCAATGGACACATTATTATGTTGTTTGAAAACATATTAACAGTGTTGATAGTTATCTTTGTATGAAAAATAAAACTAATCATAGATTCATTTCTTTTAGCACAAACTTTTCTGGAATATCTATTATATCAACTCCTCTGTGACTAGTTAGGTCCGTTATGAGGTTTGTTTTCTGTTTTTGAAATTATTAGCTTGTCTTCTTCAATGTGAAGAAATGTAGACAAAACAAAAAAATTTTAGAACATATGTCAGTCTAAATTTTGATTATACTATCCCAAGTAACCCACATGTTAATATTGAACACTGACTTGAAGATAAAGCACGATCACATAATGTATTGATGTAAACAAATCAGACGTTTTTGAATTCCAATTCTATTCTTATGGAGAACATTTTACGTTATATCTAATTTTATGTTAACATTCTGGAAATTCCAATAGTTTTCCCACCATCACGGAATAGAGTCCTTTAATTTGATCCCTCTCCCATCTTTCTACAACTTGCCAAACGCCCCCAGTTTTGACACAAAGAATTTGCCTTATGAAATTAAATATATTACGGTGATGATGGCAACCGATCTAGGTTGTTGTTGTTGTGGTGCTTGGTCCACTTAGTTATCCACCCACTTTGGCGCTGTCCACGTTCCAAGCGGTGGTAGAGTGGGGGTTCCACATATAGCGACTTCCTGATACAGCCAATTCCCGGGGAAGACACATATAGGCAGTTCCCCTTGCATGCAGAAATAGTGAGTTCCCGATACAACCAGTTCCCGAAGAGTACACATATAGGCAGTTCCACTTGCAAGCAGATATAGTGAATTCCAGATATAGCCAATTCCCCCAACCCCTCTTGTCTAGCAGAGCCTATAGCAGGCCGCTGTACTGCTCTGCTAATTCAAAGAGCGCTTACTAGATGGTGTGTTGACTGTATTCCATGAAAACACAAACACAGCTCAAAAATGAACTAACTACTTTCTGAATTTGAACTACTAGTTCGTAGTTCATTCTAAAGAGTCAGTTACTTTGAACGACTCGCTTAATCTGGTCACATCTCTAATACTGAAGACTTCCGCAATGGCAGATATTGACTACAGCATTGAATAGCTGATGGAAATCAAGCTGATACCCAGACGTTATTTAAAAAAAAACCATATAGTTGAGGAGGTATGGCCATTTCTTTGAAGCCTTCCTTGTAGTTAACATTTTGTAATGAAATATGCCCTACAAGGTTCAAAACAAGTTGTACTTATAAATTGTAGCATACAGTGTACAAGATGCAGTATTATTTTTTTTGTTACACTTGATAGAAACTAGCTACTTTCCATAGATTTGTCATGTATGGAAAGTGCCTCTTTTCCATACTAGATCAGAAAAATCAGCTGACAAATAGGGCATACAAATAGGGCTGACAAAATAGCATACATAATAGGAAAAACATATGGAGTGCAGCAAAAAAAATTCCATTGACTCACATATATACATTATATGTATAGATATAGTCAACTCATTACATTACTCATTACCTATGACTCATCAATACCTGTCTCAAATATTATCCAGCTGATTGCACTAAGCTATCATTATTTTGGTTTATGAGAATTCGCCCATCAAATTCTGAATATAAATAAAGCAGCTGATTCAATTAATTGTTTTGCATACTTTTGAATGTCTCTCATATTATCCAGCTGATTGGAGCATGCCTTTCTATCAAGTGTAACAAAAAAAAGTGTAAAAAATATCGTACATTACATGGCTGTAAAATTTTGCCGGTTCTCGCATATTCACGTTTCTGCACTCGGCTGCGCCTCGTGCATAAACTATCATATGCTCGACCGGCAAAACGTTTCTTTCCAGCCTTGTTCCATAATATACTATTACTTTGCTGTAAATTGTATGAGAGAAGAGACGCAATGCTCCTGTGAAGTGAATAATTATTCCCACTATTTAACTAGTGGAATAAAAGTTGTTATTTAAGAACAATTATTGAATAATTAATTATTTCCAGTGTTCATCTGTTTACAAGGTTGTGGAAAATCAAAACAATGCTCGGCATCGATGCCTGGAATAGACGAAAATTCATTTACATTCATATTCATTATCCATCAAATGCTGCTGCCTATTCGCTTCTAAGAAGTGAGATTGGAATAAGATAACGATGAAAGCACTCGAAGTTAAACATCAAGGATCTTTTCTTTAATACATGAGACCGTGGATGCGGAAGCTAACGTCCAAAACAACTGCAAGGGAGCACGACCCTTCTGGCCCGAAAGGTCTGTGGGCTGCAGGCTGGAGACCCTAATATATACTATAAAAGCTTCATTCCCAATAATTATTCACTTCGCAGGAACAGAATAACAATGCGTCTCTCCTCTCACTCGAACTCATTCTCGTCCTCTTTTACCCTCTCACTCCCACCTATTTCTCTTTCAAGATCTCTCTCTATACTATAACGCAGACCGCTTTCCATCAAGACTGCCTAATGAACACAACAAGCCTTGTTGTGCTGCAGCTGGGTGAGGCAGGGTGGCCGAAAAGCACACTATTTGTTGACATTAACTTTTTCCACTGGCTTGTTTGAAATAAAAATATTTTTCCCCCTGTATCCTACTCCATATACCTCAAGCCTTGAGTGCCTGAACGCCTTCCACTTGAAGTTTGCTGCATCGTGATGGCTGTTTGCATAAACTTTTCCCCCCAAGTTTAAACTTCTTAAGGCCACATCAAGGTAAAACTACTTGAAAACACCTTGCCTAGAAGATAAGATTTCAAAATAAAGCACTCCGATAGTACTCATTCAAGTTGTTTGACGACCGCCCGTCCATGCAACATGTTTTGAACAGAAAATTCTAGACTCATTAAACTTGGTACCTCTTAAGCCAAATAGAAACACTATTGATTTTGGACTCTCTGGGGGTCCTATTAAAATGGGAAGTTATAGACGAGTGCCGCAGCTGGTATCTGTTCAATCAGATTCATCCTCAAAAAAAAAATTATGGAAGTGATAGCCGTGAGCCGTAGCTGGTATCTGTTCATCAGATAGACATAAGCTGTGTTCTCCTGGGCTCTCTTTGTAAGGGTGACCAATTAGATTGGCCAGCAAAAATACTGCTATAAAATCATTTCCCGGTGGTTCGGAACCCACCTAAAACTGTAGGTTAAACTCATCAATCGCCATCATCCAACTCATTACCCACCACGCACAAGTCTCAGACCTATGTGGGCTTCATCCTCAAAAAAAATAAAATTAATAAATAAATTGGGCTTCATCCTCTGAAAAAAAATGTATTGATTGACCCATGATATTTTCTCAGGAAGAAAATTGCAGCTCCAATTTCATCTATCACTTCCATCTTATTTCTCCTCCTCCTTCTTTTTCTTCTTCTTCATCCTCTTTTCTTTTTTCTTCTTCCTCTACCTCTTCTACTTTTCCTTCTTCCTCCTCTTCCTCTTCTTATACTTGTTGTTGTTCTTGTTTTTCTTCTTCTTGTTATTTTATTGTTATTGTTATTGTTATTGTTCTTATTCTTATTCTTATTCTTATTCTTATTCTTATTCTTATTCTTATTCTTATTCTTATTCTTATTCTTATTCTTATTCTTATTCTTATTCTTATTCTTATTCTTATTCTTATTCTTATTCTTATTCTTATTCTTATTCTTATTCTTATTCTTATTTTTATTCTTATTCTTATTCCAATTCTTATTCTTTATTGAATAATTGATTTATTATAACAAAATTTCGTTCCAAATACAAATATCCAATATCGACTAGCAATATGATGAACAATAAGAAACAATAATGGTATGAAGAACCGACTAATCATTCATTCAAGGTTAGAGAAAATCAATCTTTATCATTGAGTAATCGAATGATGAGACTTGAAGTAGCAAACATGGAAATCCATTCATTAGCCATGAGCCCTTTCAGGTAGTTCACCTCTCAATATGCATGCAAATCGAATCTATTTATTATGGATCAATATTCATAGCATCGTTTGGAAAACGTTGCATGCGAAATGGGGTGGAAGATATGCGATAGGGCCTCGAGACTCGCTTATAGAGAGAGGGTACAGGCTACAATAAGTGATTATCCAAAATGAATTATTAAGATGTCCTCTCCCAAATCGAATAAGTTTAATGAAAAGCACTTTTGCAATTGGTTTGAGAAGTGGAAATCCTCATTCCCATTTCTCTAAAGAATATTGATAATTTTCTGTATTCAAATAAGGTCAGTTCAACTTTGTCTCATGTCCATTAGCAGAAGGTTGAATTATTTGAATGGCATACGTGATTTGAATATTATTCGACAGAATCGTGCGCTCAAAAGAAGCGACACTTTCAAAGAAACAGATAATGATACTTCTTGTTACTTGTTACACCCACTTCGGCGAATTTTATCCTCATTCCCAATGGGCGAGAATTCGGAGACCTACACAGTCTATAAAAATGTTCTACTGAAGCTCTGCAGGATTTTCTTCACAACTGAAGATCATCCATGATGATGAAATTAAGATCTACAATTAGATTGATGCGGTCTTCAGAAATGTGAAGAATATAGAAGTTTGGATCTACTCAGGCTATTTCTGCCCAACTAAGGAAAAGTGCAGTAAGTCCAAAAATATAAAAATTGAGTTATATATGGTTTCCTATGTTTCTGACGATGGGGAATCCAATGGAATTATAAAAATTGCCATATCTCCAACAGATTTTGAGATATAGAGAATTGTTTTGCCGTAAGTACATCAAAAATATCATAATACTAGGCAAGACTGCCGTAACTATCATGTACTAATCAAGAATGCAGTAACTCCCAGCTTACATACGACATTTTTGCTTAGAACTCCAACTTACTGCAGTCTTCCTTAGTAGATATATCAACAGCTGGTGTACATACGACATCGTTGGTTGGGAATTTGGTTATTGAGGTTATGTTGTCAGCTCATAAACAAGTTTGTTTCCAGTTTCATGAAATTTAGTCATGTGCTGTAGTAATTGTTAATGATGAATGTTTATTCCAGTCTTTTGGAGAGTGCATGAAGTATATTATTGAGTTGAAAAACTCTATAATATTTTCAGTTCATTGATTTTTTTGTTATCAAACATGAGTGTTTCCAAGGATAATATTGTGTCAAGTCGTTCTCAACGTATGGTAAACTTAGCACTAGAAAGCAACAAGACTGAATCATCTGAAGATGGAAGTGAAAGATCATCAGAAGACAATCATTTTTTAATTTATGATATCAACACAAAAACGCTTATTAATCAAGAATTAAACATGAATGAGACTGTCTATTATTTAGTACCAGAGAAACAGGTAGGTCTTGATTATGATGACACATTCACAAATTAAATCCACATTTTTTCTCCAATCATGAAAATGAAGACCAATACATTGAAAATGAAGACCAACACATTGAAAATCAATACCAACACATTGCAGATGAATACCAACACATTGAAGATGAAAACCAACACATTGAAGATGAAGGCCAACACATTGAAAATGAAAACCAACACATTGAAGATGAAAACCAACACATTGAAGATGAAAACCAACACATTGAAGATGAAAACCAACACATTGAAGATGAAGGCCAACACATTGAAAATGAAAACCAACACATTGAAGATGAAAACCAACACATTGAAGATGAAGGCCAACACATTGAAATGAAAACCAACACATTGAAGATGAAAACCAACACATTGAAGATGAAAACCAACACATTGAAGATGAAAACCAACACATTGAAGATGAAAACCAACACATTGAAGATGAAGAACTTGATAGAGAAAACAACAACCCAACTACAACTCCTGTCACAAAGAAAAGAAGAAGATTCGATACCAGTTTAAATGAGAGAAAAAAAATTAAAATTGATCAAACAAAATTGTTACATGCAGTGAGAGAAATACCATGTTCGAATGCAGATGGATTTTGTAAGAAAATGTGTGGAAGTAAAATTGATGCAGAAAGAAGAAGGATCATCAACAAACAATTCTGGGATATGCAGTGGGCTGAGCGCAGACATTTCATTCTAACTTCATGTGATAAATTAGATGTGAAACGAAGAAGAGACAAAAAATAACTCTGAAAAACGATCTTTTTCTTTCAATTATAAATTGAAAGATGCTACTGACATTTCCCATGACGTTTGTAAGAGTTTTTTTCTTACAACATTGGGCTACAAGAAAACGAATGATAGATTTGTACATTACACCCTAACAAATACACCTAAAGGTGCTCTAACACCATCAAGGGACATGAGAGGAAGGCAGCCGGCAACAAATAAGGGACCTCATGACAGAATCATCGAACATATTGAATCATTTCATCCCATTATATCACATTACAGGCGGGAGCATGCTCCAAATGTGCGGTACCTCCCAAGTGATGTGAACATTGCTCTAATGCATGATGATTTTCTTAAAAAATTCGCTGAGTTCAAAGGTAGAGTGTCGTATGATTTGTACAGACGAATTGTAAAAGAGCAAAATATTTCATTTGCTCAATTGGGGCATGAAGAGTGTGAGAAGTTTTTACTCCATGGCCACACGAAAGAGAATCTCGATTTTAACTGTGACATATGCAGGCAATGGGATAATCATAATCAATCTGTCATTGAAGCAAGAAATGCATACAAAGAGTTTTCGGGACAAGATCAACCAGAAGGTGTAATCTGCTTTTCATGTGATATGCAGAAAATAATCATGCTGCCAAGAGTGGATATGTTTAAAAAAGTGTTATTCATTAAGCGCATTTTGCACACTCACCGATTTTGGACGGCCAGTATAAAATCGGTCAATATTTTATCGGCTAGCAGGAGCTAGCACACTCACCGAATTTTTACCGGTCAAACAATCAGCTGTCTACATGTGATTAAACATCAACTTATCAGAATACTAATATTATTTTCAAAGTAATATTTCAGCTGATTAGAATAATCTTTTTGTACGTTTAAAATCGGTGCGTGTATTTAGTAATGTAGGCCCCTACTTGCCGGTAATGCCGGCGATACAGTGGCAGTGGACCAAGGTTAATAGATAAATTTAATAGGTTATCTATTAACCTTGGCAGTGGACGGCTGCTCACCGGCATTTTACCGGCGCCGATCAGCGGTCGGCGTGTGTGCCAGATACCGTTCCTACATGTGGTTCACTATTAGAATTTGGACGACCGGTATAAAATCGGCCGTTCAAAATTGGTGTGTGTGCAATTAGCCTCACGCCACTCTGCAATGTAATCAATTATGCCGGGTAAACTAGATCGGATACAAAAAGCCGATGTGTGAAACAAGCCCGTAATGTTTTGGCCAATCAGGTGAACTAAAAAAAATTGAAGAATCATCTGACAAGGCAAACGAGCCATGGCTGATCAGAAAAGAATTATTACACATGGTAATTTGAATTAAGAATAAGAAAAATATTGTGATAAGTTTATGTAGTTTCAATCATGAGTTATAGTAAAAAAATGTTTTTAAGATCGTTAATTTAAAAAAAAATTCAAAGTTTATAATTTCAGTGTAACTTATGTGTACCGTACTCTGAAAGGGACCAAATTAAAACGAATCAAAAATTAGTTCACTTTTATGAAGCCTACTTTCACTAGTAGTATTTTCCTAAATACAACATTTTACGTTAGATAGAGAGTTGTAGAATTTTACTTAGTTTATTAACTTTTCATTTAGGTCGATTTTTAGTCACTATAACTCATTTATGTTACATTGAACATATTAATTTGCTAATTTGATAAATAATATTTTATGATGTAGACTATAAGGAATTCCTCATGTTTTCAAAGTTTAAATATTCAACTAGAAAGCTTAAAATAAAATTTGTTTTAAACAGTTAAAAATAAAAAGAAACCTACTTCAATAAAATAATTCTCAAAAATTAAATACTGGTACTAAAAATTTTTAAATAAATATTACCTTTAAACTGAGAAAATTTTAAATCCAATACTAGTAACCTTTTGAAAACGGCGCCAAATATTTTATGAGTTTAAAAAAAATTATTAGGAGTTCATGAAAAATCTTTCGCCGTCTTACGGTACTTGTATTGTAATTGGGTTTAAAAAATTCAGTTTAAAGTGGATACTTTATTTTCCACTTTTTAGTACGTGAGTCGTGAGTATTTATTTATCGATTGAAGTCGGCTTCTTATTTATTTTTGTTTAAAATTTGTTTTATCATTAATGAACTCCAAAAATCTCTCTCAAAGTTTAATGAAATTTGCACCATTCGATATACTGTGTAAAATGTTGATCATCTGTTTTCATCTTGTTTATCAAAGCAATCACTTCACGCATGAGTGCATTGAAGATTGGAAGATAAATGACATGAGCTTCATGCTGTTGTTTCCTGTCCATTTGAATTTAATAATGATGAATAATATCTAAGTAATATATCACCATACTGAGCGAAAGGATAACTAACTGGGATATTACACAATGTGGCTGTATTTGTTTTACTTCTCTTTGCAGGTATGAGGAATATTTTTCAATACTGTAGTTAAGTATTCATTGAAATTCATTGTTTAAGCTATGGAACTATAGATCAATTTATTTAGTTATCCATGGTACGGCTTCATAAAGTCAGTTTCCGAATTATTTAAATCTGTCAATTGCTCCTAACAAATTTATGTACCCATCCTATATTTTCACTCTTCATTACAATTTAAGAGAAAAGCATTTTCAAGAATATTGAATAGAATAATTTATTTACAATTGTATAATATTTTTATTGATTGATTGCGCAAACGGCATATCAAATTAGGAGTGATTGGTCGCTCGGTGTTGAGTTTAGAGGTCTCAGATAGAAGTCTCAAATGAAAGATCTTAGAAGTCTCACCTCAACAAATTGATATAGTAATTATGGTATCTAGTGTATAATTGTTGATCTGACTTGTCTTATACTTCTTAACTGGAGTTCCCAAGACGTAATCAACAAAAAAAAAATAATAATAATAAAGGTTAGGCGCTTTGCGTTTTAATAGGTAACATGACGTTATTTTTTATGACTTACCCGGTGGTTCGAAACCCACCTGCAACTGTCCAACATTATTTTTTTTCTGAGGATGAAGCCCACATAAGTCTGAGACCTGTGCGTGGGTAATGAGTTGGATGATGGTAATTCATGAGTTGGACCTAAAGTTTTAGGTGGGTTCCGAACCACCGGGAAGTGATTTTCAGCAGAGAACAGTGTCTTTTTTGCTGGCCAATCTAATCGGTCACTGTTACAAACAGGACCTACGAGAACGCAGCTTATCTATCTGATTGAACAGACCTGCTACGGCTCGCGGTTATCACTATAGCTATACTATACTATTGTATTATCATTCACCTCCACTCACGCACAAGTCTCAGACTCATGTGGGCATTATCATCTATACAAAAATTGAATTTATCGTCTATAGAAAGTTTAATTTTATTATAGTTACAGTCGTACTGTGTCACTGAAATTAGTGCATGACAGTGGCCGTTTACATAATTCCAGTTGCAATTCATTAATGGGTTAGAGTTAGTAGAAATTCAGTCAGGAATTGTGGGGGGGGGGGGTTAATATATTTGTTAGGAAGGTCAAGTTCCGCGAGTTAATTAGTACGAAAATATTTATAATATTGATATTAATTGTCTTTAAATCTACATATTTATTACTCCTAATAATGAAAATTGGAAGAGGACTAACAATGGGTGGCTCTAGGCAAAGAATTTTTTGTACAATTCTGACAAACAGAGCCGGAGAATCAGTCAAAGACTCAGTTTTTAAAGTTTTTGAAATATACTCATAACCCGCATCTAGGAACAGCATATTCTTAAAGTCAATGTCTGATGTATGCTTTTTGGAAGTGTTTATTCAATTTTATTCATAATACCACAATATTATCTCTGTAATAATACGGAATTAAATCGGAAAAGAATTACATCAGCTTGGCAGCTCTATCGTTTTGTAGAGCTTGCGTTGCTCTGATTCAGCTAGATTAGAGAAATGCAGTATTTGATCAGTTTTATTTGATTTTCAATTTGGTGCCTTGCCTCGCCGCCCTACACCACTACAGTCAGCGCCTCTTGCTTAGAATTAATTAGATATTTAAGTAATTTAATAAATTTGTAGCAGCTACTATATTACTCGAGGTTGGTTGTTGTTATGGCTAAAAATCTTAAATGACAATTGACAACCTCACAGAGGTTGTCAATGTGGTCCAGTGGACGCCTGACCAGTAATTGGGAGATTAGCGTCCCGGCGCTGACTGAATATTTTTGTGTTGTGGCATTCTTCGATTTCCGTTAGCTATTCAATACTGTTGCCAATGTTCGCAGTAGCGGAGGTCTTCGGCAAAATTTATAACATTAAAAGAAATTTCTACATAAATTACTGCATTCTGGAAAAAGATTAGGCGAAGCGGATAAAACCCTGATAAAAGGCTGGGTATGGAGTCTTGCAGTTTTCGTAGGTCAGGACGTTATCAAAAGCAAACCACGAATCAGTTTCATACATGGTCAAAAAAGTGCTTTCGAATGAATTTTTTAGTTCTTATAAACAATCTAAAATTAAAGTATAAATGCACATGATATTTTTATCATTTAGTTCTGCCAATATAGGATAGCCTATATTCCACTTTTTTAATGAATAACTAATTTAAAGAATACTCTTATGGAAGGAATAATTCTCCAGACATTCTGTTCATTAATTAATTGACTGTCCAGTAGAGTTTTGTAAAATTAATTTTTCCTACTTTTTTCTAGATCTCAACATTATGTTTTTCATTGAGTATTGTAAAGATTGATGGTGATTTTACTTCTCAAAACAACTCATCAGGTATGTTTAATTGAATATTACTACTGTGTTTATTAATTTTAATCAATCGCAATTACTGAATAGAAATCAATCAATCAAATCTCTATTCATATAATCGACGTAATAGATACAAATCAAAATAAAAACAAAATACTGTAAACTTTCCCCACAGACATAAGCCTCCGTGTAAGGAATGAGCTCGAGGAAAAACAAAAGAATATCAAAGATGATACAATAGAAAAATACTCTGCGACTAGCAAATAACAGTAATGAAGGAGAACAACAAAAAATATTCCATACTTTCAAAACATTTATACTTGGAAAAAAATACACAGTATTATTTAGGACCAATGCGCGGACTGGATGAGATGATTAATAGCAGCATCCCTACCTATTTCAAGCAACCATAAATTCAAATATCGTTAGTAGGTGGTTTGAATCAAATTTTCTACTAACTTCAAATGGTGGGTGATAATTCTATGAAAAATTTGGCATAAATAGTGACTATTTACTTTTCACATTCTAATCTAATGACAAGCTTTTCACTAATCGCTTGACTGATTGTAAAATTGGTTACATTTTATATTATTCCTATTATGATTATTAGAAGCTTTCCTCCATTTCAAAATTTTTCAGCCCAAGTATTTTCCCCCATCTTCAATACTTTCTGTCTTTATTAGCTATATCAGCTTGGGTATTTACTTTTATTTAAGGTGTCCAACAATTTATACGTTTAATTTACCTTATTAATAGTCACTGTCTACAGTAATATAATGGCGACCACCGTGGCATAGCCGTCTACATACTTTTCTGATGTTTGGAAGATCTCGATCTTATTTCTCGGTCTCCAGACCTGGCATTTTTGTGCCATCATATCACTCACGTAGACGCCTCCGACTCATTTGGAAATCATCTGCAATTGAAAAAAATCGTAAATCGAATCTAAGCATTGGATTGCAATAAATAATATGTTATCTCATTCATTATTTCAAGCTCATAAATTGCTATCATTGACCTTACTCATGAAAACAATGCATTCAATGTCATCAATTTATTACCGTTTGGCTTTAATTTCATCCGTTATTGCTCATGGAATTTTACCGTGTTAGGATGTTATTTCTTATGACAAAATGGTGAATTAAAATTTCGAACACTGGATTTTTAAATACAGTTTGTCCTTTAGATTAGATAATAGCCTACACTTAAATGAAGTTGGATACATTCAATAAATTAATGGTTACATTATATGTATCTACGAAATTAAACATGTTTTAATTCAAATACAAAAGAGAAATATAGTGCATTTTTACCATTGTTCATTGTTTGTTATGATTATGCAGATTACGAAAAATTATTTGACATTTCAATAAATCTCTCATATTTTAAACTTAAGAATTGACAAATTAGGTGTTGAATTGTCAGCTTTCCAGTGCTCTCACAGTCCATGCTTTCTGTGGTAGGTGGTATCCCTCGAATTAAGTTTGCAGAAGCACTTCCTCCATGCTAATGTCAGCTGAAGAATTCATCTTCAGCACCTTAAGAAATTCAATTTTCCAGATTGTACTCAGTGATATCAAAACGTCACTTCTTGATAATGCGTGAAAACACAGAGATGTCTGGAAGGTTTTGCTTCACTAGGAATTTTCGAATCGACAGAAAAAAATATCTAGGTGAAATTTGAGACACAATTCAAAATTTCCATTTGCAAATATCAGCTGACGAATGAATTTCAGCAAAAGCCGAAGATTTAAGCTTTATCATTGAAGTGTAACGTTCTAATCTAAAGTGGTCAGCAATAGTGTTAGTAGCATGCATTCAAAGATATTTCTTATGTTGAGAAATCTAAATGGATATATGAATGGATGGAACTCTTAATTGTTTAAATTGATTTTTCGCCTTTTGCTTCAAAGAAAGCATTGAATTTATTGACGGCCTTTCAAAGATGAAGTCATCAGTTGGTATTTGTTCATACATGACGACCTGCGAGTTGAATAGTTGATTTTTTCACTTTCAACTGACAAGCAGATCAATTTAAAATTCAATAAGAATATGACGTAATACCGCACATATTGCATGTTTAATTTTTCTACAAGTCAGTAAAAATGGTCATTATCACCACCTATCATTAGTGTCCTTTTACCGGCAATAATTGTTTAAAAATTGGCTACTTGTTTCAGAAGCCTGACGTAAACCTGCAAATAGACATCTTGAATTTTCACGTTACATTTTCCTATATGTTTTTAAAAATATTGTTTGCTTCGAACTAAAATGGGTGGCAAGCATTGAACAAGGTATAATGCAAAAAAAGATAGTGACGCTTTCACAGTTGGTAGATGACTGAGAGAAACTCCATCTTTTCCCACCAACAAAAGGTAGCGCTCTTAAGAATCATCATCAAACAATAAATTCCGTTATTTTTTATTGAACTCTGTAAATAGAATTTTGTTGCCTTGCTATTGCTGCAGAAAATTCGTTTTTGTGCTTTGTTTGATTGAACGAAAAGTTTATTAAGGCCGAATACATATACCAAAAGCAACCGGTGATATCAACGCAACAGCAACTCAACTCAGTCATCTGGAGTTTCTTCTAGGTTTACACCGCGTGTACATACAAAAGAAACCCAAGTTGACAAGTTGTTCAGTCACTTGTACCGATGTCTTCGGCCAGGAGGGGGCAGTTCTTCTATATGTGCTTGGAAAAAATAAAAAAAACGTTACATAGACGGTTTAGTGTGCATCCATATAATGGCAGCAATGTACACAGAAGCCAGTAGCATGCCTTACAAGAATTAAGAGAATATCCCGAAAAGTTTTCCAACTATTACAAGATGAGCAAGGCTAGCTATGATATGTTGCTGGATTTAGTGACCCCTCTGCTGCTGAAAAAAGATACTAACTACAGAACCCCAATTGATGTAGATGAAAGATTAACTATCACATTTTCATTAAATTACACCGAATGCATTGGACAAGGTATATTGTAAACAAAATCTTCATTCTCCTGTTACTGTATGACTTGTTGTTATGGTCATATAAGCAATTAAACTGTTCAATGAACTGTGCAAATTTAATATTTTCTTGTTGCTCAGCTGTCATATTCACGTATGGTCTGCACTTTACAAGAGCAACTGCGCAACTGGCGACCCGAGTTTACTGCATGTCGTGACTTGAGTTGCCTGCGTTGCTCAGTCACGTGACTGTTGAATCACCGTCGCATCACAGTCGCTTTGGTATACACCAGGCCCATTATAAACTGCGTGTGTTATTCATAGGCAACTCAAGTTGCCGTTGCGTTGTCGTTGCGTTGCTATCACCGGTTGCTTTTGGTATGTACTCGGCCTAATGAGCTACAAGTTATATTGAATATAATAAATTCCAACCGTCTTACTTTTCAGATTTGGATCCTAAAGATATACGAAAGAAAGATGAGGTTTCCAACACAATTGCAAGAAATGTTTCCAATGAAACATTCAAGGATGAAAATAATCAACGCAATAATGCACTTGAATATGAATTTTCAGCAAGCATTCTTAACAAGAGAACAGGATCAAAATTAGTTGCATCTTCAAATCTTTTAGAATCGCAAGGATCTGTTCACTCTTCCAACGACAATAATGAATCACCTCTTAGAGACCTCTTGGGTAAGATAAGTCCCGTATACCCGAGAGTCAAATATGGCAACGCTATTGAAATGAATTTAGACGTTGATAAAAATTTTGACAAATCATATAGGAGCAAAGAATCTCTGAAAATATTTCCTCCAAAAACTTATTTAGCTTCGAGTTTACCTTTACCGAAAGGTTACCATGCTGAAGGTAATGAATCGAATCTCATTTCAAGTTCGAATTCCTTAGACATAAATCCTATTCTTCAGAAAAGGAATCCTCAATCACAAGATCTGCCATCATTCCTTACAACTAATTTCTCTTCAACCACCCGGAAGCCATCTTCAATGTTTTCTTTCTTTTCCAATCTTCCTGTGGGGAAACTCCCATTTAGCACACCAATAGGACGCAGGAAACGACAGGTAATACCAAAATCTTCATCCAGCTCGATTGGAAATGTGCAATTTGTTAAAAAAGATGTGTTGAACTCTCAAAATTTGAATAAATACACTCCAGCTATAGCATGGGCTAAAAATTTGATTGAAAGCGAACAATTTAATGAAAAATGTCCTCACGAAATACGTCTGTTTCTGAGAGACATGTTAACGACATATGAGGAAAGTAATTTTAATTCTGAAGTAATTGGAAAGATTTTAGATGATTTGCAACCAAAGTTGCAGGATGATAATTTCATATTTACAAACCTGATGCAGTATTCATTTTTTAGGGATCTAATCAAAAACAAAAGAGGCGTAATGTGTTCACGTTTTTTGATCACAGAATTTTGTAGAAACAATCATATTTGTACCTCATCAAAGCTATTGGAGCAGTTTATAACTAGTTTCAACAAACAAATCTCAGGCCATCCTTCCAACGAGACCAAAATTAATGATGTTGATGATGATGATAATGATAATAGTAATCATAAGAGAAACATTGAAAATGAATTATTAAACAACAATCAGATCTTTTTTGGAGATACTTTTGATAAGTTATCACTTGCATTGGATGAAACTCCAAGTATTGGGAATGATATATCACATTTAGCCTATGAAAGTGTAGAAACTGATAAGCCACTTTCAATCGAAAAATTGGGAAATGGGTACCTGAAAACTTCTAATCTTTCAATTACTGATCAAGAGAAGAAACAACCCTCATTTGTACTACAATTATATGATAACCAGCTCTCAAAACTGACAGGTGAAAACTCTGGATTGAGCTTTGTTAGAATTTTTAATAAGAAAATGAATGCTCTACTCAATTCCTTTAATAATGAACATTTTGAAGAGGATATACATTTGAAAGTAGGATTTGGGACAAAGTCGGATAACTCCTATGATCCCAAAGTTTTTGAATTTTCCAAGTTGAAAAGTACTCCTCAACAAACTGACAGAAATGATGAACAATCTACAGATAATCTAAGGTACAGTTTTCTACAGAATTTGAATCAACAAATTTTCACAGAAGTTCCTCAAGACATAGATAAAATCAGTGGAGATGAGAAAGTTAATGTGGAGAGAGATGTACTTACAGACACAGTAATTCATAATGGAGACAGCCAAAAATTAATCATTAATAACCCTAGTGAAATGGGTGTCGAGCATGAAGAAGTAATGCTGAAAACTGAACTACCCTCGTTGATTCCCCACAACATTAAGCTTCCTCTTGACTCTCATGACGTGAGAAACGCGCATCATGATGGTAATTTGCATGCTCTGAGAAGAAAATCAAGGCAGATAAGATATCCATATCGTACTTTTTACTATCGCATTCCTCGAATGGGAAGAATGAAGTATAAAAATAGAGAGAAGGATAACTTGGAAAATTTGGACAACACAGATGAAAGCGATTCTCAAGTAAATGATGAAGAGAAAGACGAGGAAGATAAAGATGAAGAAGATAAAGAGGTTGAGAATATTCCACACAACAACTCGTCTAGTACTACAACAACAACAACCACAACAACTTCAACAACAACAGAAGATGAATTTTCAGGATATGACGGTGACGAAGAAGAGGAAGAATGCAATAAGGACATTCTGGACATCATTTTCACGACCATTAAATGCTTTTTCAATATGATTACTTCTGCAATAATTGGCATTGAATTTGGTGCAAATTGTTGTCACCAATGATACAGAAGAGTGAAGTTGTTATGATTTTTCAATGAATACATACTGTAATAGTAAAATATTTTTAAAAATTAATAAATTAAAACTTATCAAGTTTGTTGGATTGAAAATAGAATGTCTCCTCTTTCATATCCATGTAAAGCCTTTCTTCTTTTGTAGTTATTATGTTTTGCAACTATTATGTTTTCCAATACAGGATGATTGTGAAAGCAGCATCTGTTAAAAACACAGATCTGAGGCCTGTTGCATAGCAATATTTATAAACTAATTTTATCAGTAATTGTAAATTTGTCATGAATGACATTTTCATTAGAAAATAAGAATTTCGGTTTCGTTCATTCTTTCTTTTTATTACAAAAAAGGAACCGAGGTATTATTATTAAACACTTCTGTTTTAGTCCCTCATTGATGTATGAAAGATGGCGATCATGGGATCGACGATGTCTAGTGGCACGTTCAGTCGAATTGCTTGAATGAATTTAATTTTTGGGTATGTAAGAACGTATCGCTAATCTATATTGTGAAGGTTGAAACTTTTTTCCGTCGTTGACAGGTGCGAATGGTATAAATAGTTCATTAAATTTTTGGTGAAAGTAGATTTTTGGTTCTAAGAGTCAACTCTGGAGAGCCAGTGTGAAAGTTCCAACGTCTGGTGTGGTTTGAAGTGTAATAACCCAAGATTTTCGGGGCCTTAAGGACTGTTTGTCCTTAAAAGGCGGTTTGAATTTTAAATCAAAATCGGACAATTAAATCTTTGTAAAGTTGTTGATATTATGGGAAATAGCTTGACTCTTGCTGGGCGGAAAGTAACTCTTTGTCTTGGCAATTACTAAAAAAAGTAATGTTTGTACATTTGTGAGAGTTGGCTCTCAGCTGAATGTGTGATACGTAATTCATGACAAATTTTAATTTTAATTCGGAATATGTTATGTATGTAATAGTTGCCCAAGGTTAATAGAGGAGGAAAAAAGCAAGAGATAGGACTAGAGAAGGGTTTCTCTACAAACCTTGTTATCCCTTGCTTTTTTCATGTTTTGTTGTTTCAAATTTGTGTGTATTCTCTGGGGATTTATGGTGTGAACCTTGACTTCAAAATCCTCAACATGCTTTGCTTTAGAATTCCATGTGTTTGTTATTCAGCATATTTGTTTTTGTATTTTGTAGCTACATCTTCTTTTACTAGTATGATTGAAATAAAATACGATAAACGATCGTTTATGTATCTTTGGACGCTCATCTTTAAACGCTACTCTCAGTGAATTATAGTGCTTCGAAAAATTCAATCTTCCAGTAGTGTCTGAAGATTCTCCTGAATTAGAACAAAGCGATAGTCACAGAAACTTTTGAGTGTTATTTCCACTAGAAAGCCAGTCTTAATCAAGTTTAGTATTTTATTTTATCAAAACCTTAAATCATTCCAATTTTAAACGTTGGACACACTCTCAAAAATTTTGGCATGCATTACAAAAGTTAAACTGTAGTTAGGAAATTGGAACAAGTTTCATGTTTTTTCACTTTAAACTGGTTCTCATTTGATTTCTTACAATTCTCAATATAATTTGAAATCAAATGATGATAGCAAAATCTCCCCAGATTGAGGTCAGTATTGTTTATACAGCTTATAAAGCTTTGTTTATTCGAAATGAGAATGTTTCTTATATGAAGCTTCCCAAGAGATCGCCGCGCAATTTGGAGCTTTGCTGTATAAATAAGGGAGTTGAGTCTGAATAGACTAGTAACTAGAACTAGTGAAATTCTCCAGTTTGTATGTTTATGATATATCTAAGAACTTCATCAGCGGGTTTGTCTGTTTCCAAGTTCAACGTTCTGTTTCTTATAGTCTTTCCAATCATTGTGACTTCTTGATGGCTGGAAATTTCCTGTGGAAATGTACTTTATTTTGTTATTTAAGAAACATTTTCACTTGGCAACTTTTATTTGAAAACTTGACTGGATGATTTTTGTTATTCTCCTTTTTGCAAATAATTTACAAGTACTGCTATTCCACCTTACACTAATTTTATTTTTCTGATTCAAAACTGAAGGTACATATACAGTACTTTCCATGGAATGAAACCGAATCAAGTTTGGAAACTTGGAGAAAATTGGAGTCGGAAAACGACATTCGATCAAACACAAACGTTGTCTGGCGACAGATAAACGACGCACATAAATCTTGTTTGAGGCGAATCGCCAAACTGATGGAGACACACGTTGTGCTGTGATTCGTCCTTCTTCATAAATGTGCAAGTTATTGCGCCAGAGAAATGACCCGTGCTGATGGAGTTTTATGGTGATCCATCTCGATAAACGTCTCTCTTTCTCACTCATCCCTTTCTCTTTCACCTCCTCTTTCTTCAGGCCTTTTTCACAAACTATCCCTTTGTCTTTTTTTCGACTGATGACAATTGCATTGTGAACGGCTCCTCATTCGATAGAAGAATAAAAACTATTTTTCTTTCGGTTTTCCTCACTTTCCGCTCAACTATTTCGCTCAATCAGCCATCCAGTAACACACTTTTTTATAGGTTCGTTTATCAACAGTTTTTCCCTGATCATTTGTCTGGTTTCATCACACCTTTAGTTAGGCCAATATTTTTTCCAATTTTTTAACGTGCGTTTACGATGCCTTCAGAACTGCGACACACTATTAGCTGAAATTATAGAAAAAATAATTGTGTCAGTGAATTTATATTTGTGATGAAGTAAATTATTAAGCATTGTAGTGAGATTGAAGCCACTGTAGGTAGCCCGGTAGTCGAGCCTACAAGCTTGCTTTCGATCTATCAGGTCAAGCTTTGTCATCTATCTAAACACCTAAAGGAATATTATGCATACGTTTTTTTTTTTTTTTTGTTTTTTTTTAGGATGAAGCCCACATAGATCTGAGACCTGTGCGTGGGTAATGAGTTGGATGATGGTGATTGATGAGTTGGACCTACAGTTTTAGGTGGGTTCCGAACCACCGGGAAGTGATTTTACAGCAGAGAACAGTGTCTTTTTTGCTGGCCGATCTAATCGGTCACCGTTACAAACAGGACCTACGAGAACGCAGCTTATCTCTCTGATTGAACAGATACCTGCTACGGCTCGCGGCTATCACTTCCCTATAATATTAATGGATTATTCAGCTTACAGAGACCTGTGTCCTAAATTTTCTTGTATCCTCACCACTTTTGTTAATCATCGTATCGCATATAAAGTATTCTACTTCGTAATTCTGGATCACAAGTTGTGCAAGTGAACTTTTTTATTGCGGATGATGCCCAAATGAGTCTGGAGACTTGTGCGTCGGTAATGATGTGATACGTCCATGGCTGAATGAGATTCGAACCAAAGGCTGTAGGAAACGAAGCCAGACAGAGCCTTATCTTATCACAGACAAGCGCTC
This sequence comes from Conomelus anceps, assembly GCA_948455865.1. Lineage (NCBI taxonomy): Eukaryota > Metazoa > Arthropoda > Insecta > Hemiptera > Delphacidae > Conomelus > Conomelus anceps. The sequence continues at coordinate 51,361,184 of OX418220.1, forward strand.
CAACCAACTCCGCTACCAGAATTGCTGTAATTTTACTGCAGTGTGTGGCACTTTACTACGATGATTTTGATGTACAAAAAACATTCAATATTTTAAAAATTTGAAAAATAGAAAGACCGACCTTCAATACAGAATGGCTACAGTTTCCTCTAAATACATTACTTCCATTAAATTTAGTCCCAGGAAATTTGTGAGATAGTTTTCGACGAGACTTTAACATAGTTAAACGTGTAAATATCTTCTTTTTTGTAGATTACGTCTTGGGGACTCCAGTTACGGAGTATAAGACAAGTCAGATCAACAATTATACAATTTTATACTCTAGTTGCCATAATAATTAGGCTATTACTATATCAATTAGTTTAGGTAAGACCTTATTTTGATGTGTCTACACGTTAATGTTGATGAATGGTGCTAATAAATGCACTTTTCAAATTGGTGTAAACTGGGTATGTGTTCGATTTTATCCTAGGAAATTATGATGACAGCTTTCTAAATCTAATTCTTATGTATAATTTAAATTGAAATGTTTAATACAATAATGCAAGTGTATTGAGAGTTATCTAATTGAAGTGGCTAAGAGATGAGCTGACTACTCTTGAACGCTTGAACCATGAATGGGCTACTGGAAATCCGATTAAGAACCAATTATATTAATAGAATTTTCAGAGAAAAATAAAATTCCTCTCTATAGGAAAGGTTTAGAATCAGAGGAGAGATGAAAAATATCATGTGATTTTAGTCCAATACTAGAAACTGACGTTCTCTCTTTGTCATCAACAGTTTCGCTATCTGCTTCTTTCTATTCAATCCAGCAGAATGTGTGAAAAACATTGTAATAAATATTGAAGTATTCCCTAACCAGCTCCAAATCACTAGTAAAAAAACAACTAGAATTTGAAATCTGGCCATTTCCGTTGCAGTTTATCGCTGAACATGTCTGATGTAATTCTGGGAATATTTGGTGTTGTTTTTGCCATTCAAGTCAATCGATGGATGTGCTGTCAATTCTGTCAGCAGCAGATCATAACTCACAAGTAATCTATTTATGGAAGATGTATGATTGAATGTGAGAGACTCAACTGACATCATCTGCCAACTCATTTTTCGCCGGTTTCGACAATGTCCAATCAATCAAAACATAACTCGCTTTCTTCATTTGATGCGCGGTTTCATGGCTCAGCACGTCATTTGTAACATCGTAGCTGGTTATCAGCCAATACATAAGCATTGCTGTTTAACTTTCTTTGTAGTGGTGAAGGTGATATTGTGGAAGATATCCATAATGAATAATACAACGAAGTTGTCACAACCAAATTTATTAAAAATGGTGAGATAGTAGTTTCGGATGTTACTCCATTATCAATCTCAAACAAACTAAAACTAAAGTACAGAGTAGCTTGATATATACTAAACACCCTGGAATGATACTATTGGCTAAGGGATAGGCTGACCTTCATTGACGCTTTATGATTGGCTGAAGGCCATAACGAGTCACGCCCTCTGGTGGGAGGAGCAACAAGCAAAAATATTAATTTCCTTTACTAGGCTGGTAAAAAACGATTCCAATACTAGTTTAAATGATCAAATTTAATTTAACCAATTCAATACAACTAACTTGGTTTCATCATAATTCTTACCTACATTTTAATAATGGCCCTTTCGTGTCTTTCTCGGTTGACCTTCACTGAATTTCAGTGAGCTTCAATTTTCTAAGTTAAAATGATTAAATTCTAGCCTTATTTAGTTGGGTATTGTTGTTCTTCTGTATTACTTACTAGATGTTCACGGTTTTTAGTTCTTGATTTCTCTCTTATTTTTGCTTGTTGCTCCTCCCACCAGAGGGCGTGACTTGTTATGGCCTTCAGCCAATCATAAACCGTCAATGAAGGTCAGCCTATCCCTTAGCCAATAGTATCATTTCGTGTTTAGTATATATTAAGCTACTCTGTACTTTAGTTTGTTTGAAATTGATAATGGAGTAACATCTAAAACTACATCTCGATACTGCCCCAAAGTTAATTTGTTAATTGTCGAACTTTTGTGACATTTCAACCAACTGATTATATGACAAAATCCAGCCTGCTACATCTGGTCAAGGATGGATCTTACTGAATGCTGAACTAGTATCTCACTTTTTTTATAAATGTGGTTGTGAAAACTCCGTCTTGTCATTGATGTTTAGGGCATGTGATTTTATGTGTACGAAATGCTCGTTTATTATTGATGTTGTTTTGCTCTTCCTACATTCTTTACTTTTTCCATTCCTTCCTTTTTTACTCAATGCATAACTTTCTTCTATTCATCCAAACATTTTTTACATTTTTTTTCTCTGTAGTGGCGAAGGTGATATTGTGGTATCATTCCATGTTCAGTATATATTAAGCTTCTCTGTACTTTAGTTTTTAGTCTGATTGAGATTGATAATGGTGTAACAACCGAAACTAGTTTCTCTAAGTTTTAATAAATGTGGTTGTGACAATTTCGTTTTTTTTTATTATTTTTTACATTTTCTTGCTATTTATCTCTTTCTTTCTCTTCGTCATTGATCCACAGCCCAATAAATTACTTAAAATTACTTGCACTTACGGAATCACTTGAGAGGGTGTTTAATATCCAAAAGAAAGCTGTTAGGTGTATGGAACGAGTAAAAAGATTTGATTCATGTTGGCCGTTGTTCAAAAGACTTGGTCTCCTACCTAAACCCTACTTATATGCACATGAAGCTACTTTATGTGTAAAAAAGAGTGATATTAACATCTTGATATTAAATATTGACGTACACGATTATAATACAAGAACCCGAGGAGATTATCACATGGTGAGTCACAATAGTAGCTTATTCAAACAAAAATCTAGTTATATTGGTAGGAAACAAGCTACCGTAGTTTTTAAAGAGTCTTGAAAATATAGAAATATTAAAAAAACAATTGAATAAATATTTAGTTGATAAAGCTTTTTATAGTGTACAAGAGTTCCTTTCACATCGAAATTAAGCGTCACCTCAACTAATTAATATAGTAATTATGGTAACTAGTGTAGCCTATAATTGTAATTGTTATTGTTAATCTGACTTGTCTTATACTCCTCAACTGGAGTCTCCAAGACGTAATCTGCAAAAAACTTACAATCTTCTTTAAAGAATGTGCGCTCAATGCATAATAAATCTTCAAACTGCAGTTTAAAACTGATAGAATAATTGACCTGTGTTTGAAGAAGCTTCGCATAATTGCGGCACAGCCGTAGTTCAAAATGTTAGTGTTTCTATTTCACATTAAAGTTTATAATCTCAACTTCACCGTCAATAAAAAATTTTGAATTTGCAATCTGTTTTAAACTTTATTCTCCATGATAGGAAAAGAGCGTGAACCTTCATGAAAAATATTTTTTACATTCTTGTCCTTTCCTCTTTTTTATAACTCAGTTTTATCAATCAATCATGCATCACCAATAGCACTCGATCACTATGTATATCAACTAAGTTTGTTTCGCACAAAGATCAATGATAAACTTTCAAAGTATCTATTAAACTTAGAATCACTCTTAACTTAAACTCCCAAACTCTCTCTTTAAATAGGTAGTGGTTAGTGAAATAGTTGTTATCTGCAATATTTTTTTCTTGCGGTTGATGCCCACATGAGTTCGGAGACTTGTGCGTGGGCAATGAGGTGAATGGGTGAATGATGAGAAACATACATGGCCGAATGAGATTCGAACCCAAGGCACAGGAAACAAAGCTAGCCAGACACTGATCGTATCACAGACAAGCGCTCCAACCAAATAATGTGCTACTAGAGCCTTTACTTAATTAGTAATTACATACAGAATTACTTGAATAGTAAGTAATTCGGTTAGTTGGTAGCATATTATTTAATTTTTTACCAACTTGAGTTTTAGACCCACTCACTAAAAGATTCGTCCAACGCCGACAACCAGATTTTTTCAGTAATATACGTAGTTATTACAGTAATATATATTCTGTAGTTACGTATTATATATCACATAGAATAATAATAATAATAATCATCATCTGTCATTCTCACACTTACTCTTCAGCCATCAATCCGCCTTCTATGTTCAATGATAATTATAATATTCTATTAGTGTTTCATTTCCTTTTTTGTAGAATAGCATTTCAATATTGTAATGAATAATAAGACTTGAAGTTGTCACAACCACATCTATTGATAACAGTGAGATACTAGTTATGATGTAACAATCACTATCAATCTCAATCAAACTAAAATGGTGTAATGGTGTAACAACCGAAACTAATTTCTCACTGTTTTCAGTAAATGTGGCTGTGACAACTTCAAGTCTTATTTTCACTTTTCAAGTGAATTCAAAGACTTGCAGTCAAATTTTTATTAAGATTAAGTAGTATTTTACGTACTCTGTAGGCCGAACGTTTTCGAGTTGTTAAAAACCATCTTCAAGGCATCCTAAATATCGATGTTGGTTTTTGGTTAGAAGAACTGTGGTTTCTGTATAATGTGCTCAAAAAGTTTGTGTGATTTAAAATTTAACTGTTCGTTGAGGATGTTTTGTTTATTGTGTGTGGTGTGTTTGTAAATTTAAAATTGTTCCAAAGTGTTGAGTTCGTGTCCTTCAGATTTTATATATAGAATGTGTAAGTTTGTAGTGAAGTCAGTAAAAGTGTGTCCAGTTTGAATGATATGGTCTGCAAAAGTCGATTCTGTTTTTGTATGTAAAGCTTGTAAATTTTCCTTGTAGCGTTGTTTGAATGCGCGGCCTGTTTGTCCTATATGTAAAATTTGTTACAGTCAGAGCAGTTCAGTTTGTACCACATTATACAGAAACCACAGTTCTTCTAACCAACAAACCAACATCGATATTTAGGATGCCTTGAAGATGGGTTTTAAAAACTCGAAAACGTTCGGCCTACAGAGTAAGTAAAATACTTCTTAATCTTAATAAAAATTTGACTGCAAGTCGTTGAATTCACTTTGTCATAAATGACATTTTTAATAAAAATTAGATTCATTATAGAAATGAGAGCCGAGGTGTTTCACTTCAGGCTTTCAAGGCAAATAATGTTTTTATACAGTGATGATGTTCATGAGATCGACAAGTCTGATAGTGGCACGTTCAGGCGAATTGTTTGGATGTTTTAGTAAATATTAAAGGTATGTCAGAACGTGTCACTATTATTAATTGATGTTAACAGTACAGAAACTAGTGTACTTGACTATATTTATTACAATTGAATCATTGTTGGGAAAAGAAAGAAGGTTTAATAAATAAACTACAAATTATAATTATCATGTGTCTGTGAGTTACGACCCCTAGAGTAATCCTTTAGACAGAGTGAGTGTGGGCAAATAGTAGTTTTTACTCACGGAGTGGGTTACAACTTGAAAAATTAATATTAACAACGCAGTTCGTCATGGAACAAGAAATCCAGGAATCTTATTTTCATTATGGATATCTTCCACAATATAACATTCACCACTGCAAAGAAAGATTTAATATTGTCATAATAGTACGGTAGTTGGCCTACACCTTATAGGTTATTGTTATTTCAAAACGAAGTTACAAATGATTACCCACCTAAGTAATTGAAGATAAGTGTTTTCAGCGTGAACTCTCTTACAAAAATGAAGGTAATTTCTTAAATTGCTTTTCCTATCTGACTTTAATGGCTCTCACCAACCTGTAAATCATTGGATTAAATTATTCCAGTTACACGTCCTCTCCACTATTCTGTGATGAGAGAAAAAATGGAACTCTTGAGAAAATCGATCTCGGTGAATGAAAAAAAAAACCCGGCTAGAGATTTAATAAAGACGGAAGAGCCTGCCGGAAAAAGAATGGCGCAAATGAGAGACAGCAAAACAGTCCCAGCGAGAGGAATTCCAGTTTGAGAACAATTAAACTTTCTTATTGAATTTGGTAGGAGCGAAAAAAGTTGAAGGGTAAATTAGACAAGCAAGTTAGTTGAGGTCGATTTGTAAAGTCTTGGTCGTTAGTTAAGAAAAAAGTTTGATGAAACTTTCGCAAACGTGCTCGAGACGTGGAAACGGAAATTTCAATTTCACATAGGCCAATAATGATTTGATATTGAATTGTTGGCAACTTCAAATATGAAGTTTTTTCGGGTAAAATGCTGCATTATTCATAACTGCCAGTTGTTTCTAGTCAGCAAGTCAGATTCGGCTCTTTAGCATCAGGTTTTGTATTAGTCTATAAAAACAAACTTCTAGCACGATGAAACTAACTTTTAGGTACCTATCGTATTATTTTAAAATTATAACTTACATCATCGATCACTCTGATAGTTTACAAGTGCTGCATCAATTCACCACTAAGTATTTATTATTATAAAAACGTTATCCCAATATCTTAATGATGATCGAACTTCCCAGAAAATGTGTTCAATTTCATTCAATTATATTTTTTGTTCCAGTATTAGTATTATATAATTTATATTAATCTAATATCAAAACTGACAATGTATTTCTTTTTAATATATAATTTTCATCCACATATACTGGAGATACTGGAACTATGCATTTCACTTCTGAAAGTCCAGTAATTTTAGATCAAAATCGGCCCTCAAAAAAAAAACTGGTACAAGCAAGAAACTTGGCACATAATGTACTACTTGGCATGCTGAATTCTAAAAGTCGTCGGCGATGAAAGTTGTGCTTCAGCCGCCATCTTGAAAAATGGCGGCCAAATTTAGTTTTCCTCATTTTCTCGAAAACTATATTCACCGCATCAAAAAATGTTTCAAATGAAAACTGTTTTTTGGATTAATATCTACAACTTTAGTTTGTACAATTTTTCGATATCTTCAACCCTTACGCCATATAATTGAAAATTAAAAATCACCTTTTTTGAAATTTCTTCCAACATATTTATAAAAAGAAGCTTCGTCAGCCTGAGCTTCATCACCAGGCTGATGAAGCTTCTCTTTAGAAGTGAAATGCATCCCTCCAGTATCTCCAGTATAAGTGAGTGGAAGTTATATATTAAAAATAAATACAGTCTCAGTTTTGATATTAGATTGTTCATCAAGTATTTCGTCATGGAAAACATCACATATATTTGTTGAATTTTCCGTTTCTTGAGTCTTGCGAACCTCCCTGTTCGTTTCAAGAGTTTGGGCCTGCCAGTTTCAGAAGAGCAATACATGTTTCCATGTGCAAAAAAATAAATTATCTTCTGAACAATAATAATGATTTTCACAATAGATCGAGTAGACTATCTAGCAGTGTTCTCATTTGATTTATTTTCAGTCCTACTCAAGTCTAATTTGGTTTCCTATGACTATGACTAATTTTAATAAAAATTATAGCACTATCGTTTCAGTTTATATTGATTTCAATGATTTATCTAATATCAAAACTGACACTATTTCTACTTAATACTGTGTATGAGTTTCACTAACATTTACTGGAGATACTGGAGCAATGCATTTCACTTCTAAGTTCTGAAAAAATAATTATAATAAATTAAATAAAACCCTATTTTAACTACTGAATGTTTCATTTTTAATGTGTTGTCGATGTTGTCATACTTATAATGAAATGAAATAATATAGTTATATAGTTTAAAATAAATGAATCCGTATAAGTAGTATCCGTATAAATGAATCCGTATGAACTAAGTAAACATTTTTCTAAAACCCCAAAACCAAAAATAAAAATTTTCTCATCAATCTATTTGTAAAAATGTAGCCGAAGCAGGTACATGTTCAATCAGAGATGGGCTACGAAACTCCTGGGCGCTCTTTTTAAGGGTGACCGATTGGATTGGCCAGCAAAAAATACTCTGTTCTCTGATGTAAAATCACTTCCCGGTGGTTCGGAACCCGCCTAAAACTGTAGGTCCAACTCATCAATCATCATCCAATTCATTACTCACGCACAGGTCTCAGACCCATGTGGGCTTCATCCTCCGAAAAAAGAAAAACAATGTTCATTCCCAAAACATGGTTGTTTCTCATCTTAGAGATTGCATCCCCCAATCCACAATTTGCAAATCACTTCCTGTTTCTCTCACCCTCCTTTCAGATTATCTTCTCTCCTGCACCCTTCTATCCTTTCTATTGTTTCTCTTACTTCGGATTTCATTCGGAAGGATTAAACGAGAGGAAACAGTCAAATGTGATTTTCATTTGGAAAAAGGACAAAATCGTAATTGCTAAAGATTTTTGCTAAGTTCGACGACAACGTTCAACTGCTTGCTGTAGATGTCGAAAGCAATTTGCTCCTCTTTCTCTTACCCTACAAAGGCTTTGCACTAATTTCAAAATGGCACCTCTCTCACCCTTACCCCACCCCACAATAGGCGATGATGATCATCCTTTTTCTGTCTTGAACTTTTTCAGCCCGATAAAAACTTAATCTCTGCAGCTCGATTCATTCTTTACTTTGATCAATGAAGTATTAAAACTGATTGCATTTGCCTCTACACTCAAACCACACGGACGCTGCTCATTGATGAATACGTTCATTCTGAAGATATTTCTCTATATAGATATCTTCATCCTGGAGATATCTCTATCTTTTTTTGTAGTGGCGACGGTGATATTGTTGAAGATATCCTCAATTAATAATACGACTTGACGTTGTCACAAACAAATTTATTGAAAACCATGAGAACTAGTTTCGGTTGTTGCAGCATTATCAATCTCAAGCAAACTAAAACTAAAATTTAGAGTAGCTTAATATAATATGCTAAACACAGAATGATTATATTGGCTGAGGGTGAAAGTACCTCTCATAGGCTGACCTTCATTGAAGGTCTGTGATTGGCTGATGGCCTTAACAAGTCACGCCCACTGGTGGGAGGAGCAACAAGGAATAATCAGTGTCAAAATCAAGAACCAAGAAGTAACAAACAAGAACAATGCGGTACACAAGTAGGCTAGAATTAAACAGTTAAAAGCACTAAAATAAAATGCAGTCAAGGTCGACCGAGAAAAACAAGAAAGTACAGTTATTAAAGAGTAGGCCTGAATTATGATGAAACCAAGTTAGCTGTATTGAACTGGTTGAAATGAATTTGATCATTTAAACAAGTATTGAAATAGTTTTACTCCAACCTAGTAACTAGGTTCTACTTCTTTCTACTCAGCATTGATTAGTAGCAAAAAAAATAAAACATATTCAAGTCATCATGAATAATTTTTACTCTTATAAATGAGTCATTTGCCTCATTCAAAGTATGGTAATACTCTGAAAGAACAGTCGCTCAGAGTTTGTACTTGGGTAAGCAACTCTGGCCAACTAAACCGGAAAATAAGCACATCATTAGCTTTCAAACAAAAACAATTCACAGATCAGGAGTATCAATGTCTTAATAGGATTTATTCTGTTTTCTTTTCTAGGTTTTTTAATTTTTTAGGGTTTTGTGATGGAACAACAAGCGATGAGAATATAATGGAACATGCTCTGTGTAAAATAAAAATTCGTAAATCTTAAAAATTAAAATTTCTAAAGATTTAAAATTAAGAAAATGTGTTTCTTTGAATTTTTAGGTATTTAATGCAGTTGTCAATGTCCTCAGTAGCTTCTTCAGCACGATTTAAAGAATTAAATGAAAATTATATTGTGGAAACTTATTGAATTTCAAGTTACTGTTACAGTAACAGTATAAAATATTCGACTTAAATGCCAGTAACTTTGTAATGCTTAATTCGAACAAATACATCAATAATTACAACATTTTTTATTTGGCCGTCTTCAAAGCCTCTAATTGAAAAATTAACGTTGATAGACCACCGTACAATTAGAACCACAGATGGCATGTTTTAAAAATTGTTTTCTATTATGCTGTATTGTGTAACTTCTGTCCATTTACCTATGGCTTATTACTATTTTATTTTTACTCCCTTGAGAGTTGTCATGGAAACTATCGATCAGTAATATTTCAGTCGATAAACTTCAGATTTTAAATTTATAGAGAATGTCTTGCAGTCTTTGGGGAACAAAATCAATTATTATATGAAACAAATTAATTGACAATAGCCTCTAATGATTGTTAATTTTCTTTGAAAATACAGGGTCCTCCTGACATTCACTTAATCATATTTGCTTTTAAACAGTATAATATTATATCATCACATTTCAATAGATTCATTCCAGAAAATAATTTATACTTCAGACTGTTTTATTTTTTTCAACAAATCTTGTGGATTTTTGAGGAACAAAATTCAATAGACTGATTTTAACAAATTAATTAACAGCTTATAATAATTGTCAATTTACTTTAGAAAAATAGACTTCCTCCTATCCTTGATCAACCATTTTTCATCAATATATAGTAATCATGGCAGCATAGATATTAATAAATTCTCTGCCAAGAAATGTTAATATAAAATAGATTAGAAGGTCTAATAGAATTATTATTATAGTGTTTATTATATTCTAAGAGAATTATCATCAGGTCAGGGGCGTATTCAAGGGGTGGGTCCCCGGGTCCGGACCCCCCCCCCCCCCCCATTTGAGATGACTAAGCACTAGATAGAATGCTTTTTGCTGTAGGAAAGATTCTTGAGAATAATTCTATACCAGTGATAATAATTCTAGTGAACAAAATTTAATCTAGACGGAATCAATATTACAATATGTGTTGAGAACTGAGCATGTCGGCTGTTATTGTAGCCATTATTGTAGCATGTTTAGTCTTATCTTTAAACGATAGAGGAGAGAACTTCAATGTATGGTACATTATCGAGAGAGTGGGTTAGAATTTCATAACAAAACTGGGAGAAGTCATTAGTCTAGAAAAACCTATTATAGTAGCATAGCTCGCAAATGTTGATATTGTGAATTCTTTTTCCATGACAAAATAACACAATGATTTTATAGACTTCCGTTTGAGCTTTTCAACTGTCCAGAAGCTCAGTTTCTGCGTGGATCACGGTCGGTGTTGAAGTAAAAGTAAATAAGTAAATTCGTATGGCTTTTCGTGGTGGGGAGACCCTTACGGGTGGTGTTGAAGTTAAATTAATAATTTCTTTCTCGGTCCTGGTACAATGCCATACAATCGTGCATTTATACAAGTTTTAATAGTGAATAAAATAATTATTGCGGCTTAATATTAGTTTTGAATTTTTCAATTGGATTTTTTATTTATCGTTTTAAGTTTGTTTTGGCTGAAAAAAGAAAATATTCGCGTATAATCCATTACTTTTACGCTAAAACATTAATAATTAAAGAAACATCGACTTCATCCTCAAACAGTAGTTGTGATAGCTCAGAAATCAATCAGGCGTAGGATTTCTTCATTATGTTGAAACAAATTAAATCCAATCTCAGGGACTTGACTCATAATTTCTTTGAGAAATTCATATACTAGTCTTACTGGTGAGATTTGGTAAGTGCATATAAATTAAAAGATTTAACACCATTTTCTGCAAATGATAAATTAAAACGGTATTGGTTTTTCCAACATTGGATGGTCCACACACAATTCAAAAGTACACTGTGTCTCATTTGTTGCTTTCTGTTCTTCTCATTTAAATGCTTATTAAAGTTGATCAATGGTAGTTTTGATCTGTGCTGTTTCAACTTTATTTTTCAATACAGAGACAATATAATTTTTTTCAGACAGCACTATTATTAACAATCCATGAATTGTATTTCGAATCAAAGCCCAACCATTTCACATACAATTTGTTACCTTTCTTCTCTAGTACCCTCTCAATAAGATACACATCAGGGTACTTGGTTTCTTCATTTCATACTCATATAATGCACCCTTTTAATGTATCGTTGTCTTCACCTATTCCCCTCACCTTTCATCTCACACGGGATGGGTGTCGAAAAATATGTTTTCTTTTTAAGAACAGGGAGTTTGGAAATTGCAGAATGGGGTTTGCAACTTTTTAACATCTTAAAAAAACATTAGTATATGTATGTGTAATAAGTAGTACAGTATAATACTTATTAATAAATTGAATTAGGTTAAAATTGGTGAACTACGGCTGCTGTGATACTTGCTGTAGTTACATAGTGAATAAAAGTTTTAGGATTTAATTGCCGGTAGGGGGGGTCAAGGAGTGTTGTATGTAGGTGGGACCCCCCTTGAAAAATTTCTGGATACGCTTATGCATCAGGTTACCATATAACATAGTCTTCCCAGTTATTTTCATGGTTAGAAAGTTACTCATCGGTATATTTTTCTCAACGTTTAAACTATTACCGCAGTAAGAAGATTAAGATTATGATTTCAATGAAGAATGCGATTAAAAGCACGAGATATGTGTGGACTGCATAGCAAAACAGTAGTCTCCAAAAAAGTCCTCTACAAAGCGACTCGAGTTTTTTTTACTGAGAAAAGCGGCTCTGAGCGTTTATGAGCCAAACTGAAAGAGGAAAACGGGTTTTTATATGGCGGGGGTTGAAGAGATTATCTCGAGAAACTGTCAAAGTTCGCCTGGAAAGACCGGCAGTCGGTGAGAACTTGGTCCAACAAAGTAAAATAGGATTTGTTTTGAGTGCTTCGGCATACGAGGAAACAAGAACGGCGATTTTGTTGACGGCGAGGGAAGGGGGTAGCTAAAACACTGAACAAGTGTTTTGAACTTTGATCTCCCACTTCGTTCATGATCATCAAATGACAAATTATGTCACCATCTTGATGGTGGATTATATTTTATCTACAGCAGAGAACATAAATTGGCTGCCTAGTGGAGTACTTTTTTTGCATGAAATAATGAGATTCTTAAGATTATTTACCCCAAAAAAAATCAACGTCAGTTAGCTACTTTCTATAATAGACATGGTTGGTATAGTCATGGTCCCTCGCCCCTAAAATTGGAATTCTACTTTGAAAAACCAACGTCAGTTGCTACTTTATATTAGACATGGTTGGTATGGTCATGATCCCTCGTCCCTAAAATTAGAATTCTACTTTGAAAGGGCTGAAAATAGGTAATATTTCAAAGAAAAACTAACGAAAAATAAACAACTTAATGTCTAAAATATGTAGGAATCCCAATTTATGAGCCTACCCAAGCTGTGACCACCGCCCATGCAAGATAATGTTAGCAGTGAAAATGAGGTAAGAAACGTCTCTATTATTTCTTCATCATACTAAATTCTAATTTTTACGTTACACAAAGATCAAGAAGAATAAGAAACATCAACAATGATGAAATTGGCTGTGAATTTCAAATTGGTAGTGCATATCGGAAATTGGAGGGAGAGGATAAACAGTGTATGGGGAATCGTCAAAAAGTTTTAAAAGAATCTTGAGACACTTAATTTCAGGTAAGATGAAATGAGAGAAACATGAAGTAGGATATAAGAGTTGTGAAGAATAACAGAGTATTAGAAAGGAATGGGAAGTGCAGTGCCAGGGGAATTGTGAAAACTCTAAACCACTACAGCTGTTCAACTCAATGGAATTCAATACACGCTTCCACCTGCTGGCACTAATGACGGCAGGCACTTTTCTCTTTGGGTGCACGTCTTTCAGGGGATGACGGAGGTGGCGGGTGAGAGGAAGGAGGATGAATAATAGCGGCAAGGCAAGCGCCTTTTTCGACGTGTCTCTCATCAGTCCTTCAAAAACACTATAGGGATGATGTTTGCTTTCCGCAGACCTCTGTGTGTGTCATTTTTCTGCCGATTTTCTTCGCTCCCTGCCATCAAATGAAGAAGAAACGCGGTGACCAATTTCCAAGACTCCTTCCTGCTTTTGAGCCGAGTGTATTTCATTCTGCTTATCCTGCTTTGCCTCCTCTTTGCGCTCCACCTTCTTAAGTGCTACCCGACAAAAGAATAGTAATAAAAATAGAGGAATAAGAAGGAGGAAGAGAAAAAGTGCACCAAAAAGCAAGATGGACAAGGCTGGAGAATACGGCGACGTCCACAGCCCACGCTACGTGGCTCATTTGTCACACCGGGCGTCCATTATGCGACACGTTGCCATTGTGAATGGCGCGCCACGATGCTCTTGCAACGTTCGTATGACGCCTGCGAATCTCGCTTGACACCCCCCCCCCCCCACCGGTCACCAACACTTGATTAATGTTTTTTGGTAGCTGCCTGCTTGTACCAAGGTGAAGCAGTCATACACACACTTGCACATCTAGTACACATCAGCAGTAAGCATATATAGAATTTTAAACAGTGTCAATAATATCAGTATCGAATTTTAAATGGCCCAGCAACTAAGGTATGTAAAAGAAAGTGAATCAATCAAGGGTGAAAAACCTGTGCGTGACACCGAGTTCTTATCATAGTACAATATATTGTTACGGGTTCTATGTCTAAAATAACGCTGGCAACATTTAAATGTATCACTCGCACTTTATTTACACAAATAATCACAACACTCACTGTTCAGTAATGTCATACAGAAAAATAAGCAATTAAAAACAGATAACACGATATTGTTCAACTGATAATGAGTTTTCAATAAACTGTACAAAAATCAATCACTAAAAGTTAAAAGGCCGATCTAATATTAATTAATAACTGTACAATAAACTGTCCAATAATATTCGAAAAGAAACGTCGAAAAAGAACACTTAACTTACGTAGCACTAGTCCGTAATACAACAAAAACTATTCAGTAGCTCACTGGTATGAATTAAGCAGGAAAAAGAATTGTCACTAACAAAGGCACAGAGAAAGAATTATCACTATATAGGCTCGTATATATAGAACTGTCACAACTTGTTTATCACGATGAAATTACAGAGACAACTGAACTCATTTAAAAGAGACTTCCTCTATTTATATACTTTATCATAATTGAGATATCTCTAGATTTCTCTACCAACTTCTAAATAAATAAATCAAGGAAACTAGCACTTTCTACAATATTCGATAAGACTTCATTATAATGTCTAATCAAACAACTAGAACATTCTACTAATTACCATGTAATCATTGTACTCTGCTCAAGTAATCCATACTTTTATATTAGATCATGCCGCTCAATACATTGGAATTTCCCATGGAAATGAAGTAAGACCGGGTAAAGTAAAGAAGCAATTCAATAAATTTTACAAAATGAGTCATGATTGCTCAGATGCCAATATTGCTCTACTTAGGTATAACTTATCTCAGGAAAACTGGAGTAACGTTTATGATGAAAGGGATTCAAATGAGAAATTCAATAAATTTTATCAAACTCTCCTCCATCATTTTAATGTGTGTTGCCCTCCAAGGGCCAAAAATAAATTTAATAATAATAATATTAGTAGTGCATATGGTAACTGGATGACACAGGAGTTGCAGCAGACTTGTTGCTTAGTATGGCTATACACAGATTCAATGCAGGTGAGGATATTGATATTAATACAATCAATAGAATTAAAAAAAATCTATGATGACAGTGTAGTTTCAGCAAAAAAGATTTTTTCAGCAAACTCATTTTAAGTTCAGACAATAAAACAAAATGTAGCTGGAAAATAATAAATAGTTTCAGAGGAAACAAAAATAAGATTGCAAATCACCATGAGATTTCGGAAATTGAGCTTGATGATAAAATGATCAGAAGCTCTGGCAAAATTGCAGCTGTTCTTAATAATTATTTTGTATCAGTGGGATCTCAGACTGATAAAGGTAAGGTGCATGGGAATCACCAAAGCGCATACAAAAATCTAAAATTGCCATCACCACATAGTAGCTTATTTCTGACTCCTACAAATGCAAATGAAGTTCTATCCATTCTAAAAAATATAAAATCCAAGTACAGTGAAGGCTATGATGGTTTGTCGATCTATATGTGATTGAGCAATGCATAAATGAGATCATTTCCCCTCTAGTTAATGTAATCAATTCAATGTTGGAACAGGGTGTATTCCCTGATCAACTTAAAATCTCTAAAGTTGTTCCAGTTAACAAAAAAGGTGTAAAAACTAATGTATCCAATTATCGTCCTATCTCTATACTACCTGCTCTATCAAAAATTTTTGAAAAAATAATCAGCTTGAGATTGACTAGCTATTTGAACAAATTTGAGCTTATTCCAAAATACCAGTATGGTTTTGTTAAAGGAAGATCAACTACTGGTGCAGCGATAAGTTTATATGAAAAGCTTCTGGATGAACTGGATAAGGGGAACTATTCTTCTGCTGCACTGCTGGACCTCTCAAATGCTTTTGATTGTGTTGATGTCAGAGTCCTGCTAAGCAAGTTGCAAGGCCTAGGAGTGAGAGGCATTTCTCACAGACTGTTGGAATCTTATATGAATGAGCGTTCTCAATATGTCTGTCTTTCTTCATCCTTGAGAGAAATTACATCTTCTAAGTTGAAGCTTGAAACCGGAGTCCCTCAGGGTTCAATCCTTGGCCCACTGCTCTTTCTATTGTATATTTCTGATGTGCATTCGGCTGTATCAGATGATAATGTCCATTTTACACTCTATGCAGATGACACAACTCTTCTTTTTGCTAATAAAGATGTTAACAATCTTGAAATTGACATGAACATCTCTACTAATGCAGTTGTCCAATATTTCAATGACATGTATCTATCAATTAATCCTATGAAAAGTCAAACTATATAAGTTATTTTAAAAATTCAGTTATACTTCCTCAAGTATAATTATATTGGTGACGATGTGATTGAGTGCACTGATTCAGTAGACATGCTAGGAATAAATTTTGATGAAAAGCTGACTTGGACATTACACATTGATAAAATCAGTAGAAAAGTTAGCAAAAGTCTATTTCTTATAAGAAGTTTAGTAAAGTATGTACCACAAAATACAGCCAGAGTAGTGTATTTCGCTACATTTTACTGTCATATAGTTTATGGAATTAAGCTTTGGGGTGGAACATCAAATGAAAATATTCAGAGAATATTTATCCTCCAAAAGAAGGCTATCAGACTTATTGCAAAACTAAAATACAACCACCCTTGCAGAGAGGCCTTTAGAGCGCTCTCTTTGCTGACTGTACCCTCCATTTACATATTCAGGGTCATCATGCATTCCGTTCAGAATAGAGTGAGCCTCAGAGTTAGTGCCGATGTCCACTCATATAACACAAGAGGAAAAGATAATTTTGCCATTGAGCCTCATAGGCGAAAACTGTTTGAAAGGAAGCCTAGCTATGCAGGATGCAAATTTTTTAACAAATTACCAGTCGCCTTGAAATTATCATCCAACAATAATAATATATTCAAAGTTGAACTTTTTAAATTTTTGGTAAATAAGGCATATTATTCTGTTGATGAGTTCATACTATGAGTGGCCTATTACCATTGGCTTAGTTCTACAAAATAGAAAAAAATTAATGACTATTTCTAATGATAATTCTTACTCATCTTATCTGATTATATTTAAATGAATTGTTGCTTATTCTATAGTTGACTCAAACTCACCTGTTGATATTAGTTTTAGTGTATCATAAGATGGTTGGCTTAAATCCAGAATGAATTGATCTCCATTTATGAAGTAGTGATATGCATTTATAAGTAGTTCTATGTTCCAACCTAAGCTTTATTTATTATCATTTTTGATGTATTATAAATGACGATGTTCAACTGTACTGCATTTTAAAAGTTGTACTGTGTTGAATAAAATATGATTGATTGAAGTAAACACATAAAAGTGTCAAAAGCAGAGTAATTAATGGCTTAAAAGTAAACATTTACGTAGCAGATAACACCAAGAACCATTGTCTCTTCTTCTTTCAATTCTCTCCAATTTCATATCCACTACACTACCCTCACCTTAAGAGATTGTTCTGTCCCAGAACAAAAGCACTTATGTTAGTTTGGATCTGCTCTGGTTACTGGCTGGCTCTTCATTGGTCTTCCACGGGTTGTAGATGCAGATGGTAATCTGGACACCAGTGGATTTGAACACCTCCTCCAGCATTGGCTTCACAATTGTCCAATCCAGGCCATCATATCCGTTTCCAAGCCGTGGTATGCCAAGTTTCCTTACTCCAAGTTGTTGCATTCTGTCTCTCAGCTGAACCAAGCAAGTCCACAATGTGTCATATGATGCCTTCATCTCAGGCTGTCCCTTAGTCACCAGGTAGAAGAGATGTTGACCATGCCGCTGCAGATTAAGAACATTTCCTTCCTTGGGTCCTTGTTGTTCCAGGTCTCCAAGACCACCAAACTTCTTCCTGAAGACTGTAGCAATGCCTCGGGATTCTGCTAAGTTGCCGGTGACACAATGCGCCAGTGCATACTCCTTGGGCAGGGTGAACAGATCCCTTTCACTTGTCTGGATCACTTTCCGAACTGTTGTTGAACTGCAACCATTTGTAGACTTCTCTGGGGACTTCCCTGAGCTGCTTGTTCTTCCTTTGCCTTCTTACTGCCACCTTGGTCTGCTATGATGATGTGCTTCTCCTTATTCTTCCTGTTCCTGCTTGCTTCCTTAACACTGTTGACATTTCCTTGCCAGGTTGGTTGCCCTTGTGTTGATTGCTTCTGGGACCTCACATGTTTCTGGCCAGGATCTTCCTTCTGTTTCTTCCCAAACTGGCTCCTCCCATTCAACCTAGAGATCACTGCAGTCCTCCTCAGCAAACCCTCCTGGGACTCCTCTGCATTAAACTCCATTGAGAAACTGTCCACATTCTTGTCACTGTTTCCAGATTGATGGATGGTTTTATCTATACTCTTCCTCCTGGTCTGCCTTTTCTTCTAACAACTACACATACTGAAACTATAGCAAGAAAAAACATCGAGAACTTTGGATGTGGACTGAAACCACGAAAGAAATTAATTTACTTCTATTCTTAAGCTATTAAGAAATAACATCCCACTTCTGACACCAATTGTTATGGGTTATATGTCTAAAATAACGCTGGCAACATTTAAATGTATCACTCGCACTTTATTTACACAAATAATCACAACACTCACTGTTCAGTAATGTCATACAGAAAAATAAGCAATTAAAAACAGATAACACGATATTGTTCAACTGATAATGAGTTTTCAATAAACTGTACAAAAATCAATCACTAAAAGTTAAAAGGCCGATCTAATATTAATTAATAACTGTACAATAAACTGTCCAATAATATTCGAAAAGAAACGTCGAAAAAGAACACTTAACTTACGTAGCACTAGTCCGTAATACAACAAAAACTATTCAGTAGCTCACTGGTAAAGTAAAGTAAATTCGTATGGCTTTTCGTGGTGGGGAGACCCTTACGGGTATGAATTAAGCAGGAAAAAGAATTGTCACTAACAAAGGCACAGAGAAAAAATAATCACTATATAGGCACGTATATATAGAACTGTCACAACTTGTTTATCATGACGAAATTACAGAGACAACTGAACTCATTTACAAGAGACCTCCTCTATTTATATACTTTATCATAATTGAGATATCTCTAGATTTCTCTACCAACTTCTAAATAAATAAATCAAGGAAACTAGCACTTTCAATATTCGATAAGACTCCATTAATTTCTAATCAAACAACTAGAACATTCTACTAATTACCAAGTAGGCCTAAACACATAAAAGTGTCAAAAGCAGAGTAATTAATGGCTTAAAAGTAAACATTTAAGTAGCAAATAACACCGAGAACCATTGTCTCTTCTTCTTTCAATTCTCTCCAATTTCATATCCGCTACAATATTAAATGATAGAATGAAAAACATCATCAAAACAATAAATAGTACAAGATAGAAGGCGAGGCCAGAAAAAATATGTATGTATACGATATTTTCTCTGTGTTCTCCTTTTGGTCGTGTAAATCCCGTCTTCTTGATCATGTCTCTGAACTCGTTATTATCTTGTGAATAGTATAAGGGAGTATCAAAGGATGAAGGATCATGGTAGCCGCAGTGGGTGCTCTTCTCTGACTGGCTGCTACTCCTTCGGTCACGGCTTCGATTCCTGTTCAACCTGCACATTTTGTGTAATCATAGCCCACTCATCATCAACCAAAAAGGCATTGAGTCTTAAAAAAACAACCAAAAACTCAAGTTGAAAAAATTAAAATACCGTAGATTTTCTTTTGAAAATGAGTAAGCTATAATAGTCGAACATAAAATCTGTTGAACTGAAAACAAATATTTCTAGCAATGAAGGGCCATTGAAAGTTTTTTAAACTAGCTCCTTATTCATTAGGTGTTTATATCTAAAATCAATAGGGCTTCCACTTATAGGATTAAGTGAATAAATAAATTAATAAAATGAAAGACAAAATGAGTCTTAGCTTTGTTTTCAAACGAGTAATAAATAACCTGCGGTTAAAATAGTATAGATGGCTTAATCAATATTTCAGTAAAGAACTCAATATGACATTACTCATATATATTATTATTTGTAATAAGAAAATTAGTTATTTTCAAGTTACAGTAGACTATTATTAATAATTATTTATTACAACTAAGGTATGTAAAAGAATGTGAATCGATCAAGGGAGTATCAAAGGATGAAGAATCTTGAAGGAAGTAAGAAGGAAGGATCATGAAGGAAGGATGAAGGAAGACCTTGAAGATGGGTTTCAATAATTCGAAAACGTTCGACCTACAGAGTAAGTAAAATACTACTTATTCTTAATAAAAATTTGACTGCAAGTCGTTGAATTCACTTAAAAAGTTAACAATTATTTAGTTGATGTCATTTATACATTGTCTAATTTAGTGTTACAGTTTTATAGTCAAGTCCGGTTGTGTATTTTAGCAAATTACCTACCGTTTATTGTATTTGAAAATGTAAAAGTAAATTTGTAACAGTGTTCTCTTCTAGATGATAATTTCAAGCTCATACAAATAGTTTGTCCTGTTATCTCGTCGAGACTTATTGTTAAACGAATTATCTATTAGTACTGTCTCACATTCAAGCTCTTTAGTATGTCTTGATATATTATTGAATGCACATGAGTTAATTATTAAAACATATTCATTAGTTTGAAATCAAGTGGTATATTGTTGTGCATGAAAATTTTCAACTGTGCTAGTGCTCAGGTCTTTATATAGCATTGACATTTTCTTCTATGGTAGGCCCTAAAGTAAAATTTCGGAATTGTTAACAAGAGGTTCCATAATATTCATGTTTTATTTAGCCTGTAGGCTAGTTAAAATATTTATACACCGTGAATGAATTGAAAATATCCCAACTTTCTAGGCACATTTCACGTTTTTGAATATTTTGTCAACAGTTATCGAGGTATGTTTCAAAAAGATTGAATAGATTTTTTTGCTATTAATTTATACTGAATACTTCCGCAATGGCAGATATACTGACAACAGCATATTGAATAGCTGATGGAAATCGATAAATGGTACTGTACAAAATATCAGTCACCACCGGGATTCAAACCACGGATCTCCCAATTGCCGGTTGGGCGCCTTATTCACTAGACTATAGTCACTCTTCTGCACAGCAGCATTAATTTTAAACTTGGCTATATCGGATCGTATCTCATAAGTTAGTTTGAAGTACTGTCAATTATTTAACAAACTGAAAAATATACAGAAACAGAATTTATTAATTTCGAAATCTTTGAAGTGCTATTAATGCTGTTGTCAGTATCCGCCATTGCGGAAGTCATCAGTATAAATTAATAGCATTTAAAGGAATTAGAAATTAATAAATTCTGTTTCTGTATGTTTGTCAGCTTGCTAAATTGCCAGTTACTTCAAACCAACTTTGATTTTGCATTGTAAATTATTTTTTGCTCAATAAAACCAGACATTTATTTCTGTTTGTTACGGAGTAGAAGAGCTTCATCTTCAATCCATGTTAATTTCCCCAGCGAGAATTTTATAAACTTTCATTCAAACTCCCTCTCAATAGAATACTGACGATTTGACCATAATTCACAAATAATGCATTAATGGATGCCATTTGAATAATTAAATATTTTTAGATTGACCTTTAGACCTGTTGATAATCGTGTACCGTATGTAGGTTACAGTATATTATTATTCTTCTCATTTCCTGTTTCATCAATCTTTTATCATCATCTCTCCTGTTCAGTAGCCTGATGATGATTGACATGAAGAGTATAAAGAGGTAATGAATCTTCATTTGACATGTGAGACAAGTTAAATTATGATAGCAGCAATCTTTTCGTAATATGAGGGAAGGTCTAATACGCTTGGAAGTCTCATATTAAACTACAAAATATGAAAATATGATGGAATCATCATTCATCTTCAGCATTTTTTTTTATTGTGGATGATGCCCACATGAGTCTGGAGACTTGTGTGTGGGTAATCAGGTGAATGGGTGAATGATGAGAAAACATCCATGGCTGAATGGGATTCGAACCCAAGGCTGCAAGAAACGAAGCGAGCCAGAACCCTATCTTATCTCAGACAAACGCACCAACCAATTTATGATCTTGTAGATTTTTTGCAATTTCCATGTTACTATAGTGACAATGACAACTTTCACATATCACACCAACCATGCATTAAAATGTATTCAAACAGTTACATGTACATGTTTTGTACATAACATGAAAACAAATACAGTAGAGCCACGAAAAAAATTTCAATTGCGAACCCTGTCGCCCTTGAAGACACGAGCGGGTGGGTCTTGTTTGTTGCTCTTCAATTCAGTGATTTAGATGTTGCAAAGGTTTCTGCTGTACTTTATACATATATATATAAAAAAGTTTTACATATCATTTTTTTGTACAATAAAACATAATTTTTATGCTGAAATATTTTTTTGTGCTTTCACCTCATGTTTAGTCTTTTTTCGGGTAATCAGGGATTTTCCCTATCGCGGTGCCTTTGCCATTCAATTCCGCAGATGATCGGGGCTCTACTGTATTATAATGCGGTTATCCTGTTGTGGGTAATTTCGTTGATTGAAAAAAAGAAAGGGTTGCATTTTAATTTGATGATTAGTGATGTTAAGTTAAGCAAGAATGGGCTAATATTTTTTCTAGAATAAACAAGTAAATGAACGGAGGATATAGGTTACCTAGTTAATAAAGTACGGTTTAAGTTTAGGCGGTATGACTGATATTCATGACTCTTATAAAACATTATTATTCATTTGTCCTAATTTGCAGATTTCTTTGCATTGCATAAAAAGTGACAAAATGAGTAACATAGGAATTGGAGTAGTTGGAGCTGGAATAGTGGGTCTCACGACTGCTGAAGAATTAACAAAGCAATATCCATCAGCCAATATTACAATAATGGCTGACAAATTCAATATGGAAACCACCAGTGATGGTGCTGCTGGGTTATTCATGCTGGTGTCAAAATTCAAGGGACCTACACAGGAAATAACACGGTAATTATGCACAATACATTCAGAAATACTGAAAGTATCTTCAAATTCCCATGTAAAGTCAACTTCAGTTCCAAAAACATAGGTCTATAAGTTCTCGTTCATGATTCATAGACCAAAATTTGTTTGAATAGATGGTTTTTTGGCATTGATATTTGTTTCACAGCCATAATTATTACTTGAAACGGTTACCAGTGACTGAATTGAAAATTATGGGATTCAATTGTTTTTTCATTGGATGATTATGTATAGCATGAATTTCCATATCATGAATGAGATTCATCAACAAGAAGTAAGTTAAAATAATTATTAGGCATTTGCATAAAAGTAGTGCTAACCAATCACTAAATTAATTTAAAAAAATAATAAAATATAAGGTACTGTAGTTGATTTTTTTCTAAAAAATCTCTTGGAAAAAACCAGCTTACTTGAGCTCGACAACGACATAAGAAAAGTAGGTAATGGAAAATTTTTATGTCTATTCATCTACTGTATTCTCAAGGGGCTTCAAACAACCTAAAGCCATTTAAATGTCGTCAATAACAAAAGCATACTCATTAAATATTTGAAAGTTAAGAGTTTCAAATTCAGCAACAGGTTTTATAAATAGCTATATTAACTGCAGTGAAGACCCTCCCTGCAATTGGGAGAGGCTATTCTCGTAAACTTATTTCAAACTTTTTAAATCCATTCTTTAGGGATGGACATCAATGGAGATTAATCGAGTTCCTTTCACATCAAAATTAAGCCTCACTTCAACTAATTGATATAGTAATGGTAGATTAATGGTAACTAGAGTATGAGAGTATAGGAATGTATAATATTGGTGATCTGACTTGTCTTATACTTATACTCCTTAACTGTAGTCACAAAGACGTAATCTACAAAAAATTATTACACCTAGTTATTTTCATAACATAATGGTCATATCCAAAATTCGAAAATCCAAAATAAATCTACAATAGAGTGGACAAATTTGGCTTTTAGCTGCACTTTTCCACTCTATCCATCTAAAATATAGTCATGGTGAATTTTGTTGGGTTGGTAGTGGAATTACTATCATGCTCTAATGACTGAATGATTTGTTATCGAATAATTTTATTGTTTAGGATCTGATTATTAATGTTAAATACATTTTTGCTCTTTTTTTAAGAAAATGGGTTCAAGATTCATATGATTATTACATGGATCTATTACACAAAGACTGTGGAGTTTTTGAGATTTATGGGTACACACTTTCTGATACAACTAGAGATGCATGTTGGGTGAGTTTTTCAAGCCTATTCCACATGTCTTGTATAATTAGTGTATGTAATTTAATGGTTTCAAAGTAGGAAAATTTTTAAAAATAAATTTTAAATAAGATTCAATCATGTTTGTCAGGTTGAAAATACTGATAATAAAGAGAAATTTGTACAGAATGTGTGAAAGCAAGATTTATTCACAAATTCAGCAGCAATTGGTCGCATTCATTACGTTGCAGAATAATTTAAATTTGAGATATTCCTGAGATTTTTCAGTAAAAACTCAAAATTCAAATTCATATTTCAATTTTTTTTTTATTTTTCCATATCAGAAATGTGCATGAATACAAAAAGTAAATTGAAATTAGAATAAACTATAAAAATAGAACAAAAAATATCTTTGAAGGCGTCGCTAGCAGAAGCTAAGAAGCTTGAGCGCTAACAACGAGTCTGACAAGAACTTTTGAATGGCGCACGAGTGAGAAGAAAAAAAATTACTTGAAAAAGGCAAAAACAAAATTTGAATATTACTGAAGAAGAATAATTTAAAAATCTAATAAATACCTAACTTGAAAAGAAAGTTTTTTAAACATGTTTAAGCATGAAAAAGAGAAGATTTTTCAGCAAAATTATTAGTTGCACATAAAAAATCAGCTGAAAATATAGTTAATTATGTTATCTCCATTTAGAACTGTTATCTCCATTTAGAACTATCCATTCTCTAACTCATTCTTCAAACTTCGACTTAGACACCCTTATCACCCTTCCATCTAGGTACTGTTACTGTTAATACATTTTCTGTCAGCTTGATCCACTGGTTGGAGATTCCCACACACATCACATAATTTGATCACACTTTACAGTAGCTACTTTCGGCAACAGATATATAAACATATTGGCTGAAATCATCACTCATATTGATACTTCACCAAAAGAAACTATACATTAATAACTCATATTTCTTGCGTTTTTTTTTTAATAGATATTTTTACTTTCGAAGAAATATATTTTCAACTCTGTAGAAGCATTGTTCAATAATTATTTCGAAATAGAAAGCATAAAATCTTTTGATTTTTATTGTATTACATATTTATACGTTATTGATAGTGAAAATTATTATTATTACCTGGTTTCAGTGTCCAGTCATGGCCAGTGTGCTACCATTGTATCGTGATGCTAGCCAGGAAGAGCTGCTCCAGTTCCCTGGAAACTGGAAATATGGAAATTATTCTAAAGCACTCATAACACGAGGAAGAACATTTCTGCCATGGGCTTTGGAAAGGTATAATATTTCTAGAAATACTGTGGTGTGATCTTTGTAGAACAAACTCATTTCAAGTTACCATGACATCATGTCATAAAATGTATGAAGATGTACAGTAGATATTTTATATTATGAAAGCCTTATTAATTTCCATGGAACAATATTGTTTCTATTAGTATTTATGTAGGTATATGTTGCATTTCTAGAAGTTTTGTTGGGTAGACGATTGACCTGGGCTCCATACATTTTATGTTGTAAAATTTAATCTGGAGTAGCCTATTTGTCCTGCGACTGCTTGCTAGATGACAAAAGTTACTTATTACAGCTTACCATGGGCTCTTACTGTCGCATATGAGGTATGCTATCTTAGTATGTGGTAATACATTAAGAACCTTGATTGATAGAGTTTTTAATATCCAAAAGAAAGCTGTTAGGTGTTTGGAAAGAGTAAATAGATTAGATTCATGTAGGCCATTGTTCAAGAGACTTGGTTTCCTAACCTTCTTTATTTATATGTGTATAAAGCTACTTTATGAATAAAAGAGTGATATTAACCAAAATATTGACGTGCACTATTATAATACAAGAAGCCGAGAAGATTATCACTTGGTGAATCACAATATGCAGTAGCTTATTTTTTCAAAAACCTAGTTATATTGGTAGGAAACTCTGCCACAAGCTACCGCAGTTTTTAAAGAGTCTTGAAAATATAGAAATATTTAAAAAAAATTGAAAAAATAGTTAGTTGTTAAAGCGTTTTATAGTGTACAAGAGTTCTTTTCACATCAAAGCCTCACCTCAACTAATTGATATAGTAATTACGGTAATTAGTGTATAAGATTGTTGATCTGACGTGTCTTTTATACTCCAAGACGTAATCTACAAAAACAACCTCTTTTACTATGATGTTGAAGATCCATCTTATTTCCACTAATATACAATAGAAAACTTGAAAAAAACACACTTTTAAATGGAAATTGTGACTCACTTTATGGCGTGATGGCCATTTCACTCTGATGTTAAGAGCATCGTCAGACAACCCACAGTAGTCTACACAAAGTATGTACTGTGGGTCGTCTGACGATGCTCTTAACATCAGAGTGAAACGGCCGTCCCGCCACAACGTGAGCCACAATTTTCACTTAAAAGTTTTTAAGTTATCTTTTACTATTTATTTGGTTTAATTAGGCTGGGTATTGTCTGCTTGTAATGCAATACACTACCATACTAAAACATGTTACTGTTAAATGGGAGCCATGAACGCTGAAATAGTGCCAGTATAAAATGCAATTTGAATCTTGTACTTTCAAATTTAATTGTTTAGATTGGAGCGTCTTCCAAACATTAAAGTTGTCAAAAGGTTTGTGACCGATCTCAGAGAACTTGAAAATGAATTCGATGTGATATTCAACTGCAGTGGGTTGGGAGCCGCTGGCATCTGTAATGATTCAAATATCATACCAATACGAGGACAAGTCATAAAGGTGAAATTATTTATGGAAATACTTTGCAATAAGTATTTGCTGACTATTTTGCATTTACTAAAAGTATTAAGAGTAATCTTACACTATTTAAATAGGACACTGTAAATGTCAGAACATTTTTTGCAGTTGTTTTTTGTATTATCTAAGAGCCTGTTTTTATTGTTGGTAACTTAATTTCAATTTTTGTATCAAATGCGAGTTCATTTTTGGCTAATTTGTTTGATAGCAATGTATCAATTAGTAAAACAAGCTCATTACTGTTTTTTTAATCTGTTGGGCTTGTTTTTTGCATGAAAATTTGTTTTATAGTATGTAGACTATATACATTAGTTTGAATAGTGCACTCTGCAAGCTGTTGCATTGTTTTGTTACGGTATGAGTTTTTTCCTGCAATAAATTTCTATTTCTAATCAACTACATCTATCTTACGAATAATTTGGCGAATAAGTCGAGTTTCAGCACCTGCCGTGCCTAACAATTCACTACAGTAGCCTATAGCGAAATTGAATTAAGATAAATATGGCTTATATTAGTGGCACAACCCTTGAGAATAGGAACACTTTGACTGTTGAATATTGTATACTGTGAATTTGACTGTGGTTTGCAATTTTATATGGATTTCTAACCACTTAAAAACAAAAAAAAAAGAAGAAAGATGAATTCATCCATAAAATTGCATCAAACATAATTATACATACATTAGGCTACATAGATAACAATGGCCGAGTTCAGGGAGCTTTACCGTTACCGTAACTGGTAAATGTTACCGGTGCCGTCTGATTGGTCTACTCAAATTCAGACGTTAAAAAAATAGAATAGACCAATGAGACGCCACCGGTAACATCTGCCAGTTAACGTTAAAGCTCCCAGGAACTCAACCAATACAAACTTATCTATACGAGCCCTCGTGACTAGGCTCCACAGTTCCTCTGACCTCATAGACCGTTGACCACTCGTACTCTTGTAACGAATTCTCTTGATAAATAATGATATCAACACAATCTTCAAGGCCTCGAAGATGAGTTTCCATAACTCGAAAACCTTCGGCCAAGAGTGAGTACAATAATTATTATTTATTCACAATTAAATACTCCTTTCGCAGGACCTGCAAAACTTAGCGAATTTCTGTATTTTTTCAAATATTTATGAATATCTATAGGCTATATATTTTTTTAATTTCTGGAAAAAAACACGAAGCGTTCTGTACTCTAGGGACCCCAAAACAAGTTTATATCGAGGTTCAGGGTGAAAGTAGCACATCACGACCAACTGCAATATTTACATTTCAAGAAATTCGCTCAAACCCAATAAAATAATTTTTTTGGAAATTTCAAAATGGATGGTTGTTCTGCCTCAATAAAATTGACCAATAAAAAACCCAAAACAAGTTTCCATTGTGGTCCAGGGTGAAGTAGCACATCACGACCCACTGTAATATCTACATTTCAAGAAATTCGCTCAAACCCTCCCCCCACGAAATTAAAATAATTTGAAATTAAAAAAAACTAGCTCCATATTCGCTTTTATCACCAAAAAATACTGATAACTAATCACTTTTTTCATATTGCACAGAAATTGACAAATTAAAAAATTTTCGACGCCATTTTGAAAATGGCTGCTTTTCTCAAAACGCACTGGTTTTTCGAGGTGGATGAGTTGAAATTCGGATTCAGCGCCTCAAAAACCATAAGGAACAGTCAAGAAAAAAAAAGATTAAAGTTTTTTCTTGAAACACTTTTTCAGCACCAAATAACTAACTCCATAGGGCAAAATACAGCTTTTGACAACAATGGTTTTTTCTTGATATCTTGAAAATTTGTTGAGCTAGAAGGCAGTGCAATACCTTAAAATTTTTGACTCCATGAGCTCTATCTTAAAGTCTAACAATAGAACTAAAATTTTCAAATACAAGCCTTTTTCTCTTGAAAACCCCTAATTTTGGCGGGAAAATACCCCCGAAACCCCTTGTTAACCTTTTTGGATTTTCCTGGCTAACGAACTTGTCCAAGCTATTCACAAGAGGAAAGTGTATACCAAATTTGGTGGAAATCGGACATCTCCTTCAAAAGTTATCGTGCTATCAGACACATATATATATATATATATATATATATATATATACATCTTCCTATAAAAGTGGCAGCCGTAGGTAAAACATACTTTTGGCAGCCACCCTTGGGAGTGGAGTATATGTTGTTTTTATCGTGAATAGTGTCTTAAAACATCAAATTTAGGTCCAAAATCGGTTTTTCATTCTGATCAAGTCAATGAATAAAATGTTGCCTAACATTGTGCGGTTGTACTATCATATTGGCAGCCATCAACTTTCAGGTATTGTGGCAACCATTTGTATATTTTTAAATTGCATTTAAAGTGGCAGCCAGTGTATATATTTTTTTACAAATTCCAGCAATATGACAGCCAGCGACGTTGCCAATTTTATCATCAACAATTTATAACAACATTCTCAATCAGGCGTCATCAGCGACTTCCCCCCAGTCTTTCCTTCAGCCATTGTTAGTCCATCCCTCTCACTCACTACTCTTTCTCTCACAGAGGGACGGATATCAAATTGCGGTACGCTAGCAAGCTTCAGGGGGCGGCAAGACCAAAGAAAGCTAATGGCTCGAGCAGTTTCTTGATAACGTTCTTTGTTTTTCAATCATAAGCATTCAAAGCTAAAAGTTATATTTGCTTCAACTTTGAGCATGCACCGCAACATCCATTTTATTATTTTTCTTGTTAGATAAGATCATTTCCAGGAAAAAGTGGTACTTATTTATTTATTAATTTTTTACTCAAGTCTTTATTTTAAACCTGGAGGGCGGAGTTAGGACGCAGCCGGTCCTCTCTATGCACTCATCCTTCCATATATAACATCATCCTTCCATAGTATTGAATGAAAAACTATGATTAAGTATTGCAACAACCTTACTAGTGTAACTTAAATTTAACCTGAGTTGCTACTTTATCGAAAATGCTCAAAGTAATTAACTACTTCAGCCTATTTAATACTGAATGTCAAATTGTCATCACATTATCATGGAACAATACAAGTGAAACAATTGGGGGAAATGCACTTTACAGTGGGTTCTACCTCCACCATGTACAATATTATAATACTCTATCTCTTCTTTGGTTGGTTCTACCGGTTTTATTGTGAACACAATTTTTGAAAAAATTATGATACATATAAAAAAAATTGTTTGAGATGTTATTTTCTTCCTAAACTTCACATTAAAATAATGTTTCATACATTACGACGACCTCTTAATATTCGAGATAGGAAAGTTGAATTATCACAGACAAAACTTGCAATAACGCAAAAGTTTGGATTTTCGAATTCATGAAGATAAGCATAAATTTTTCACCAAGAATGACCCAGATTAGATATGCATTATAATCTTATTGATTGTGTAAGGTTCCACAATCATAAACATAATTATATTTTCACAAAATGATCCTGTTCATGAGACTAGGGTGATTATAGGATTCGAATGTAATGGGTAAATGAGATTGTCAATTTGATGCATAAAATATTTTGAAAAATTGGTTAGTTTATTGAAATATTTTTGTGCTTAGGAATATAGTTTATAATATGTGCAATACATAAATATAGTGTCCCAAAAATAGTGATCCCAGTACCACCACGGTATCCTACAAGCTAATACAAACAAAAAATTACCTTAGAAAAAATTGCAATTTCCTCTCAGGTTTCCTGTAATCCGTCATTTCGTTTCTCCAAGTATTATTTTTTTTTTAAATACTTTTTGATGGCTTATTCGGGTATGAAAAAATACAGGAAAACAAAGGGGAAATTGGCATTACTTCTATAAGGCTATTTTCGGTGGTTTTAGCTTGTAGAATACCGAGGTGGTACTGGGATCACTATTTTTTGGTGACACTCTTCATAAAGAAACATAATTAATTTGCAGAGATATTATCCTAGAAATCCTTCTCATCAAAGGAACCCAAACATATCCAGCTACCAATGATAATATAATAGAATCAGGGGTTAATTTCAAACGGGAACGCAAGATAACGGCGTTTTCTTACCTCCCAAAAGTGCCGGAATGCAAGGGAACGCTCAGTTTGCGCTAATCTGATTCCGAAGGTGTCTCATTTAATTATTTATTCAGATTATCATACTAAATATTGCGAATAATAATAAAGTACTGTAACGTAGGGCGAAGCGAGATCTGTGTACTGTATATAAATAAAAATGTAAAGAAGGCTTTATTTGTTTTTATTTCACCATTAATTAAAAAAAGTATTTTGCTTAATTTAAGCTTCATACAAAATAAATTGTTGGTGCAAATCGAAACAGGTTTATAGGAAATTTAGAGTAGGCACCGAGATGTTAACGGGGTGGGGAGAGGGAGTGAGGGAATGTTTAACTAGGCCTTAGTAGAAAATAGAGAGGGTGGTTTATAAGAATAAATAAGCGTTCCCACACCTAAAATTTTAGAAATTAAGCACTGAATAGAATATAATTTGCATGATAGTAAAAAGTCACACAAATCATGTCATAAGCTAATTTGGAAAACATCATAAATTTATTTTATGTCAATAAAGATATTTATTTATTTAATGGGGTCCGGTCCCAATTAGTGATAATTGGAGTTCTACTGTATCAGATCGTTATTAATATTATAAATAATAACTCAAGACTCACTTATGACATAACCAGAAAGATTATCTGTTAAAAACAATAATGTAAAAAAATAGTTTAGATATAAATAATTTAATAGCGTAATGTAACATGAAAAATAGGTTATAATAAAAAAGTAGTCAAGAGTTGAATATCGTTATTTAATTCTGTAGGCCTATCCAAAGCGGATAATTATTTTGTGCAATAAAAATTGTTCATATCGCCAACATATTTCAGTTTTCGAGTAAAAAGGAATCAATTAGGCTGTCTTCAGTATAATAGTGATGTTTAAGCTGGGTGGTTTAATTGGAGTCATCCAATAGTGTTGCTCCGCGGAGATTTTTGTCCAATCCTATCACTTGGCGCCGAGCAGGCAGCGAAGCGGGAGATTTGAAACTTCCCGCAAAGCTTAAGAACTCCTGTATGGTTTTCCAGCTTAAAAGGGTTGAAGAGAACATGGGAAAATTCTACAAAAAATCATGAACGTTTCCCTTCATACTATTAACATTCCCATGAATTTTTAAATCAATCTGTCCAGAATTAACAAAGTTATAAGCGTTTTTCAAATTTGATTCTAGTTTACAAGCAAAATGAAGTATTATCCGTAGTTCTTTCCTGGACATTGAACTAAGTTTTGGGTTTTCATATTATTTTTGATAAAAAAGGATTATTCATTGATATTTAAGCTTTTCTGAGCTTGGGATCACATTTTTGAAAAGTTTCTTCATACCTATATCCAATCAGATATATTTTATATGGTACAGTTCTTCAGTAATTAACATTTATATAATATACTTGTGTATATTTTGCCACTGAGTATACTCCTTACTGGATGAATACTTCTTATACAAATCAATTCATATTCCATATAATTCGATAATATTCTAGTTATTCGAGTTAGAATAAATATTCTACAAGTAACTGTCATACTTGAAAGCTGTTGGAGGAAGTTTATTATAGAATGTAGTAACAGTTTGAAGCATTCGACGTTTTAGTTCTAGTTTACTGTACTTTCTTGTGCATATCACTGCAGTATACTGTATGGATTGAAAGTTGAAATAAATTTAAAAGGAATAAAATAATGGGTGGTGCTTGGCAAATATGAAATCCAAAAACTATTGTGATTAAAATGCATTTTTGATAAAACCCTGTTACCCAAAAGTATCCTTTCAACTTTAACAATCAAAACCTTGAAAATTATTCCTAGCAATTCTAGCAAATAAAAAACTCTATGGGCGTTCCCCAATTTTCTTCAGATCTTCACACCATAAAAGTGGTTGGTTACTGAAGAGAAGGTCAAATACAATTTTTCCTTAATTTCAAACACTTTATCGATCCCCAATAATTTTAACTTTTCATGTGAAATTTAACGACTTGCAGTCAAATATTTGTTAAGAATAAGTATAATAACTCACTTAATCTGGCCGAGTACTTTCGAATCTATGAGATCCATCTTCAGAGGCCCATCTTTAAATTTCATATGAAAAGTTAATATTAACAACGCAGTTCGTCATGGAACAAGAAATCCAGGAACCCCAATAATTACTTCAATTCCTGATTGAACTCTGTTAGATTTTCATAGGCTGTTTTTTTACAGTATGGTGT
This sequence comes from Conomelus anceps, assembly GCA_948455865.1. Classification (NCBI taxonomy): domain Eukaryota; kingdom Metazoa; phylum Arthropoda; class Insecta; order Hemiptera; family Delphacidae; genus Conomelus; species Conomelus anceps. Next base: position 51,394,606 of record OX418220.1, read on the forward strand.
TTCTATCTTCAAAAGAAAGAATGTGTCAAAATTTTAGTGTCAACGTCCGTAGCCTGGAGGGCTAAAGCGTCAAAACTTTAGTCTGCTTCTGCTACCGCGGTGATTGGTTCGATTCCCTTCCAGCCTGGCATTTGTCTGTATCATCCCTTACCTCATTACCCAAGCACAAGTCAGGAACGCATGTGAGCATCATCAGAAAAAATATCCCCTATATTTTGACAGTCTCTAGTGCTCTAATAAATGAAAAAAACATTTTTAAAATCTTGATTTTTAAAATGATTAGAGCTTACTTACCCTCCCCTAAGTGAGTAAGAATATGAGTAAGTAACCCTCAGAACTCGGAATGGCGTCAACCTTATAAGCACAGTTTATTTTACAGTCTTCCTCCGAAAATAAAATATAATTTAACTAGAATAGAATTTTCCAAAAACTATCATGTTTCTTTAGCCAACAGAATTCATCTCAAACCATCGAGGTCACCTTGTGACTATACAAGAAATAATTCACTCTGAAAAGATAGTAATGCTCCTGTAACAACGTAACAACAATGTGTGATTGTAACGTAACAATATTTTGATATTTCGCGAATCACAAAGGCATGAAATGATGGTGACAGTTATAGTTGTAATTATAGTTAACAAAAGAGAGTTAAAATTTTAGTTTTTGGAATAAGTTGAATAGTGCAAATTAAACATTAATATCAATGTTTAACATCAAACATGCAGGTTAAGCTGAGGAATTCACTTGATAATTTTTCTGTATTTTGTGAATATTGTGTTTATTTGAGTGAATAAAGTATTTGATTTGATTTGAATGTGAATGATAAATCAGAGAATCATTTTCAAGAATAACAATAGTGGGTGATGAAATTTTACAATTATACTGACCATAAGAATTGGTATTGAAAATCATTTAAAACATGTATGAATCTTTCTGTGTATATGAAGGCTATTAATAGCTGGTATGGATATTGAAGATTTACTTCATTCAGATGGAAATATTGATTAGATTATTTACTTTATTCATGTACATTACAAAAAAATATAATCGGCTCAAATTCTTGATTACGACAGTTGAAAATATAAGTGACTAGAAGGTTACCCGTGCTTTGCTACGGGGTTCAAGCAAGAGACTGAATGCTACCAATCAAAAAATATAACTGTCCTTAATTTGAAACAGATCGGCTGGAACTGTTTGCAAAGGACGATTCCAACCTATACACTTGCTGGGTGCTGTTACTGAAAGATGGGAAAAGCAAGAACGTTCAGTCATTCCACACACTTACCCTCTGAACGAAGTTCGGTCTCCAGATATTAGATACTGAATTGGAAATATCAAAATGATCAAAAAAGTTGCTCTACAACTTATTTATAAAATAGTCAGTTGTTTTCAGCTTCATCAAGTACCCACATCGAAGCCTCAATCAACTGAGATAATTTAATAAACCACGTAGCAAAGCACGGGTAAACTGCTGGCAGATCACCTGGTCTTGCCCGCTGTTTAATAAAGAAGGGCGTCTCCATTATTTTTCCTCCTTGACCATTACTTTTCATATCTCTACTCTATTCATCCTCCATGATCATACCTTTTCGTAATGTAACATATGATCTTTATGATTAATATGGTCTTCATAAGATTAACATGGGATCCTTTCTGGTCCTTTAGGGAGGAACCCATTCAAGTCAGGGCGCCCCCAAACGCAGAAGTTGAGGAAGAAAAAGAAGGAGAGAAAGAAGAGGAAGGAGAAGAGAGAGAAGAAAAAGAAGGGAAAAAGAAGAAAAGAGGAACGAATGGAAATGATAGGAAACAGTGGAAAAGAGATGACAAGAAGTAGAAGGATAGAAATTGGTAGGAGAGAGATGAAAATGAAAAAAGACAAAAAAAGAGGAAAAATAAGGATAAAATAAAAAGTAGAAGAAAATGAGAGTTTTAAAGTTGCTGACAAGGGAGAAAATTGAGACAGCAGTGCCTGACCAACAATTAATTAGCTATTAAAAATATTGTGTACTACAGTACTTGGTCTAAAAATGGTGCCAGTTCTGAAAGTTTTTTCTGGATTACTATTTTCTATTTTTCTGACTGAGGACTACTATGGCAGAAAAAGCTGACTGGTTTTACTAGCACTGCTTTATATCCATTAAGATAATCAGCCTAGAGCCTAGATCGAATCTTCAAAAAATTGTTGGGAGATTTTGGCTAATTGAATAGTTTTTCAATTGCGAATACTGTATGTAATTTTTCTTCTAAATTTCATTTTTCATTTTTTCAATTTTTGGCAAGAGTAAAAGAAAACTCGTTAAAAATGTGGGTTTGTAGGAATTTTATTTAAAAAACGTTTTCAAGGAGTACCCCTCAATTTTATTGAAATAAATTTTTCAACTAGCCTACGGTACTGTATTGTGCCCCAATCAGGATCAAATATAGAAAAATGGAAGTTTAAAGTTAGGACCGGATCTCCCGGACTAAATAAGAACTAGATAAAATTTACTTTGCCACATTACGTGGGTTGAAGTGTATGTTAGAAGAATTAATGACTAGAATCACTTAAAATGTGGTTATAGAGATGATTTTTTCCCACTTTTCTCGGGGAGTACCCCGAACCCCCGTTTTGGAATAAAAAGCCATGTATATTGCTTCAATTTATCGTTAGAGGTCTACTAATCCAAATTACTATTTTAATTATTATCCCGGAGTCTAACCTTCCCAGCAACATCATTGGTGATATTTTCACTTAATCTTTATTTGAGATAAAAACATTAAATAATTATGGGTTGAACTTAAATTTTTTGCTGCATTAATTATTATTCTATTTACACCCATTGGTTAAAGTTTCGGTTTGCTTGGCAGTATAGGACGTGAATTCATTTCATCATGAATCATTTCGTATTAACAGTATAGGCTAATAGGTGAACAATTAAATTTGTTATAATTTCAATTGAAAATAACCTTAAATTACTTCAAATTCATGATTTTAGGCCTTTTAACCCCCCCCCCCCCCTGATACCAATACCTTACCCACTCAAGTATATTCCCCCCCCCAAAATCTGCTGCTGGATCCGCCCCTGTCCGAGTCTATAAACTTCAAACAAACAAACCAACATTCTCTTTTATTATAAGATTATTCGATGAATTTCACCAAATAAATGAATAAACTGAAGAATTGTTCAACGATATGAGGATGAGATGCAATTTGATAACGCTAATAATTATTATGATTGTGATGTATCTATCTACATGAAATGTCGAAGTTTAAAGATTTAAACGTCAATTTCAAAGAAGGATATTCAAGGATATCAAGAGAGATAGAGAGAGAGAGTGAGCGCGATTGATTAAATGTCTTTCACAGAGGCGGAATTAGGACTTCAGGCTCCAGACCCTCTCTGCCACCCAACCCTACACAGAGAGAGACTTAGTGCCAGAGAGTGATTGAGTGTGGGTGGTGAGAGAGAGAGAGAGAGAGGGAGAAAGAGAGTGAGAGTGAAAGAGAGAGTGAGCGAGTGAGACAGATAGAGAGAAAGGAAGATTGAAAATCAGAAACAAATGTAGAACTAGCAATAATATGAGAAGGCTTGGTATTATTCTTAGCCGAGACACTCAAGCGGGAAACACAAGTTCATTTACCCATAACATGGTTGCCGGTTTACCGGCTGCTACTTAATCAGCAAGATGTATTTTTTATATACACGGCAAAATATACACAGGTGATAGTGGCGCCGACCTGGCGTTAAAACACTGAACCTCAAGTTATACATTTCATACAGAATCCAGTATTATGGCAGCCAAAAAAATAATTTTCATTAATTTTTATTGGTGTTTATTTACTTCAAGAAATCATAAAATCAATTTTATTGAGTTATTTGGATCTTAAAGATTATCAAACATAATTTATTAGTGGGTTTTGGGTTTCGGGAAGTTGATTATAATGGGAAGTTGAAGTGGCAACCGTATAAGGCTGCCACAAGTCGGGGCTGCCACTTCATATGGGAAATTTACCATTGCCGGCTGCCACTTGTGCAGGAAGATGTAAATATATATATATATATATATATATACATATATAACATTTTGTGCCACTATGATTTTTGTACTCTGGGGGCTCCAAAACAAATTTCCATCATGGTCCCGGGTGAAAGTCGCACATCACGACCTACTGTAATAGCTGAATTTGAAGAAATTCGCTAAAATTGACTGCAAGTCGTTAAATTTACAATAAAAAGTTAATATTAACAACTCAGATCGTTATGGAACAAGAAATCCAAGAAACTAATTAATATTGAGTAATCTAATATCAAAACTGACACTGTATTTCAATTTAATATTGTCTTAACTCACTTTTATTGGAGATGCTGGAGAAATGCATTTCACTTCTGAAAAGAAGCTTCGTCAGCCTTGTTGAGGTTAGGATGAGCGGCCATTATATAGTTAAAAATTGCGTTAGATTTGAATTGTGTTTGGTCATTGAGTATATGAGTAAGTTGGTTCTTGCTTATGGTGTTTGAATATTTCATATTGTTCCAGTGTATTTAGTGTGTGGCGTTTTTGGAATGTGTGTAGAATTTCTAAGTCAGTTTGGATGTTCTTGTGTGAGTGTACAGTGTTGATTAAGTGATCTGCAAATGTTGAGTCAGAGTTGGAATGTAGTGATTTGATGTGCTCTTTGTATCTTGTGTTGAATGATCTGCCTGTTTGTCCAATATTGAGTGTTTAGGTTAGCTGTTAGTGTTGATCAAGTGATCTGCAAATGTTGAGTCAGAGTTGGAATGTAGTGATTTGATGTGCTCTTTGTATCTTGTGTTGAATGATCTGCCTGTTTGTCCAATATTGAGCGTTTAGGTTAGCCGTAACGCGCCAGTTTTGTTCAAACTCTCAAATTAATATTGGAAATCGATTTGCAGTTGATCAGACCAAACATACCAACAAATTGTGATTTTCAGGTTGAAGCACCATCAGTAGACAAATTTTACTTGGCAGGACGCACTTATGTCATCCCAAGCGGTCATGGAGTGGCCACTTTGGGTGGCACGCATCAGTTCGGCTACAGCTCCACCGACATAAACCCAACTGATAGCGTTGGTATTTATGAACGATGCACTTCCCTAATTCCTGCATTGAAATCGAGTAGAATACTTTGGCAATGGGCTGGGTTGAGGCCTTACAGACATGTGGCAAGGGTTGAAGCTGAGAAAGTTGGTAAACAGAAGGTGAGATTGTTATCCATACCATACACTGAAGGATTTCACATGTATATCTATTGTCTTTTTATTGTAAATTTAACGACTTGCAGTCCATTTTAATTGTGAATTAATGATATTTCTACTCACTCAGGCCAAACGTTTTCGAGTCATGGAGACTCATCTTCAAAGGCGTCCTAGATCGGCATGTCGGGTTTTTGGTTAGAAGAAAAAAACGTGATCAAAATATTTGTGATTTAAAATTTAATTGTTCTTTGAGGATGTTTTGTTTATTGTGTGTGGTGTGTTTTTGTAAATTTCAAATTGTTCCAAGGAATTTAGTTCGTGTCCTTTAGATTTTATTTGTAGAATGTGTAGGTTGCTAGTGATATCAGTAAAATAAGTGTGTCCAGTTTGAATTATATGGTCTGCAAAAGTCGATGGTTTTGGCCTACATACAGACTATTCATTCAATTATTTCAATTTTGAATACAATTATAATGAATTTCCCCCCTATTAGCGAATTTCTTCAAATTCAGCTATTACAGCAGGTCGTGATGTGCGACTTTCACCCGGGACCATGATGGAAATTTGTTTTGGAGCCCCCAGAGTACAAAAATCATAGTGGCACAAAATGTTATATATGTAGATCTATATCTATCTATGTGTCTGATAGCACGATAACTTTTGAAGGAGATGTCCGATTTCCACCAAATTTGGTATACACTTTCCTCTTGTGAATAGCTTGGACAAGTTCGTTAGCCAGGAAAATCCAAAAAGGTTAACAAGGGGTTTCGGGGGTATTTTCCCGCCAAAATTAGGGGTTTTCAAGAAAAAAAAGGCTTGTATTTGAAAATTTTAGTTCTATTGTTAGACTTTAAGATAGAGCTCATGGAGTCAAAAATTTTAAGGTATTGCACTGCCTTCTAGCTCAACAAATTTTCAAGATATCAAGAAAAAACCATTGTTGTCAAAAGCTGTATCTTGCCCTATGGAGTTAGTTATTTGGTGCTAAAAAAACACGTGTTTTTTTCCAGAAATTAAAAAAATATATAGCCTATAGATATTCATAAATATTTGAAAAAATACAGAAATTCGCTAAGTTTTGCAGGTCCTGCGAAAGGAGTATTATTATGTTAATATCGATTCAGTTTTGTATTTAGGCTAAAGCTTGTAAAATGTTCTTTGTAACATTGTTGGAATGCGTGGCCTGTTTGTCCTATGTAAAATTTGTTACAGAGTATTTCAGTTTTTAGATCCCTGGGAGATCGTATTTGTTTGTGTTCAGTGAGTTTTGGGTGCAAGTGCATTTTTAATTTTGTTTTTTTGTGCTGAATGCGATGGTGTGGCCGGATTTTTTGAAGATTATTGCTAGTCTGTTTGATTGTGGATTAATGTAGCCATTGTGATGTATTTTTTGTCTGTTTTTATTATTATTGAGTTTGTCAATTAGGTCGCGTTGAGAAGTCGTTAAATTTACAATGAAATGTCTATACAGTATTAGTAATGCAGATTGTTATGGAACAAGAAATCCAAGAATGTATATCTAATTTACATTATTTATCAGTAAGTTATTTACAAGATAAGAATGCTGGCGAATAAAGCAACGAGTCGGTTTCCTTAATTATGATAAATTATCTTATCATTGGGTTCTTGTAAACTAAGTCCTCGGACACGATACGAGCAGGGATTGGGAAGCGGCAGACGAATAATTTAATTTTTATTCAATGTCTGGAATAGGCAGCAAACGGCGCAGCTTTCCCAACAAGCTTTGCCGCAAGCACATTCATTTCATCATAATATTTTGAAAGTGCTAATTAATTTCATCAATCTTCTTGGTGTCAGTGATATTGTGGTATTAATCCTTGATTAATAAGTGATGTTGTCCAAGCCTCTTTTTTAAAGCACGAGATACTATACCATAGTTCCGATTGCCATATTATTTTCAATCTTAATAAAATCTGTATCAATAAACAACCGAAACTATAGTTTCTCGTGTTTTAGAAATTAAAGTGGTTTAGACAACATTAGTCTTACCAACTTGTAATGAAACCATAGCACTTACCGTGCATTTTTCTTCCACAGATTGTACACAATTATGGACATGGAGGATGTGGTTTGACTACAGGCCCAGGAACTTCCAAATATGCTGTGGCACAGCTTCAACAGATTTTGCTATCGAATTCTAAGCTTTAAAGTCAGAACTCAGCAGCCAGGAAGACGCAGTGGAAATATGAAAATTATTTTAGTTATGCCTCCGTCCATCCGCTTTACAGTTATATACAGCTTTAGATTTTAGAACAAGCGGAGGCATAGAGTGGTCAGGTTATCGCAGTTATCTAAAAATCTTTCTGAAAAGCTTTGGCTAAAACTCTTTCTTTTACAGACGCATTAAAAGCTTTCGTTAAAATATATAACTTACTTTGAAAATAACTTAATGAAGCTGATAGTTTGAAAGGATAAGAGTGTTGATCAGCGAAAATATTAATAATATTCTTCATGATGTTATTCATGTTGTACTCGTCATGAAGAGCATTCTTCTAATACTCTTGATGTTTTTACTGAATAATTTGTGTACAATAGAATTGTTGCACGGAGAAAACGTATAATATCAATTAAACAAATACAGTTAGATTGGAAATTTTTCTTTATTGGAATATATAATTACAAAAGATGAATGATCAATTAGAAAAGATTAAAAATACTGTATGAAAGTTTACATTGAAATACTTGTTACTTGGAATGTATTCACTGTTCATGATTCTCTATTCAAACTTCATAGTAAGATATCTTCTTTCACTACCGCATTGCAGTCAACTATTTAAAATGTTAGAAATTCGTATAATTTCAGTTCTTTAGACGGTAGACTTTATATCATTTCATGTTAGTCTACTGGATACTATCATAGACGAACCACCAAGGTTTGATGTTTTGAGTTTTATCCCTATTCTGTGATACGATTGAACTGAACAACGAATGTTAATTAGATGAATACGTATTCAATGGATTAATGCTAGTTAATGCCGAAGCATTTTGAACAATCTAAACAATACTACAACAAATGAAATCAATCTTACTACAAATGTTATTAGAATCATATCATTGAGACTAAATTCAGAGTCAAAGATAATACCTTACAAATTCTACATGACTATGGAACTACATATTTGAAAGTTATTGTATGAACTTTTCCCAATTTTATATGCAAGAATCTAATTTATAATACCAATGCATCACTCGAAAATCAAATAAGGGGATGGGAAGATTATTCTTCAGTTAATTTTGGAGAGCTAATGATTGTGAATGAACTTGAAAAACGATTACCTTAATTTACATAAATTGCAGGATTTACAAATAGAACTGTTGATCGAATTGAGGAAATTCACCAACAGTTTGTCAAAATGCTAAGCAGGTATTGCCAAATATAATTATGAATCTTAATAATATCATTGAATGGACTGTAATCGAATGTCTGATTAGATAAACTATAGTAACACGATATAAAATGATGAAGTAATGTTTGATTGCATGAATGAAGAAGAATTAGTCTTTAGCATCGGCGATTCCTCCATTTGTGATAGCAAAAGTCGCTTCGGACTCTGGCAAGTCAGGGCTGAAAAGAGAAAGAATAATCTATGAATGTAATTCAGAAACACTTATTTTTAAATATACTTCAATTCAATACCTCTACTTTACTTTTGGTTGTATTGCAGATTTCAGAATCCACTTTGCAACATAACTTTAAATTTTGTTTAGATAGAAGAGTACAAAGCCATTATATGATATTCTCTTTGATTTTGATTTACTTAAAGAATCAGCAAACAGCTGCCAACTTATAATAAAAAATAGCGTATTTAGCCCATGCCTAAATATCAAATTGAATCACTTCTTTCATCTCCCAAGTTCATCTTTTGAATAAAAACTCATTTGATTGATTGAGTAACTTGAGATTGATTATGAAGGATTGAAGGTGGATATGGAATATAATAATTTATTGCATAAAATTAAGTGACATAAAATTCATCCGATTCCTTATGAAGTTGAAAAAGTAATTTCTCAAGGTATTACAGAGCAATACGATATTTTATTAAATTTCTTTCTTTTGCCTTTTAAGCAAATCAGAATACGGGTGTGGGCTAATATTGTAACACCAAAGATTTGTCTCAAGAAATCTTTCCCAAGAATTTATTTCAAACTTTATAATTGAACATGATAAAATGATCCTATATAACATTCATCTGAAACGTTTTATCGGATAAATTTTCAATTTCCTCTTGTGCATTATCAACTTTTAGTGATAATATTTTTATATAAAATAAATTAATTTTTATATACTATAAATTAATTTTTATATACTATAAATTAATTTTTATATAATATGAATTAATTTTAATATAATATTTATTGTGACAAAATTACAATGAATGTGAAGGCGCAACAAATCAAATCCATATTTTATATTGTCCAAAACATTGAGGATAATTTTAATGCTGTAAATTTAGATTTAGCAAAATACTCTACTCAAAAAATAATTCCTTTTCACTTGAAGACAATTAATTTGAAGGTTCACTTAAAACGAAACACTGAAAACCGAGAATAATATCAAATTTTGATGGAAGCTTCCTAAAAATACTATCTCGTTGTCTCTAAATTGTCCAATGTAATAACAATGAGTAGCTGAGTTTTATTTGTGATTTTTTGAATGGTGAAAAATAGGGAAGTGATAGCAGAGTGCCGTAGCAGGTATCTGTTCAATCAGAGATAAGCTACGAAACTCCTGGGCCATCTTTGTAAAGGTGACCGATTGGATTGGCCAGCAAAGACGTTGTCTGCTGTAAAATCACTTCCCGGTGGTTCAGAACCCACCTAAAACGGTAGGTCCAACTCATCAATCACCATCATCCAATTCATTACCCACGCATAGGTCTCAGACCTATGTGGGCTTCATCCTCCGAAAAAAATACAGTAAAACCTTTATACGGTATAAGGAACTTCCAAATAGCGAAATTCTCAACTCAAGTAATTTTTATGGTGTCCCTTGACATAGCAATTTTGGCAAGAACGTCCCTCATTAACGAATTATTTACCTAGGTCTCGATAAGTTACACCTACGTTCAACTGTATTCCAATTGCAATATTTTTATGATAAAGGATTAACAGCAAATTTACCTGTCATAAATCTTGGCGATTCTTGTTTCTCCTCTGCCTTTTCTGAGGGATAAACGTGTGGTGGAAGCGTGCGCCAATATATGGCCACCAATCGGCTTTTTGGGATCCGCCTGAAGCACGAATAAAAAATACTAGAGAATCTTGCAACCACAAGCAAATATTAAACAAATATTCAATGAAATAGAATTAAGTTCATTAACTCGAGCAAGTTAATGAAGTGAAATAAAATGTAGAATAATCCGATGGACTGGACATGTACTGAGAAAAGGAGAGGAGTGTAGGCTGAAGAAAGTTATGACATCAAATATGGAAGGAAGGCGACCCCATGGAAAACCTAGACAAAGATGATGGAAACTGGTTAAGGACGACATGGAAAAACTTCGAGCTGCCGAAGAAGATGCAGGTGACCGGTGTACCTGGAGATTTGTTGGTGCGGCTAAATATCAACTTCGATATAGATGGCCACAAAGAAAGCAAGTACAGTGGAAGAGTGGAACCTCTATTAACCTTGACCTTCGGGACCAAGGCCCTGCCGGATAACTGAATAGACGGATTATAGAAATGTCATAAACATGATCATAGTTTACGGAAAGTTGCGAAAATAAGTCGAATAATTCGATTATACTTACATATTTATGCCATTAGAAATATGCTACAGAGTAAAGTAGCCAACTGTTGTATAATATGCTAATAAATCGGAACTTTCTCAATTTCAATGACGGATAACAGAAAGTGACGGATAATCAAGGTTCTGCTGTAAGTAACCCAAGCAAGTTTCCTGATGCGTTTGATTATTATTCATTTTTTGGAAATTATAAGTTATATTTTTACAAAGAATATGATATTTGATTACAATTACTTAAAAAAATTTCATGCTATGGCTATAAAGCTCAATTTGTAAACGGTTTGGTGAATTTTATTTTAAAATTTTACTAAAGATAAATAATGATTTTCATTGAAATACCACAAATGAGAGAATTAAAAATTTAGATTATCTGCGATAATACTATTCCAGTTTCTTGAAGTCATTTAAATAATTGAGAAGCCCCAGCACCAGCCTTTTCCAGTTATAACTGAAGAAGAAAATTCAAGTATTATTAATTTAATGTACATGCTTTCCTCCCAGTACCCAAAACAATACACTGTGTAGTACCGGGTAAACCCGGTTACATTATTTAATGAATAATACTTGAAGTTGTCACAACCACATTTATTAAAAACCTTGAGAAAATAGATTCGGTTGTTACACCATTATCAATCTCAATCGAACTAGAAATAACGTACACAGTAGCTTAATACATTATACTAAACACAGAATGATACTATTGGTTGAGGGTGAAAGTGCCTCTCATAGGCTAACCTTCATTGAAGGTCTGTGATTGGCTGAAGGCCCTAACAAGTCACGCCCACTGGTGGGAGGAGCATCAAGGAATAATCAGTGACAAAATTAAGAACCAAAAGTAACAAACAAGAACAATACACAAGTAGGTAGAATTAAACAATTTAAAAATTAAAATAAAATAAAAACGAAGCTAAATGAAATGGAGTCAAGGTCAACCGAGAAAAACAAGAAAGTACCATACCGTTATTAAAGAGTAGGCCAGAATTATTATGAAAACCAATTTAGGAGTATTGAATTGGTTGAAATAAATTCGATTAACTAGTATTGGAATCCGGTTATATTTTTCATAAATGCACTAGATAACAATTTAAACCACTACAGTATTTTATAAACTGAGCATATAGAAAGATGATGTAATTGCTTTTACGGGAAATCAACGAAAATTACTATTTATTTCAAAATTATTAACTAGAGCTGGCAACTAATTATTGGGGACTAGAGCTGCTTTCATATCTGCAGAAACTCAACGTAACGTATCAGACAAGGGCATAATTTTCTATGGATTTGCATGGGTGAATTCAAGCCTACAGACATGCACCCTCACCCGCCAGACACGTATCGTATCAAATCAGACAATGTGATCAACATATATGACCACTATTATCAGAGAGATATTGTTAGGCTTTGTAAACGTCTTGAAAATGCATTAGTATGATCTGATACCTTACATGTCTGTAAATTAGAAATCTCCATTATTTGTCTGATAAGTTGAGTGTCTGAAAGCATCTTTAGAAGTATGAACAATTCAAAAATTGATAGCAATAGGATACCTGGAATGAGAGCGTTGCACCAGGGTCAGCTGTCATTTGGTTGCTGATGAAAACAGCGACATTGTACTCTTCGGATATTTTCTGCAGACGCGACATCATCTGTCCCAACTTCTGCTGGCGATCAGCCAGCTCTCCACGTCCACTGTAGTCCACTCGGAACAGAGCCATTATTGAGTCTATTATCTGTACAAGTCATCAATAGTATTAGTATATAATCATTACGTGATTGAGTAAAAAATTAAATTATAAATGTATCAAATAGTTTGAGCGAGACAATCTATTATAAAATGGGCGAAACCTCTGTTGCAACATCTGAATAACTCAAGACACGCTACTTTCATTGGTATGAAAATACGAATCTTTACATCTTTTGATTTCTTAGGTTACGGTTACGAAAGTAAACAAATCAGTTATTTACGCACTTGTTCTACGTACATCGTTCCATTCATGGTAAAACGTGACTTGAAATCTGAATCTTTTCGTTCTCTCTCATTAGATGTCTTTCTCACTCCTATTCTTTCTATTTACATCTCTCTCACTTGTCTTGTGCTTCTCGAGAATTCTACAAACTTCCTGAACAATCTAGGTCGTGTTCTACTATATTTTTGACCTTCCATGACATTCTTGAAGCATCTAGAAGCCGCCAGTTCTTGGAATTATACAACTATGACAACTATATAAAGGAGCTCACATGAACCAGTGAGTGAGTTTTTACAAACCCGCATGCCAGATTGTGTTACAGATCTCATGTGAAAGACAATCCAGTGTTGTTGGAGTAAACAGCGCTCGATTTCAGTGTAAAGTGCAGAGACAAGTGTTTACTATTTGTGCAGCTTACTAACAGTTTAAAGGCGTTGTGTCAAGTGATATTATTTGGGACTGTCAAATAACGAATTGAACTGTATTTGTAAGCGTTTAGTTGCTCTTTTTTTGTAATTTCTTTCTACATTATTGTACAGTTTATTGGACTCTTGTTTCGTTTATTATTGATCAGCCTGTAATTAATCATTCATTAATTCTTGTAAATAATTTTACTGAAAGTAAGTATTAGCTTGTCATTTGTTGATCTGTTTTTCTTTATTAATTGAACTTGCAATTAGTGTGCGTAAATAGACTAATTTGTGTAAATAAAGTGCAAGTGTGAACTTTAGTGTTGCCAGCCTAATTTTAGTCATTCGAACCCGTAACATTACAATTATCAAACTAAAACTAACAAATGTTAGTATAAAAGACAAGAATATTTACAGCATTTTTATCCATTACTTTAGACAATAGACATTTTACATACTAAGGAAAGGAAATTGTGTTATTCGACATTCCAAAAAAATATGAAAAATGTCAACGAAAATATGATTGTTAGTTTTCAAGACTAGTTTTAATGATATTTACTAGGGAAAAAGTCATATTTAATATCTAAATTAAAAAAATAGCTCAAAAAAGACAATAATGAATAAATACGGCGTTGTAGGAATTACTCAAACTGTTAAAAAACTGGAAATACTCTTCCATATAACTTTTTAATATGAAAAATCTTTTACACAAAACTGATACATGATTATTACAAGGGAACTAAACTTACGAAACGTTTCTACTATTCGATTCTACATGATGTGGATTCAAGGAACATATTGTAATTTTACGAGTTCCAATACCGGATTACAAATAAATGTGTATTTCAAGCATTCTCTAATTCTATACCACTTTGTCAAGTTCTAAACCACATGCACCATTCAAACAGGTATAATACAAAAAAATACACATTGGCTACCTACCATCAAATTTGTAAGAGTATAGATGACTATTAAAATAAAGATACACATTAGGAAGACCACCATTACAGAAAGACGAATTTCACCGTTGAAAAATGCTATAGTACATCACTTCCCAGTTAGTTATATGATAATAGCACAGTTGAAACAAGCAAGACAGGAAAGAAAAATATCAACACCATAGAAACACCATTACAACTAGTGCAAGCACTGGCGGAGGTTACAATTGCAGCAAACTATGGTGCAGCATACAATAAAATGGTCCAACATTCATGACGATGCATTGGAAATTGAACTTACTCATGTGTGCTGCCGTGGCGGCTGCATTAGTTGATAATCCATGTAAGAAATTACTAGAAAACAATCATTTTCATTATTTATATACAAAATTATCACTTAATTGGTGAATGAAGAAATTCCATCTTCATGAAAAAATAAACTAATATGAATTACATAGAATGCTAAATATTCACTCTATTCAAGCTTTTTCTCATTCTTTTCTATGTTGACAAAACCGGTCGAAACTCTCCAAAAAAATAAATTTCTAATGTAAACTACTGAATTTGTTGCTTACATATTATTTGCTTCTTCAAATATCTTTATAATCAAATCACGAAAAATTTCAATTTGGAGAAAGCCATAATAACATTCAAAAGAACCACTGCTTTTTTACCAAACTATACCATTTACAACTTTATGAGATATTCTCACAACAAACTTGAAAGATACAATAAAAATCATTGTACTTGAAAGTAAACTTTCTTGTTGGACATAAAACTTTCATTTTCCAGTTGAAAATTTCTGAAGAAAGCAGTTGTGGGCAATAGCCTGTTGAATCTTTGCTTGATTGTGTTTTTATAAAGAATAAATAAACAACTGTCTTTGTATTCAAGTATTCAACTGCTTATCAACGCCTCTCTTCTTAAAGCAAATGTCGTATTTAACCTAAAATAAATTCACTGTAACCAAAACAATGAATGTTTGCTATTTCCAATCAAACTCTTTTGTATCTAACAAATTTTCTCAGTACAGTATTGGAAAATTATTCAGTTTATCACATTTTCAATATTCTAATAGAAGGAGAAGGGCAGAAGATGGAGAAGAAGGGCAGAAGGAGAAGAAGGGCAGAAGAAGGAAGCGAAGGGCAAAATAAGGAGAAGAAGGGCAGAAAAAGGACAGAAGGGCAAAAGAAAAAAGAGCAGAAAAAGGAGAAGGGCAGGTTAGGTTAGGTAACATCCTATCTACTATACGGTAACTCTCCATACTTGAGGGTTGAGTGGAAGAGGAGATGTTTAATCTTAACCTCAAGGGGACGTTAATCTTATATTTTAAATTCGCCATCACTTTCGTAATGTAAAGCGCAACAATAAAGATTAATCTATCTATCTACGTACTCATAATCCTCTCAATAAATTTCATATTCACCGGATTAAGTAAAATAAATAGAACGAAGTTATGAAAAATCTATTACTAGATTAATCTACTCGGTAGTTTTATGAATTCTTCATGAAATCATAGCTGCTCAAGTTCTGGAAACTATATTTTCTGAACATGAATAAAAGTAGGTTAATCTGGGAATACTCTGAAACGCTAAAACCTTCTCTCACATCAGGTATTAAACTTTCACTTTAAATTTAAAACATATTATTTAGATTTGAAAAAGTAATAACAAACGCTCACCAATAATTTGAATACGCCTGCTTCTTCGTGGAACTTGGCAGCCACAAAGTCCAGTGCTTCCATTTGCTGATCGCTGTTGTGAATCCTGGAGAAAAGGATGTTGTCAAGCACCGCATCCTGATCCAAGTTGAAGCGATCGGCAATTGGCCGCAAACGTTCAGGACGGCTAGGTCAGGAATCAAGGAACTTGTAAGTTTTTTCAATTACCGTATCCATACTAATATAAAAATGCGAGTGCAAACAACTCTAACAAATTATGCTATGTCTTAAATATTTTAGAGATTAGTTCGAAGTTACTGACAATCGATTTCATCAGCTATTATCGATTTCCATCAGCTATTACTCATCGATTTCCATCAGCTATTAAATACTGCTGTCAATATCCGCCATTGCGGAAGTCTTCAGTATAAACTAATAGCAATTAGAGGAATTCGAAATTAATAAATTCTGTTTAAGTAAATTTGTCAGTTTGTTCAATTGTCAGTAACTTCGAACTAACTTGTGAGATACGAGCTGATATGGCCAAGTTAAAAATGAATGCTGCTGTGCAGAAAGGTCTCCATGGTCTAGTGGTTAAGGCGCCCGACCGGCAATTGCCGGAGGTCCGTGGTTCGATTCCCGGTGGTGACTGATATTTTTGTACAGTAGCATTCATCGATTTCCATCAGCTATTAAATACTGCTGTCCATATCCGCCATTGCGGAAGTCTTCAGTATAAACTAATAGCACCTAGAGGAATTCGAAATTAATAAATTCTGTTTTAGAGATTATTTTGACTTGACTTTAACACATCAAAAACCATAAGGATTTCTCATTTTTATTATTCAATGGTAATAATTCTTTCATATACAGTACCATACTATATAGCACTGTACTACATCTAATTACTGGAGAATGAGAAAATTAATTTAAATTTAAATAATTACGTGATTCGGTAGATTTAGTGATTGGGAAAATATATGTGGTCAAAGTACAAAGAGAGAATAATAAAAAAATGGGAGGAAAGTAATTAAACATTTAGAGCATTATATAGGCAGTAAGGATACAAAGTACTCTCAGTGTCAAGGAACATAACTTTTCCGCCAGTGTACCCTTCGTCATTCGGCAATTGAGCCATCACACATAGAGTGTGCGACATCTGTGTTTTTCCCGTACGGAATTCGCCAAATACTTCGGTTATTGCCATCGATTCAATTCCTCCACCGAGCAGTTTGCTGTAAATGCATGTGAAATTATGATAAATAACAAAACTATTACCCAATTATTATCTTAAATATCAGGTGTTTTAGTAGCTAATGGTAATACGCATGGGGGTCAAGAGCTACTGCATTCAGTTTCAAGATATTAATAATTTATATTACGATAAGCTGACTTGAACATTACACATTGATAAAATGATTAAGAAAATTAGCAAAAGCCTATTTCTTCTTTTAAACTTCTTAAAAGAAGTTTAATAAAGTATGTGCCACAAAATACAGCCAGAGTAGTGTATTTTGCCACATTTTAATGTCATATGGAATTGAGCTTTACGGTGGAACATCAAAAGAAAATATTCAGAGTATTTATCCTCCAAAAGAAAGATATCAAACTCATTGCAAAACTCAAATACAACCACCCTTGCAGAGAGGCGTTTAGAACGCTGTCCTTACTGACTCCATTTACATACTCAGGGTCATCATGTATTCAGTTCAAAATAGAGTGAACCTCAGACTTAGTGTACTCATTTAACACAAGAGGAAGATATAATTTTACCATTCAGCCTCACAGGCGAAAACTGTTTGAAAGGAAACCTAGCTATGCAGGATGCAAAATGTTTTTAAATTACGGTACCAATCTCCTTGAAATGATCATCCACCAATAATGAAAATACATTCAAAGTTGCATCGGTCATTACTACCTTACACACCTTACATTACACCTTACACATACTCTATTACACCTTACACACGCACAAACGATGTTTGAGAAGCAATAAATGATGTAACTTTTTTTCTTAAAGTTGGTTCACAGAAGAATACATCAATAAATCGAATAATGGCGAATGTCATGAAGGACTACTCGCACATTGAAATAACAAAGAGTAAGTGATCACAGACAGAATTGCTTTTGCAATATTTTACAAAATGAATTTCATCTTGCTACTCCTACTTTTATTTTACTAGTTTTATTCCATTCTTACTCAAAAGGGAAAGTCAGTTAAATAAGTGTAGTGCTTGATTCAAGAGTCTGGTGAGAAAGCAGAGCAGCGAATAAGTAAGCTTTAGCTGTACTGTACTTACATCAAAGAGTACGCAAGCATAGATAGCATTATAAAGTTTATTAAAGAAATACTGAATTATTTGATTTCAGTTGAGTTTTGGTAATGCAGGATAAATTGCTGATTAGTCTAAAGACTAAGTTCAATGCCAAAGCAAAATATATTTAATTTCGTTGGAATAAGGGATTATGAACATAGAATATTAAAATGTTTTTCGATTATCTAGCAATAATTATCATCAGAAAATTATACTCACTCCAATTCTTGACTGCCAGTAGAAATGCGGAAAACACATTTTCTTTTCTCGCTATACTCATTTGCAGTGATGAATCCAAAGGCGCTGATTTTAGAACAGGCTTCCTTTATTTTGTCAACCTTTGCCTCTGAAAAACCTTTGATGGCGCAAAGCTTCTTGCGAGTGCACATCGCAATTCCTTTGACAGTGCATATTCCCGATGACTTGAGTTTCTTTATATCAGCGACATTCTGTTGAAAAAAATCTTAAAAATCAATTCAAAAATCAAAATCACAATTTATTTCAAAATATTAAATAAAAACGACAATGAGTAGAAAATTCAGGTAAGAACAGGTAGAAAATTCATACATAAAGCAATTGAATATCAGTTGAAGTGAAAGAATCCAGAGTTCCAAATACCGAAGATTCTCTTCAACAATTATTACAATTGGAAGGCTAGCAGAAACCAAATAAAGTGAAAAAATAATAGAAAACGATAAATGTAAATGAGTAAAAGATTAAAAACCCACACTTGCATACAACTTGCAGTAACTTCATTCAACACATTAGTGGGGAAAATAATTATTTTACAAATTATATAATACTCAATCAAGTAATGCTGAATGCAACATATACAAACTGGCGAAAATATCGCCGAATATAAAAGAAATACAGCGCTTAATACAACAGCATTCCAGTCGAAGTTTATAAGTTAGTAAAAACTAATAGCCATGATAACTTACTTCATAATCATACAGTAGATAAGTTATACAGCTTAATTATATAATGCTTCTGGTATTGTAAAAATGTATTAACTATGTCGGCAAAAGAACTTGCAAAAGATTATGAGTACGGTAGTACTAAATTCCTCCAGTCAAGATCAGTCGTTGGAGTGAATATTTTCAAAACTCATAAAAGTGCCTATATATGGTATCACGCGTCAAGCGATCTTCTAGTACACGAGTCGAAAATAATATGAACAGGTACAACTGGTATAGAACTGGCTGTAATTTAATTAAAATTAGACAAGTTGATAAGATTACAACATGATGTTCCGTATTATATATAAAGCTCACTGGCAGCGAACGGTCGGCATGTTAGGGTGTAAGTTACGCCTGAACAATTTCAGTCACTTTTTTTCTTAAAAAAAAAACCTACAGCGTAGGCTGAATGAATGTAGATTCATACCTAATATTTCTAATATAAATTCATTCAGTCACATGAGGTTTGTATCAAACCTCAATATTAATCTGTTAATTGCTCTGTATAATGTTAGGTTGATATTATTTAGCGTATCCTATGTCCTTGACTTAGGTGGTGGGTATTCAACAGGGCAACCTGAGAACCTGATGGTGCTTGAATACTATACGTAAATCCGGGTTTAACTAAGAAACTGTTTAGTATCAGTAAATACATTTCTCATGTACTGTATTATTAATTTCACAATATCAAAAGTGCTAAGCAGCGGTACCGTAAATGAAAGTCTGAAAGTATTCAAACCAGAATCTTTACACAAATGTCATGAAAATTTATTAAAAATGAAATGCAAAAGAAAAATGGAGTATTTTTTGGAAATAAAAATCGATCAATCATGTCATTAATAGACAATTTATTTTGAAATAATGCCAGTGGCAGATATCTACTTACAATTCCGTGGCTTTGCAGAGTTTCGACGTCTTGAAAAAAGGATTCATCATCATCGATTTCGTTAGTCATTTCACTTAAAACCATTTGATCAGATGCATCCATTGTGATTAATTTTATTGACGACACAAATGCTACTAGTAAATTATTAATGGAAAAGGCGAAAGTAGATGATAATCGGAATATGTATTCAGTAGACTTCTGTTTTTTGGCGCCTTGAGAAAATGAGAACAGCTTTCACGAATAATGTTGAAGAAGGGGAATGATAGTCAGTTTCTCCAACTGAACACATTTTTTCTGGAGAACTTTTTACTTTATGACTTCTCACTAAATTTATTACTTCAAAGATCACTTTAATAAAGATTACGAATAGATTGAGACTAATGCTTGCAGATATAACTGAATTATCCAATTTTCATCATTCTAAATTATGATATTAAGTTGTGAGTTAGATAATGCATATACTTATTATCAAAGATACTTGTTCAATGAATAAATTTATTTAAAAATTGATTATTTTATGTTTCAAGATCATAATTAGTTTTGCGAAGCTTTTTGCAATATTTCACTTGATAATATTATTTGGTTCCGTTTCCGTTAGCATGGTTCTCGTCTCGACGTGCTTGCTCGTTCGATGCCACCGCTTCATCGTCCTTCTTCCTTCTTCACAGAGAAAGATGGACGATAACGCTAACCGGTGTTGTATTATATTTTGAGTAATATTTTACTATTTACTGTCTTTCTTCATTGACTACGATATACCTACATTTCACATTCTCCAATCTCAAAAAGTATTTATAATTATAGAATCAGAATGGTCGATCGTGTATCTTCACATGCAGTAATATTGTAGGTAAGTACATTCGCAAGTAGAAAATTTCGTTTTATCTGTTTGAGTTTTTCTAATTAAATTGCTCTTGCAATATTTATTTATCTCATTAACATGTTATTCATGTATCATTCTGGCTGTTGAGAAGCGGTAAAACATTTGGTAGGAAGCTGAAAATGAAAATGTGACGACTCCCCGGTTAACTAACTGCGGTGAAGACAACGTAGGCCTATGGGAAATGTTCGATCAGAAGTAGTTAGTTATAATATTAGCCCAAGGTTGCAGTCCCGTATCTTGCTCACGAAACAATCCAATAATAAACAATATACTGTAATAACTACACCAAAACCATTGCTAAACCTAACGTTCCTTTCATATCTAACTATCGTTCCTCTTTGTCGATTATTTCGTTGGGAAGATAATTATGGGCCTTCCACAAGTTTAATCTTAGGCAGTTAATGGGAATTTTTGACATCATTTTAGAATTTTTAATGACATCATTGCTTCATAAATTTCGATCAATTACTGGGTACTAAAATAATTATAACATTCACTTTTGCACTAATAATTACCGTACCAAATTGCCATGATTCAGCCTCGTTCAACTAGAACCCAGAAGGCACTAACATGAAACCTATACAGGTTAGGGAATTTCTTAACTCTGTCTCTTTCCTCACACTATCTCTGGTACAATGGTCTTGTGCCTTCATGAACTTAGATTATGAATATATTTTCTTCAGTCGAATCGGATGTTTTCTTAAAATTTACCGTGAAGTAAGTACAAACCATGGATGCGGTGAAGTATCGAATTTGTTATTGAAGTTATTTTAGGATCAATTTTTAGAAATTATGTTGGCTTCTAAACAGGATGAAGTTAGTATGGATTTTTCTCACTATTGCTGGTTGGGTACAAGCACTGATCTGCCTCTAATCGAACCCTATATGATGCTACAGAGTGAACATGTTCTCTAAACAAGGTTGCATTTGTTTCTCAGATGTTTAAATTCTTGGCTCATCGTGACTTTTGAAGGTTATATCATTACTTCTATTTGATGATGTTTTAAGAACGTCATAAACATTGTTTCTTAAATTGTGATATTTTTTACAGATTAATCTTGGCAACATGTATCTTTACAATTTGACCCTGCAAAGGGCGACTGGCATAACACATGCCATACATGGCAATTTCAGTGGTGGTAAAACACAGGAAATCCTTGTTTCCCGAGGAAAATGTTTGGAAATGCTCCGTCCAGATCCAAACACTGGAAAGGTTCATACACTGTTAACTGTGGAAATATTCGGAATTGTGAGATCGTTGATGGCATTCAGGCTTACTGGAGGCACACAAGGTATGTTAATTCAATTCATAATAATTATGTTTGCTGTCACTTGTCATTAAGCAGCTTGACATTTGAGTTGCTTGGAGTTGATGCGTACTGTATCAAATTCATGTAAACTTGCAATAACATAATAATTTAATACAATACTGTCAATGAAAGTAGATATGTTTGATTTGTCAATGTCTCCACCTTTTGAACTAGATCTATGCTAACCAGCTGATTGAACCATAATATTCCTTTCTGAATTAGTAGTTTAAAATAACTCCTAATATTGAAAATGTGTGCTGGCTGTCCATCTTAATTTAAGGGGGAAAACAATTAGGCCTATTTCGTATTAAATTAGAGGTTTTCTCGTACTGAATCCAACATTGTGTGACATATCCAGTGAAAACGATGTCTGCAAAGTACAGTCATTGATTGCTACACATCAATAAAAATAAATTTCTAATGAAGATAGAATCTCCATATCTCTTATCATTATGCATTGGGGTTTGTTGCAGATTACATAATTGTCGGATCAGATTCGGGAAGAATAGTGATATTGAAGTACGACTCATCAAAAAATATTCTTGAAAAAGTTCACCAAGAAACATTTGGGAAGAGTGGATGTCGACGTATCGTGCCCGGCCAGTACCTTGCCATAGATCCGAAAGGTCGTGCCGTCATGATTGGTGCCATCGAAAAACAGAAGCTGGTTTATGTTTTGAACAGAGATGCTGAGGCCAGGTTGACCATTTCATCGCCGCTTGAAGCTCACAAGAGCAATACACTCGTTTATCATATGGTTGGAGTTGATGTATCATTTGGAAATCCTCTATTCGCTTGTTTGGAAATTGATTATGAGGTATGCTTTTCTTATGGATCTTTATTAACAAGAGTTGTTCATTTTTTAATTCCGTGCTATCTTGTTCGATTTTTTGGGTATATAATTTTTTTAGGAATACCAATATTTTTATATCATGTTGAACCGATCTCTCCATCACTAAGCATATTTATGGGGAAATGAAGATCATTTCTCTTGTGTCTGAGCATAATGAGAGGCTATGTATACACAGAAAGTTTGGTGACCGTTTGAAGCGAGAGTCTAGTACCTTCTGAGTACTGAGCTGTTGCTTTTATCGAATCTCTGTATTTCAATGTTGAATCGAAAGGTTTCAAATGAAGATCTGCCATATTAGTTTTACCCGAATGAATACATTTAAAAAAAAACTATAGGAATGATTCTATCACATCATATTTTTAGAACAATATGAAGTAATTACAAAGTAACAGACAGTGTCATGTAGAGTTCTTGCATTTGTGACCAATATAACAAATTCAAAATTGGTGAAGAGAGTAGTTTTAGACTTGTCTGCTGCTCCGTCACATTCGTTGTAATTTTGTCACAAATAAATTTACTCATGTTGTAAGGAGTCTTGCCTGAATTTTTGTCCTAAATTCTTGAATATCACCTAGCTTTTTTCATAAAAAGCACTTTCTATGTTTTTCGCCAAGCTCCTCTCAATCTTAATACAATCTAAAACTTACTGCTGTATAAAAAATGCTGCTAAATCATAATGCCGTCCAAAATAGTTGTTTTTCTTGTCATCATTGTGTTTTTATTTTATTAATAATTTCTTTTAAAGATTTCTTTTATTAATGATTACTTATTAACTGATTTGATTTTTCTCAATATTCAAGGAAGCTGATACAGATACAACAGGAGAAGCTGTACACAAAACACAGCAGACCCTAACATTCTACGAACTCGATCTTGGAGCCAATAATGTGGTTCGCAAGTACTCTGAGCCTTTGGAAGAGCATGCCAACTTTCTTATATCTGTACCAGGAAGCGGCAATGATAGTTCTAGTGGTGTCCTCATTTGCTCTGAAAATTATTTAACCTACAAGAATTTGGGCGATCAACATGATGTCAGATGTCCAATTCCTAGGAGAAGGGTAAGCTCAATTGCTTTTTTTATAGTTCTTATTTTGCTTCTTATAATGGATTGTAAACTGACCAGTTGAAGTAATGCTTTGTTTTCGATAAACTACGTTATTGATAATGCTATTGCTAACTTAACCATTCCAGATCTCAGCTTTCTCTATAGTCTATAGCATGTTGCATTTAGAGCAGGCAGATGAAGGTTCAGGTTAGCGTTATCGTTAACTTATTCTTACCAAAAAACTGTATTAATCAGACAAACGTCTGCTTTTTGCAGTTTTTTTCCGAGCCTGTACTCTGATTATTGGCTTTCTATTTTTCACCTGGTAGTTCAGGATGCACATGAAGTTTTAATTTTCAATAACATGACTTGTATGCGAGTTCCAGATCGGGTATGATTTTAACAAAATAAACCATTTATCATCAGTGAAAGAAGTAGAATTAAAAATATGGTAAAGAAAAGCTACTAGATAATGTTCTTCTGTATATACTAAAATTACTTCAGTATTAATAATAGCAAACTTATTGACAGAACTACGTTCATTTTTACTTGATTTGAAATACATTTTAATCTTGTTAGTTGAGCTGTTATTGGGAGGACACGAATGACTAATGAAATTTAATCTTTATAAAAAAACTCGATTGAATGATTTGTGATAATCAACAATTTTTAATTCCACTTGTTATCTGCTTGCAGAACGATCTGGATGATCCAGAGCGTGGAATGATTTTTGTTTGCTCAGCAACTCACAAGACACGGTCGATGTTTTTCTTTCTTGTTCAAACCGAGCAAGGAGACATCTTCAAAGTCACATTGGAAATCGATCCCGAGATTGGCATGGTGTCTGAAATTAAGTTGAAGTACTTCGATACGGTTCCAGTTGCCGCTGCTATGTGTGTCTTGAAGACAGGGTTTCTTTTTGTCGCGTCTGAATCGGGAAATCAGTAAGTGAAGATACTTTTCTTGTATAACAGAACTACAATATTACTTAGCTATTTCCTATTTACTTATCTATTGAAGATAAATTGTTAAATACCATGCTTAAAATTATGGTGTATCACTGTACAGGCTATATTTTTATCGGCTGTAAATGTATCAAGGCTACATTTACTATGCCAATGAAATCAGCCGATTCTTATAATTATTTCCAAAAATCAGCTCATTTCATTAAATATAGTTGATAACTTATATCATTGATACGAAATATCCCAGTAGCATGATGCTTTAGATTAAAGTGAATTATTCGTCTTTGACTGAGATTATTGTGAACTAGGAAAGAATTGATGACGAAACAACAAAATTTGATATTTGTAAAGCATTTCAAACTGCTTTTTCTTCGTTCAGTGCTAGTACATTTTTTCAGTTTAAATTAATTATTATCAACATTGTTCTGAATTATTTAGATTATTTTTCGTTTTTTAACATTGTATTTGAGTAGTTCTTTCAGTCAGCTTATAAGCAATGAAGGATGTGAACTTTTATTGATCAGAAATTATAGTAGGATGATGAAATTTCAAATATTCAGTTTCATCGCATTCTTGAGCTGTGTGAAAATTCAGTTAGTCCATGCTTCTTTAGAACTTATATCCATGATTTTAACAATTGATCAACTTTTTTGTCTGCAAATGATAGAAATGAATAATTCCTTATAGTGCATAATAAAGAGTGCATATAAATAATTTAAAAAACTCATCAAATGATGTATCATTGCTATATCCGTGTTTCATTTGAAAACCTGTGATGTAAAAATCTGTGACTGATGTATTCTATTGTGATCTGTTTTCGACTAGGCATTTTCTTTCTGATACTGATGAATATTTTTCTTTTTCCAGCTACTTGTACCAAATAGCACATCTTGGAGATGACGATGATGAATTGGAATTCAGCTCTGCCATGCCTCTTGAAGAAGGTGATACTTTCTTTTTCGCCCCGCGCGCTTTGAGAAACCTTGTCTTGGTAGATGAGCTGGACTCGCTTTCGCCAATACTTTCGTGTCATGTTGCTAATCTAAGTAAGTATTATTGAAGATTTCTCTTTTTGAAATTGATAATCGCTCCACTAAAATTACTCTATAGAAGGGTTTAATGTCAAAACGCGGTTCTCTTCTACAAAGATTACCGTAGTTTCTTTCCCAAATGCATCTTTGATTAGTACTTGAGTAATGTACAGTACCATTATTTCAGATTACGAATCAAGTCATTCATCTTGTGTTGTAAAATAAAATGCATATATTATTCCAGATATTTTATTACGACATGGTATACATTTTCAATTCTTACATATTCCATACAAAATATTTAGTTTTCTTTTTAGTGACGAAGGTGATATTGTGAAAGGTATCCATAATGAATAATAAGACGAAATTGTCACAACCACATTTATTAAAAATATTGAGAAACTAGTTTCGGTTGTTTTACCATTATCAATCTCTAACAAACTCAAAAGATTGTTTGAGATCAAACGAGTTTGTTTGAGATTGATAATGGTATAACAACCAAAACAAGTTTCTCAATATTTTTAATAAATGTGGTTGTGACAATTTCGTCTCATTATTCAATATTTAGTTCTATTTACTAAAAAAGCTTCAGTTATCAAGAATCCTTGTTGATTGCTATTTGTTTTCGTGAATGGTCTTTGTCAATATTTTCAGTTTTATAATCTGTTTTATAAAAAAGATTAATGAATTTTTTCAGTTAACTAATCAACATTATTAATATTTTTTTAACGAAATTTATATTTATAAAATACAATAACTGAAATCCAATATTATGCAAAAGTAGAACCCTTGAACTATTTTAAAATAATAGTAATTAACTATATGTGGAGATGGAAACCCCTGCCAACTATGGTTGCCCACGTACCAGGGAGGGGTTCACATAACATTAAGGTAGGAGGAAGGAGAAGAAAGGAAATGTTAAAGGATTTGATGGGTGAAAAGGAGTGGTGAAACAGTTATTTTTCCAAAATCAAAGATTGGAAAAGTAGTTGCTCTTGATCTAATTGCTGTTTTCATTTTCTAGTTTATTTTACTATTGTTGAGGTATTGATTGAATTTTGTTTATGATTTTAGTACTTATGTGTATTCGCTGTCTCCTAATTGATTCAATATTGGTTTTATATCTATTGGTATAACATACAATTTCCCGAGTTTAGCTTCAATTTCATGTCATTACTTTTTCAAATGCTTCAATCATGATGATCTACATTTTTATCCGTGTTTCATCTGAAATCATGTGATTTTATTATTTTTTCTGATAATTAGTCGGTACTGAATGCATCATATTATTTTTGTCGAATAAATTGACAATAACACTCCTTATTTTGTTGTTTAGCGAAAGATGACAGGGATGACAGTCCTCAGCTCTACATGGCTTGTGGACGAGGACCTAGGTCTTCGCTCAGAGTCCTTAGGCACGGACTGGAGGTGACCGAAATGGCCGTTTCAGAACTGCCCGGTAATCCGAATGCTGTCTGGACTGTCAAACGCAGAGCAGACGGTTAGTACGCTTGTTCTTATTCGTTGTATGACAATTTTTCCTTTTTAGATTGGTGAGAGTCTAGTGCTTGAAATATTTTATTCTATCTGAAATTTATCTTGACAATTTTTGTTCATTTCTCAGTTTGTAATGCATTTAAGCTATCCTTTTCTTCTTTTCTACTAAGGTGATTAATACCCGAATAGTCATTTTTCCAGTATAGAAGGTGGCAAAACTAGGAATTCCGGATACTGCTCTGTGGTAAAAAATTAATGTCCTACTAAACTCTTGTTACCGATAGGTTACTTATAACTATTCTCATGGCTTTTTTTTTGTAGTATGGACTTTTTCTTCTTGCCTTCTTCCCGTTAAATATTACTTTGTAGCCTGTGGCATTGATGACATGATGGGCAAGTCTGAGTAACGTTTGTCTATGTTTTCTTCCACCTGGTACCTGGCCAGCTCAGTTGTAAACTTCCCGCCAAATGAACCCCAATCTTACCGATAATGATACTTGGTTGTTACGTGGCATTTATGGACAATTATTATCAATGCAGAAAACAAATTGATCTCTCTCTGGTGTATCTCGTAAAATCGATTTCTGTTAAATCCCCTAATCATTACAACTATCCCAGCTTTTCGTTTTAATGTATCGATCATAGTCAAATTTCGAAGATTTTTGTCAAGACAAAGCCATTGTCAAGCATTGCATGTCAGGGAAACTCATTTCTTGGCATGAAGTATTTTACTGCAAGGCCTGACAAAACGTAGCCACTAAGTTGCAAATTTTGAAGCACAGAAGTGAATAATATCTTTATAGAAGGTAAAGTTATCTCAAATTCATTGAATGAATGAACAGATACACTGGCGCTTATATTTGCTGAATAGTGTTTATTTCTGTGTTCCACAAAAAGCAACCCAAACAAGGTGAAACTTTGTCTTATATTTTTATTAAGAAAATGGTGTGTGTAATTCTCTTCACTCGAACTATTCGCAAATTATCAGGTCGGCAGTTAAACATCAATAATGAATATTAAGACTTGAAGTTGTTACAACAACGTTTATTGAAAACAGTTTCGGTTGTTTCACCATTATCAATCTCAATCAAACTAAAACTAAAGTACAGAGTACCTTAATATATCATTAACACGGAATGATACTATTGCCTAATGAAGAAAGTGCCTCTAATTGGCTGACGATCATTGAAGGTGTGTGATTCGATTGAGCCTCCCTAAAAAGGAGACTCAAATTTTGCAGACTATCTTATTATTAAAGGACTCAATTTCTAGGCCGAAGAAAATAATGAATCTGCATTTGATTGGCAAAGGCAGACGATTGAAAATTTTAGTAGCTTTGGAGATAACTAGGTTGGTAAAAAACGATTCTAATAAATACTAGTTGAACGATCAAATTCATTTCTACCACTAAATTGGTTTCATTATTATTCTGCCCTACATTTTAATAATGGGGTACTTTCGTGTTTTTCTCGGTTGACTTTGACTGCATTTCAATGAGCATACATTTTTTAATTGAAAATTTTGTTAGTTTAGCCTATTAGTGTTTTGTTCTTGTTTGTTGCTTTCTATGTGTTTCCTGTTTTCGGTTCTTCATTTTGACCCTTATTTTTTGCTTGTTGCTCCTTCCACAAGTGGGCGTGTTTTTTTGCCTTCAGCCAATCACAGACCTTTTTTGTAGGTCAGCCTATTAGAGGCACTTTCTCCCTTAGCCAATAGTATCATTCCGTCTTTAGTGTATATTAAGCTAATCTGTACTTTTGTTTTAGTTTGATTGAGATTGATAATGGTGTAATAACCGAAACTAGTATCTCACTGTTTAATGTGGTTGTGACAACTGCAAGTCTTATTTTCATTATCTTCATTATGGATATCTTGTACAATATCACCTTCGCCACTACAAAGATAGATAACATCAATAGATGATTCTCTTTCTCATTAAATCTGTTTGATATTTCCTGCTGAGAAAGCCGTTCCATCTTGTAAAGTTGTGAGCATTTTAATCAACATTACATCCCTTCGAAGGTCCCTCTTATTCTTAATTATCGGTTGAGAGTTCTATCATAGCGATCCGCTAATATTCCCTTGAGCTGTGGTTTCCTTTAACGCGGATTTGAAGTAAATGGACAGCGGACAGGGCCGCGTACATTGCAATATATAAACTCAATTTGCTTTCGAAATATAGTGTAGAATAATATAATATGATAATATATTCGATTAATTAAATTCCTATTCATTTAATTTCTTTCTATTCATTTCTAATAACTTTCTATTCATTTATCTTCTATACATAATCTGCTTTCAATAATAAGTTGGACGTAGACATATCATTTCCAACAACACGCTATCTTGATCTGTCCAGCGAGTAGGTGAGACATAAACCTGTAACACTAGAACAGTGGACACAAGCTCAAGATGGAAAGCTTCATCTCGTGCGTGCGTGTTTCCACATCCTAGTGTTGATAGTTTATCAGCCTGTCTCGCGGGACAAATCAAGATGGCGTGTTCGAAATTTTAGGTTAACTTCCAACCTATTTTTGAAAGCAGATTATGTATTGAAGAAGATATATGAGTATATTAATAGCAGATTTTATGTAATCGAATATTATATTATGAACTATATTTCTAAAGCAAGTCGAGTTTATATATTGTAGTGTACCTGGATCATTTAGTCCAAATCCGCGTTCTAGGAAATTGAAGCTTCAATGCTAAGCCTGATCAGGTCAGTTCTGGGCACGCACCAACATTAATGCTATCATGGATGATAGAATTTGAGCATAGCGTCGGCCATTATTGGAATCATACCTTGCTACCTAGTTTTGTCATATGTCACAGAATTCAAATCTGACCGTGTATATGTGAGTATTATATTGAGCTAAAATTGTGGCCTAGAAGTTGATTATATTTTCTTTTTTTAATATGAGAACCATTGTCCGCCATGTTCTTTTAATTGATCTGAATTTCCGTAACAAGAAAACCCCACGCTAATGTCTGCACATACGGGGAACTGGCTTGTTCAGGCTTAGAGTTGGCGAGAAATTAACGGACCAATATACTAAAACTGTGGGTTTTAACTTGTAAATGAATTCGAGGTGAGTACTTGCCTGGAAGTTGCTTTTTGTCAGAATAAACAGTGATGTATTCTCTAAGGTCTAAGGTGCCAGCAGGTCATACTGCGAAACCAAAATCTAGTTACAAAAATTATGGAAATTGTTGAATTGACAAAATCTTTTATCATAGAAACTGCGTATTGCCGCAAGATTTAAAATTTCACATCACAAAAATTAAAATTAAAGTATTCATTTATAGTTTCTCAAGTTTTCTTTGTTCATTTTAAAATGAAATTGTGTCAAGTTTCTGTTCAATTCCATGTTAACTTTCTTAAACCTGCTATTGTATTTCTTGAGTAGGAAATATTAATAATTAATTTTCTAATCAAATAATTTCCATCACTGTTTGTTTTGACGCTAAACACGCAGTTAGGAGCTTGAAGAAAATCAGCATTACTAATTTTACAGCTGGTGTTAGATGGAACTTCTATCATCTATCAAACACCAGTCTGTTTTTCTTTTTTAGAATTCCTGGAGATGGAAGCTACATGAGAGCGATGATTGCAACCAACGTTTAATCTACTCGTCTGCTTCGAAGAAGAACATAATTTTATTGTAATAAATAGGTAGGTATCAGGGAAACCTCTGAAGATGGAAGTTGAATTGCTTTATGTCACCTGTTCAGTTGCAATCCCAATGTTTTCATTTGCTAGTGAATTTATTTAATTTATGAAATTTGTATGTGTACTTGAAAGTTGGAGATAACATTTAGGGAAATTATTGAAACTTGTCACTATCCATTTTGTGAACATTTATCTTGAAATCATTCCTATCAATAATTTCAATGTCTATAAACTATCTTTACAATAAGATTATTACAGAACGTACAGAAAGATTAATTTAAACTCATTGAAATTAGTTAAGTATTATTTTCAGTTGAAAGCTAGGTTTTTCTAGTTCTTTTAGAACGATAAAATTTACTTTCTCCGCATGTGTAGCTGTCATTGTATAAAACGATCTTGAATCTATATTTTTCTAAAGTTCAAAGCATACCAAATGATGTAAGTAACACCTTCTGAATGCTGTTATGAGTGATAATAGGTGTCCTGCAGTGCTGATGGTATGCAAGAATGAAGTGTAATTCATCTACAGACGTGACTGACTAGCCGAGTATATTTAGTGCTTTTTAACATAATACAATTTCTTGCATCTGTGATTTATACTCTGCCCATTTTTTAAATTTCGCATCGATTATTGGTGCTCCACTGAACAAGCACCTCAAGGATCTTGGCCTAAGCAGCACTTACGATGATCATCATTATCATATCATAATCGACTTATCTTGTTACTGATCGCGCTGTTCCAATTGCTCGCTATAGCTGGGCATTCACGTTCCGATTTGCAGTACGACTTGTCGTCCAACCTCCAAAGTTGGATCCGATATCGGAACGTGAATGGGCTTGTTGGATAGTTGGAAGTGTAGCTGGACGAGTTGGAACATCTAGAGGAACGACTGGAAGGTCCGACTGTCAACGGAATTTGAAGCGTGACTAGGGGAGTCGGATCAAAGTCGTCCATTTTACCTCAGTCAGTGCTTGACCTTCGGGCAAGTTCGGGTAACTTCAGTTACATTTCTCGGCTTGAGAGCGATGTTCACAGCTGTTGAAACAGACTAGGACTAAAGTTGGATAGCAAGTCGGAGCGTGAGTGGAGTCAAGTATCCAACTAGCAGTCCTACTAAGTCGTACTGCAAATCGGAACGTGAATGCCCAGCTTAATGTCGCCTCAATCAATTCGACGCACTAGGAAGACCTAGGAGAAAGAAGATTATAACAGATTCATAGGAGGGAACTAGCGGGCTACAGGAGTGCAGCAGTTACAACTGTCATTTTAGAAGATCGTTGATCTTGCAAGTGATCATAGATTCATAGATCTCCCGGATGTCTTTCAGTTTTCCTTCTGACTCATTGAACTGCACATTACCGCTTCTATTATAATGCTGTAATGCATTTCATGTTTGTCTTTTATGGGTTGTGATACGAGTAGCATATGTGAAAGAAGCAGAGCGTGAATAAATATGTGTAATAATTAAAATGAGAGGGGGAACAAACTGTACAATACAATATTTTTACTAAAACATGGTCAACAATATGTGACCTTTTGATGCCCTCGCTGACCAATTTTTAAAGATATTTGTTCGGTTGCTCAAAATTGAATGTTTTTAATATTTATTATTCATGTTGAATGAAAGAGGCATTTTTATCCCCCTATAATGTTTTATGTTTAACGTCCTTTTATAGCACGTTTGTGTGAGAATAAACGAGTGGATAGGATTAGTTGTATTAACGTATCAAGTTAATCTCTAATATTCATGAAGTGATCACTGTCGAAATGAAGTAATATAAAAACCTTCCGAATATTCCAATGAGTGACAATAGGTGTCCCGCCGTGCTGATGGTACACATAAATAAAATAAAATTTAAATTATGCTGTGAATAAAAAGTTTTTCAGACAACATACAATCGCAAATAAAAAGGAAACTACTGCTTTCTTTACAAAATTTTAAACATTTGAATATTATGTAAATATTTCATCATATTGGATTGTAGAAATATTTTAGATACCTTTGTTGAAATTGCAATACCGTATGTAGATTGTATTTAGAAATAGATCACTTTGATGTTACTGAAATACATGAACATTCTCGTTTCACAACTTCGTTTTCTCCCATTCAATGTTATGAAATGTGATCGTCTATTTAATCTGTCTAATATTTTATCACTATTATTCTAATGGGTTTCATAAAATATCGTTCATCTAAGTTTTTACTAATTTGAAAGAATCTGTGTGTTGCAGAGGAATTCGATGCATACATTATAGTGTCGTTCGTTAATGCCACTCTAGTATTGTCTATTGGAGAAACGGTAGAGGAAGTAGCGGATTCCGGGTTTCTTGGTATAACGCCAACCTTGTCTTGTTCGGCTCTGGGAACTGATGCCGCTGTACAGGTTAGTAATCAGGCTCTATAACTAATTTATTACTTACAGATTATAACTCTCGAAGTCTTTTAATGCAAACAATGGATATGGTACTCAATGTCAATACTAGTATTTTCATTTGGTTATATTCAACCGTCTTATTTAGCATAACTCAAACGGCAAGGTTGGGAGGGTCTCCCCACCATAAAAGTCATACTCTTATTAATCGGCTTATTTTCAACATGTTGCTGATGATGATTTATGTATTCCGTGTTTCATCTGATAGATTTTGCTGAAAAATCACTTTACTGAGGCAACCTGTGTTTTGATATTTTGAAAGGCTGGACACTATGTAGGCACGTCCAAACTGATACACTCATTGTGAAGAAGTGTTTTCGTAGAGCAATTGACATTAGACTCGAGGACCTCCATTTGGACGTATCTTGAACTTTGCAAGGATAATTCAGTTTGCCTAGTTTGATTAGATTACCGATGCAAGTGCAATTCCCGTAGATAATTGGGTTATTTTTTTGTTATAATTACATCTTCTGATTAAACTTACTTTAAAGTGGGAATGAACGTTTTGTGTTGGCATTATCAGACTCTGCTGTTAGTGAACTCGGCTGTAAGTTGCTAATGATGATTCATGTATTCCGTGTTTCAGCTGATATTTTATGGTGAAAATTACTTTTCTGAGGCGACCTGACTGTGAGTTGTGTCAGCATTGTCTGATAATGGTCATACAAATGTGAGTGTTCCTTTCCACTTGAAAGTCAGTTTGATTGGTGATGAGTCAGGCGGTGAGCGTAGCGGTTTTTTATCTTGGTATACTCACTTGTGTATGAGTTTTCATGTCATCGTGATGTTCAGTCATCTTGAAACTGCGCTTGGATGGGGGCGGTGCTTCAAAGACTGTTATAAACTTCACCCGATGGTTCGGAGCCCACTTGAAATAGTAGGTCCACCATGTTCCCCATAACATGGCTTAAGGGTCTCCCCACCATTGAAAGCCATACGCTTATTATTATTTAACAAATTTATTGGCAACTTTTCTATTTTTCTTATTTTCAGTAAAATTTTGTGAATTTTTAGTCTTTTTTATACAAGGTGATTTTTAAGTATGGAAACGGCTTTATATTGCGAAACTGAGACGTTCTTGGCAAAAGAAGCTTATGAAGATCTGCACAGTTTTAAAAATCAACTTTTTGCTGGATTTGAAATTTTTGTCCGCCATATTGGATTCAACTTTATTTTTTTAAATGGGATGGTGGTCATGACACATCATTTCAGTGTGAAATTTCAAGAAAAAAAACAATGGCGTAAACCGTTTTTTAATAGATGCCTTTTTTTTTATTTATAAGCATTTAAATTTGCAATTTTGAGAAAATTGTGTTAGCAATGAAAAAGGTAGAATGCGCTGCATAAAACATTTTATTGAATTTTCATTCATAAATAACAACTAAAATGTAATTCATTTTTAATAATACCAACATCATAAAACAATTTTTTCATTTATTTTTTTGATCATGATACCTACTTGCTGATATTAACATTGGTAGCTGAAATGTGGTTAGTGAATAATAAACATAGCCATTTATTTTTTTGTATTGTTTACTAATTAATTATCAAGTTTTACCACTGTTTAACTTAGTTATTAGATAATTTATGATTGAAAAATTCAATAAAATGTTTTATGCAGTGTGTTCTACCTTTTTTATTGCCAATTTTCCCAAAATTGCAAATTTAAAGCAAAGGCATTTATTGAAAAACGGCTTTTGCCATTGTTTTTTTTTTTTTTTTAAATTTCTCACTGAAATGATGTATCATATGACCACAATCCCATTTAAAAAATAAAGTTAAATCCAAGATGGCAGACAAAAATTTCAAAACCAGCAAAAAGTTGGATTTTTAAAACTATGCAGATCTGCTTCTTTCGCCAAGAACGTCTCAGTTACGCAATATAAAGCCGTTTTCATACTTGAAAATCACCCTGTATATTGTACTTTGTGTATACGATTGAAATTGAATTGGATGACCAATCGTATATTTTGAGAAGAATAAAGAAAAGTAACGTAAACCTGTTGATAATTTTAATTTTTGGCTTTTTAAGATTCATGGAAAACACTGTCCTTGTTTCACGAGTAGATCATTAATTAAGCCACTAAAAACTGTGCTGTGCTCTGGGACAGCTTTTGAAACAGATTTAGCGGTTTTTAACGAACACCTAGCCACCAAAAGTGTCAATTGCCGGGCGTTGATTGAAAACCATCGGTTCGGTTTTAAATTCTGTCACAGCTTTTAGTGGCCGGACGCCCTTACTTTACAGCCTAATTATGAATTTCCGAATCTGGTCATACCCTGGCTATAAACGATTACGTGGTCGTTTCAAGAAATGTTTGGGAAATGAACGTTCCATAATTGCATTTCTAATACCTCCTAATGAGACTTGATTACAATGAAATCTATTGCAGCGTATAACGGCCTATTAATTCACAGAATATTATTACAGACAATTTTCTTTCGCAGAAGCTTTTTGCAGTTTATAATTATAGAGACCCGTAGTCTATATTAATGTGTTGATATTTAATGGTTGTGTTAATAGATATTGAATGCAATGATTCGAGTTGATCTTCGCGAAAAACATTTAAAAAAATGATGGATCTATTTTTTTTTAACAGGTGTACCCAGATGGAGTGCGACACATACGATCAGACAAGGACAAACGGTTGCAAGATTGGAAGGTGCCCAGCAAGAAGCAGATTGTCAAATGTGCGGTTAACCAGAGACAAGTGGTTATTGCTTTAACTGGAGGAGAGCTAGTTTACTTTGAAATGGATCCCGTAAGTTGTATTATTTTTACTAGTATTTTCATGTTTAGTGTGCACTTTTGACTCATTTGGCTGTATTCAACGATACAGTCATTAATCATTAGTGCTAAAGTAGATAAGTCTGCTTGTCGCCTCCTACCAAATTTTATATTTTGGTCGGAGTGAATCAAGGAGGCACATTCTAATTACTGTATTGTTCTGTATGTTGATTGGCATTTCAATACATATTTTCAGTAATGCTTTCTTGTTTAATTATTTATTTATAATACAGAATTGGTTTAATAGTGTCTTGTGAGGTCAGGAGATACATTAGCTAGCTTGTCTGACCGCTTAATAGTCCTGGTGTCCAAGGCGAATAGAAGGTCGAACCTCGGAATGAAATGCCTGACACCTTCCTTATGGCATTTCATTCTGCATTCGACTCCCTCCAGCGGTCCACAAGTGTGCCTTGTGTGCTGGAATTCTTTTAGTAAATAATATAATTTTGTATTTTTATTTTGTTTCTATAGAGCTTATATCGAATAGCTTATTCTAATAGTTGTAAGACATTGGAATATTCATTTGTTGTAAATTTATTTGTATATCTATTTATTCTGATAATAAACTATTAATTTAAAGAACAAGTTTAAATAATAAATTCGTTTAGTAAAGAATTCAAATAAATTATTATTTGCCCAATTTTATTCATCTACAATGAAGACAACGGGTTTCCCCAAATCCTGTATCTTTACAAGCATAATATTACATACAAAAATCATTCAATTTTGTTTCAGTCTGGATTACTGAAAGAATACGACAAGCACAAAGAAATGGAGAGTGATGTTCTTTGTATGGCATTGGGCAATGCTCCATCCGGAGAGCAGATGTCTCGTTTCTTGGCTGTAGGATTGGCTGACGAAACAGTGCGAATTATATCTCTTGATCCTTCGGTAAGTATTCATTCAAATAATTTTGAAAAATTTGTTTTAATGCTTGAATTGAAAAATGTACTATCAATAATCGTAGAACTTTCATAGCCAACTTACGCACTTGGCGTGATACATTATGTTCTACATGATGACTTGGTGTACATGCTGAAATGATAATTCGATTGGGTGCTAAAGTAAAGTAAGCCTGCTCGTCACCTCCAATTGAAGAACAAAAATGTCGCTTGGATTGAGTTGAGGAGACACAATATTCATTCGTCAACTGAATAGATTATACTAGTTTATCAAACATTTTCTGAAACTAACTCATAAATTTTCTTTGAAGCTAATGATAAAATTATCGAACTTGTTTAGTGTGCTTTTCAAGATCGCAGTAACAGAATTTGTTCCAAGATCGAACTTCGTTGATTAAGTTGTAAGTTTAAGATTTTACTATGAATATGACTTATTTTCACTTTTATATCACTCTCTTATTACTCACTGTAGTCTTACTTTTAGCTTCAATCTTAGTTTCAACTACTATTACATCTGTTATTATAGTATAGGTTTTGATATTAAATTTAGCTGGTACAAAAGTAGGTACAGTATTTTGTAATGAACTATTGTGATTTCATAATGTGAAACAACTTCATTTATTGCTTGTAATATGAAAATTCGCCCTAGTTCTACTTGAAGTAGCTTGACATATATTTGAATTAAAATTTGCTTATTTCTGATTGAAAAAACATTAACATGAAACAGCACATTATAACAGTGAAAAAATATGCGTTGATAGATGCAGCTACAATATGTATAAAAATTAAATTATTGAAATTGTATGCTTGAATATACCATTTGTATATTACTAACTACAATATTTCATTGTTGTCAATATTATTATTGTTGACAGTAGTTTATGTCTTGCAGAACTGATAGTATATTAACATTCATGTTTCATGAATTTGAACTCACGACAAAGGATAATTACTATGAAAAAATGGGATCAAGTTTTGATTAATGTAATCAAATTCTGGTGTGACAGAACCCAACAATCATCTACATGTGCTGTAATAATTAATTTTTTAGCTTAGTTCTTTATTTTGTTGTTTCTTT
This sequence comes from Conomelus anceps, assembly GCA_948455865.1. Taxonomy (NCBI): domain Eukaryota; kingdom Metazoa; phylum Arthropoda; class Insecta; order Hemiptera; family Delphacidae; genus Conomelus; species Conomelus anceps. The sequence continues at coordinate 51,433,161 of OX418220.1, forward strand.
CAGTCGTGCCTATCGCCACTGAGTATGCTGGGTCTGCCGTCAGCGGCCGAGTCGTTGTGCATTGTGGAAATGGGTGGCGGAGAAACTGGCAAAGAGGGAGTGGTTACCAGAGGAACGCTCTATTTGAACATTGGCCTTCAAAATGGCGGGTTACTGCGTACCGTACTAGATCCAGTCACCGGAGACTTGGCCGACACCAGGACTAGATATCTGGGATCGCGTCCAGTCAAGTTATTCCGTATCAAGATGCAAGGTGGCGAGGCTGTAAGTAACCCATTTGACAAACATTTACCAATTACTCTTTATTTGAAACAAAATCTTTGTTCTTTTCCCCCTTCCTACTATTTTAAATCACTGAAGTTGCCTTCAAGTGAAAAGGAATCATTTTATTATTTTTCGAGTGAAGTATTTTAGCAAATCTAAATTTTCAGCGTTTATAAATTTACCTCAATGTTTTAGACAATGTAACATATTCAACATTTGTGAGGAGGGACTTCACATTCATTGTAATTTTGTCACAATAAATAAGTAGATGCGTACGGATTTATTGGTAAAGAGACCCATACTGGTAGTTGTCCATGGCTTGAGCCATGGACCTACAATTTTAGGTGGGTTTCAAACCACCGGGAAGTGATTTTTACTGCAGAGAACAGTCTTATTGGCTGGCCAATCCAATCAGTCACCCTTGCAAAGAGGGCCCAGGAGAGCGTTGCTTATCTTATCTGATTGAACAGATACCTGCTAAGGCTCTTGGCTACCACTTTCCTTTTTAATCACTGAATGGGATTCACCAAAGTTTCTATTACATTGAGCGAGTTTACTAGCATTTTGTCGGCGAATTTACAATCTGAAAATGTATTCGCCCCGTATAAACATGTAGTGGATACGATTACACTAGAAGAGTTTACATCTGATGGTGAATTCGCCGGCTAATAGGGAGTAATCCAGCTTAATGTAATTTTAGTTCTTGCTGAGATGACAGTATTGCGATAAAATTTATTGCTTTCTCTCCTCAACTTGTTGTTTTGATTTCGTTCTATCAACTCTTCAAAGCAATCTAAGAATATTTTTTTTACTTTTGCAGTTTTTTACTTGAAAATTGATTCCATCATACGCTGTAATGTCTTTGAAAATAACTTTTGAAAACGTTTAAGCTATACTTTTGAAATATACATTTTTATAATCTATCCACATTGTGTTTTTCAATGGTTTTTATTACTTATGTTATTGATGTTGATTTATCATTTGCAGGTGCTTGCAATGTCAAGTAGGTCATGGCTGAGCTATAACTATCAGAATAGATTTCATTTGACTCCGCTTTCTTACGAGTCTCTGGAATATGCGTCTGGCTTCTCATCAGAACAGTGTCCCGAAGGTGTGGTGGCAATATCTACGAATACCTTGAGGATTCTTGCGCTTGAAAAATTGGGTGCTGTATTCAATCAGGTTAGTGTTTGCGATTTCTTATAAATTTATTGCAAAGATTGGTAGAAGCACAATGTATCTCCCATACGTGTTATGTCGCGTTTGGGTCGTAATTGTGCAAAATTAAAATGTGGATGTAGGTTATATTTTTGTCTTGTTCTGATCAAGATAAAATTTTACTAGTATTCCACTACATTTGAAATGAAATAAATTTATTCGTCCACAATAGACAGAGAACATTCTCTTATAATACAAATTAAATATATTGTATGATATAATCGTAAAATAAGATTCTTTTCCAAAGATGAATACACGAAGAAACATCCCGAGCCTGTGTGGGATGGCGTGCAAAAAAACGTATTCCTTGTAATGTAATAATTTTATAATGCATTGAATTTCCTTATTGTCTATTTTGATTTCTACAGAACTCAAATTGTTATGATTGAAACAATCGACCGAGTGTTTATATATTTCCTTGTGTAATTAACATGTTTTGGGTGAACAAAAAATACAATTTGGAAATTTTATTGGTGAGTAAAAACACTGTAAAATAGCTTGTTGATTTCATGTAATTTAATCTGATAAAATCATGAATTTTCTTCCATTTTTGTTAGTCATTTTCATGTTGACACATTTATACAGAGTTAATCCTACCTAAGACCATTCCTAGTACATGATTTTCAGTCATTTTGCTTATTTTGTCAAATATGTCAATTATTGTTGTGATAAAACTTGTTCAATTCGCATCCCAGCTCATTCTATAGCAATTACGAAGTGGTTGTAGTATTCTGCCACCTTTCGTTTAATGGAGAGCGTTTTTTGGAGAAATGCTTTTTTGAAGTTTTTCTTACATTCATTCTGTTCACTTGAAAATTGCCACCATATTATATATTTTTTTGAACTTGATAATTATTAATTTATCATATTGATGCACAATGTATCTCCCGTACGTGTTTCTGTCGCGTTTGGGTCGTAATTGTGCAAAATTGAAATGTGGATTTAGTTTGTATTTTTGTCTTGTTTTTAGCAAGATGAAATTTTACTAGTTTTCCACTACAAATATTGATTTTAGTTGAGTCTAATTTCAAGTTATTTATATTCTCCTCTGTTTGATTTTTTTTCTTTGTCTCAAATTTTCTTTCCAACAAGTGAAAATCAGTTCTAAGTAAATAATTTAATTTTATTTATTGTTCTTCAATATTACAGATTGCATTTCCATTGGAGTACACACCTCGTAAATTCGTTGTGCATGACGATTCTTCTCACCTACTGCTAATCGAAACTGAGCACAACGCTTACACTGAAGAAACGAAAAAAGGAAGAAGAATTCAAATGGCAGAGGTAAATATTGTTTCAGGTTCTAAAGCTAAAATAAGGCTGGCTACACTAAATTTCACACTTGTACTTAATTTACACAAATTAGTCTATTTACACACACTAATAGCAAGTTCAATTAATAAAGAAAAACAGATCAACAAATGACATGCTAATACTTATTTTCAGTAATTATTTACTAGAATTCATAAATAATTAATTACAGACCGATCAATAATAAAAGAAAAAAGAGTCCAATAAACTGTACAATAATGTAGAAAGAAATTATAAAAAGAACAACAAAACACAGTCCAATGCGTTGTTTAGTCCCAAATAATATCACTTTACAACGTTTTTAAACTGGTTAATAAGCCGTACAAATAGTAAACACTTGTCTTAGCACGTTACACTGAAATCGAGCGCTGTTTACTTCAATGGCACTGGATTTTCTCTTACACGAGATCTGCAACACAATCTGTCACGCGAGCTTGTAAAGCTAAACTAACTGGTTCACGTGAAATCCTTATATAGTCATCATTCCGAGGTACTGGAAGCAACTAGATGCTTTGAGAAGTCCGTGGAAGGTCATTGAATATAGTAAAACAATCAGGAAGTCTGCAGAACCGTGGAGAAGCTTCGAGGCTCTCAATTGAGTGCGAGAGATGCAGATTTGAAGAGTAAGAGTGAGGAAGACATGTGAGAAAAGAAAGAAAATGAAGAGTCAGATTGCAACTGCTCAATCCGAGTTCTAAGTCATGTTCGTCTATGAATGGAAACGATGTACGTATAGCAGTATTCATATAACTTGGCAGCGTGTAGAAGATGGGAGTACTTCCTACATCTGGACCTAACTGCTGCCAAGTTATATGAAAACTACAGTAGAACGAGTGCGTAAACAACTGCTAGTTTTGCATTCGTGACTATATTAATAACGGTATCTTCAAGTTGATTTTGCAGGATACTTTGTATTATTCGTTCATACTGACTTAACAGGGCTATGCTAAACTATGGGTTCTGATGTATACTATGATAGCTTTATAGAAGACTAGTGGTTCACCCGTGCTTTGCAACGGGATGTTTAAATTGAACATGTGATACATGGATGTCAATGTAATTAACGTATTTTTGTTCATTTAGACTTTTATTATTTGAAGGAATAAAGTTTATTTTGAATTTGAATTCCATGAAAGGAATTAGGAGCTGCATTATTGATACGGAACATATGTGTTGCTTTGGCTTGTGACTGAGCTTTTCTGCGACATAGTCGCATCATTTATCAGCTGTTTTATGAGCTTCCTGCATCTAAACACATTTCAGAACGTAATAGTGACCATAAGTGAAATTTGAACAATAATTTTGAAGTCAGGAAATGCAAAAATCTGGCTTCGAGGTGCACTGAATCAAGTTTAAAGTAAGATTTGTGGCAAATTTATCTCTACTCTCTTATACAGATATCACATTGGAAATATTTCCATTTGAATTTAATTCTTGGAACATTATAGAATAGTTCATCAAATATTCTTGGAAGGATCATTCAGTGTCAGGCATAATGTATAAACCTCCGTTTTTGTTTTTAAAGAACCTATCTGATTCTATTATTCCTGTTTGTGCCAAGCGTACCAAATGATGTTATTAACACCTTCTGAAATCTAATGAGTGATAATAGGTGTCCTGCAGTGCTGATGGTACACACAAATAAAACAAATGAAATGAAAATGATTGTATAAAACTATTTGATGAATAGATCTAGCCATGGCTAGACTTAGTCTGTAAACAAACTCAATTGTTTTTTATTTGATTCCATTATTCTTGTTTGTGTTACACATGCCAAATGATGTGATTAACACCTTCTGAAATCTAATGAGTGATAATAGGTGTCCTGCAGTGCTGATGGCTTGATATTTAAATTATTTCAATAAAATTTATGTTGAAAAAAGGAACTGCTGTGCAGTTAATGTTTTCGGGAAATTATGATACAAAGTTTAAGCGTGCTCTCTGGGCTTTGATAATGTTGGGGTAGCTCAGGCTATTTATTACCGCTATCCCAATTGCTCTTTTGTATTGAAAGCATTGGTACGTTTTATTAAATACAGTAATTAGAGTAATTAACAGCTTATTCAATACATAATATCATCCTAATCGTTATTTATATCCTTCCAAAAGTTTAATTTCTTATGCCAATAAGGAGATATATTCAGTGTTGCCAGTGATGATTCATGTAATCCGTGTTTCAGCTGATAATTTGTGACGGAAAAACGTTTTACTGAGGCAACTTTTATGTAGGAATATCTCGCATGCAATTTAATAAGAAATTGTCATAGATGCAGCATTGTGAAAATTTACATCATCCTACATTCCTTGGGGGGAATTGTGACAAAAATGATCTGGTGAATTAGTATCGTAAATTGAGTTGATTGAATCGTGAATGAAATACACATTTGTCCAAGCAAATTTAGTGATATTCTACATGTAATAATCATCAGATGTGTGAAAGAAGTCGGTTCACACGTTCAGCCTAGAATGTGTTACGAACAAATAGACAAATACAAGACGTTCAACTTAAAACAGAAACCTCTCTTCGTTCGGTGAATTATTGCATTTTGTAAATTTCAACATTATCTTGTGTTTGTTTGTTTGTTAGGAAATGAGAGAAGCTGCTGGAGAAGAAGAACAAGAGTTAGCTCAAGAAATGGCTGAAGCTTTTCTCACTGAAGACCTTCCGGAAACTGTGTTTTCAGCACCGAAAGCAGGTGCCGGCATGTGGGCGTCTCTCATCCGCATAATGAATCCGTTGGATGGAAAATCACATCAAATAATCCGACTTCTACAGAACGAAGCTGCTGTGAGGTAAATTTCATTTCAATTCTCTTATTTTTATGAGACTAAGATAATTTGTTAATAATAATTCAAACACTAATGCAGATGATAAAAAACAATTAATTATTCATTTATTGTAAAAAAAATTACAATCAACGTGAAGGCGCAACAGACTTGCGTCCAAAACTGCCCTCTTTACAAATTTTGAATATGTAATATTGTCCAAAACATTGAGGTTAATTTTAATGCTTAAAACCTAGATTTACCAAGAAACTGTATTCAAAAAATGAAATTATTACTTTTCACTTGAAGGCAATTAATTTGGAAGTTCACTTAAAACGAAACACTGAAAACCGTAAATAATATCAAATTGTGATGGAAACTTTCAAGCCGAAAAATACTGTCCATGGGTTATTCATCAGGTTGCTATTTTCACTTTAGACTAACATGTAGAATAAATTGTTCCATCATCATCGCCTTTTATCCGTGTTCAAACCCAGGGTTCATGTGGGAATCACCCACTATTAATAAATTGAAACTGATGTATAATTATAGTAAAAATAGCAGACTGCCCGATACAATTATTCAATCTGGATTTCTAGAATATGTAATAATCTACAAATTTAATCCTCTTTTGTCTTATCAATCTTCTTTTTTATCTTGTCTTTATTTTCTTCTTCTACTTCTTGATTTTTTCCCTCTTCCTTCAATCCCGTATTCTCAAGCATTAGTGTTTCGTTGTCAGATAGCATCAAGTAGCTATTTATTATACAGGATGCTTCAGCAGAATGAAAAAGCGTTGATGCTTAATCTGATAGTCCCTGTTCTTGAATTTTGAAGTTGATCAGTGTTGTGTACAAGAGAGAATTGTTTTCCCAATTAGGAATTAAAAACTGTTGAGTGCATGTAGTTGATTATTTGTTTTCTTTTTTCCAGCATTTGTTTGGTGAAATTTGCCAATCAAGGAGATCAGCAATTTGTTGTGGTCGGAGTTGCAAAAGACCTCCAGCTTAGTCCTAGACAAGTGACAGGTGGATTTCTTCTGACATACAAGTGAGTTCTTTCTTCTTGTAATTTCCATGGTGTTGAATCGATCCATTTATGTAAATATGATAATAATTTAAGCATAATGGAGTATTATTGAAAATGCATGTGTTTTTACAGTCGTCATTTCTTATTTGAATATTGGGCTCATTCAGTTTGAAAGTTTAATTTCCAAAAAATTATCTCTTCTGATTTCTTGTCATTGGAGTATGTCGTATTTTGGTAAAGTAAATTCATACAATATCCTTCCTGTGAGTCAGTCGCATTGGCTGGCAAGGCTTTTAGGAGTGGAAACGTATGGCACATATTTCATTGTATTACAAAATAAAGATTACAATAATTGCAATTTCACAAAGGTAGAAATAAATATTAAATTTGTATCTGAGATTATGATGATAAAAGTTCACTTGGAAAAGTCTGATGAGAAAAATCCTATATTGATTATGGATACGGCCGTGAGCCGAGCTGGCATCTGTTCAATCAGATTAGATCAGCAACGCTCTCCTGGGCCCTCTCTGTAAGGGTGACCGGTTGGATTGACCTGCAAAAGAGACTGTTCTCTGCTGTAAAATAACTTCCCGGTGGTTCGAAACCCACCTAAAGCATTAGGTCCAACTCATCAATCACCATCATCAAACTCAGAAGACAAGACAGGGAGGACTGCTCCTTATAACCTTATTTCATTTATTTTACTATTTATATTTTTATACAGTCCACCTAAAGCCTAATGGAAATAATAGTTTTCAGCCTAGTACTGTATGTATTATGTAAATTTTTATGTTTGAATATCCAAAAGTTGTTATCTTTTCTGACTTTTCATCATTAAAGTAAGTCGTCTTTTGGTAAAATGAATCCATACAATATCCTTCCTGTTGGTCAGTCGCATTGGCATGACTGATGGGAGTGGAAACGTATGGGACATACATTTTATTTTTATAAATACAGTATTCAATAATAATAATAATTATTATTATTGTAATAGATGAATCATCGCATTATTTAATATAATTCTTAAGTCAATCATTTTATTCATGAAAGTAATTTTTATTGGGGGGATTCAGTTCTAATCAAGTTTCCAAAAGTGGTTATCTCTTCTGATATTTGTTATCATTGGAGTTCGTCGTCTTTTGGTAAAATAAAGCCATACAATATCCTTCCTGTTGGTCAGTCACATGGGCATGACTGATGGGAGTGGAAACGTATGGGACATGCATTTTATTGTAATACAGTATACGATAATTGTGATAAATAAGCTATAATATTCATTGTCATTGGAGACTGGCAAATAATGCTCATCTTATTATATTAATTATATGTATATTACATTATTTTTTAACATTGATTTAGTCAATCATCAGTTTTTGGCTAATTGGAACTAGCAATATCGTTTCTTGCAATCTAATTGGAGAGGCTGCTATAGGCCGATTCAACTTAAGAATTCAGTATTGTTTAAATTGAGGCTTTCTGTCCTTGTTAATCACAAGGCAGTTGCCAATGTATCTGTCCAACTCGCACTCAGCAACGTTGTCGCACTCGAAGTGCTCGATCTTGACTTTTAGCAGACTGTACCGCTCATAACACAAACAAATCCAGCGATAACAAACGATGCGTCATACACCTACAAACTACAAAATTTTGGAATGCGTGAAGAAAATTTTTTTTTTTTTCATATTTGATATCTATTTTGTGTATACAAAGTAGAGTTAAAATTTTATCAAAATTGACCAACTTTCAAAATTTATTGTAGATCTCTATCGAAGCTATTTCAGCGGCTGATAAGTTACCGGCTGACGCTTTCCATAATTTTTACTGCTGATTGCATCTTATTGTCATCTTATAAATCAACGATTTATCAATATTCGTGTTTCAAACACAACAAATTCAAGAAATGACATTCTCAAGAATACTAAATTGTTACTTTTTTTACTGGATGTTAATTGAATTGTTAAATGTCATTTTTAATTGACTGAATTGTTAATTGTTACTGGATGTCTCCAGTGAAATTTATAACATTGAAAGGTAATTAGAAAATTTGATTAAGTTGAACCTTATTTGTCAATTTAATAATAATTGTAAAATCCAATAACTTCATCATGGATAGGTTTAAAGTATGTTAAAACGTATCAGTTGCCATAAAATGATAACTAACATTAAACAGAATTTTTGTCAGCGTTGATGGCAATCAACATTTCATTTAAATATAATTGATAGTGTAAATAATCATGTTCTCGTAAAAATGACACCAAGAAAAGGAAAAACACAAAATTTGATGTTAACTTCCACTGGAACCGAGCCGGACGTGACTAATTGTTATTTATAATCGAAGCCTACTCGAGACGGCTGGAGTACAGTCCCAACATTCAAAGTAGTTGTCGATTGCTCTGTCTAGCGATAGCACATACACTTGGCAACAATGCTCTCCATTTAAACAATACTGAAGTCTAAAGGTGAATCGGCCTATAGGTCTGGAAACGTACGAGTCATACGTTTGTCTCGTTTAAAAATTGTTTCTAAAACTTAATCAACGATTGTCTCCTCAATATGACTAACATTATAATTATTTCGTTGATTTTTGCTCAATCTCTTGATCCAACAAAACCTTCACTTCTTACATTATCAAGTCTGAAGTGTAGTTTTGTATTGTAGTATAAGCATACATGTAGTTTATCTCAATTCATTAATCGAAAATCTTAAAATGTTTATTGTATTTATTAAGTTTTAGAAACAATTTTAGACGCCTATTTCCAACATTTTATTGTAATCTGTATCTTGAAAAAACTTATTCAATCGGTTGCCAATTGATCATTGTAGTTGCAGGTAATTCTACAAGTTCAGTTTTGTTTGTATTTGTATAATGAAGGATTGAATTTTTTCTAGATTGAACAGCACTTGTACGACTTTGGAATTAGTGCATAAAACGCCCGTCGATGATGTGCCCAACGCATTATGTGCATTCCAAGGCCGACTGCTGGTTGGAGTGGGGAAAATGCTGCGTCTTTACGACATGGGCAAAAAGAAGTTATTGAGGAAGTGTGAAAACAAAGTGAGTTGAATTCAAATATTTCCAATTCATATTAGCTTTATCCAATTTAATAAACTTAAGGCCGGTTGCACAAAAGCCAATTAAATTTAATCCCCGTAGAAAGACGTCATTCTACAGAAATTAAACTTAATGCAGAGAATTTAGTTGACAAAGGACAATTACAAGCGATAACGCTAAAATATATTTAACCTCCCGATCACTGATGATTAAATCTCACTAATGCCCGTTAATTTACATTTTATAGGTTATGTTTATTGTACCAGAACTGCAAATTTAAAAATGAATGAAATCTATTAAGAATAGAATAATATTGAGATTGTTGAATACTGATTCAAATAATTCTCAATGAAATGATTCTAATTCATCTATTTTCTCAACTTCAGAATCAGCTGTAGATTAGTTAGTTATCTGACATTAAACTCCTTATTTAATTGGTTGGCTCTCGTGCAACCGGCCAATAGAGTTGATGTGGTGGACAAACATAGGCTGATCTATAGTTAACTCTTTCTTGCTCACAGGCCTTCGGCGCAAGCGAGGAATATTTTCATATATACAAAACTGTAATATGTATCATGCTTTAAGAATTGTATGAATAAATCTTATTCTTATAGTTCAAATGATATGACCCTCACACTACCAAATTTCTTCACTTTTATCACGTACCGCAGACATGCAAAGCACCAGAAATTGAATAAGAACGAGGTTCTTGTATTTAGGCTGATCATGTTTTCGAACAGGTTGTCTGCTCATCCTCCGTGCCTGCCTGATATTACAGTTGCGTTGCCATTGAATCAGTGGAAGTCAGATTAACAATTTGAATGATCTGCCACTCTTTGATTATGAGGATAGTGTTATATTAGGATGTTATTATTTGCGAATTAGAGTTATTAAAGATGTAACTGAAAATCATGTGTGATTTTGATATTTTAGAACCTTTTCTGTAGAATGTTCTTTCTAAGGTTGTCTGTTAATGAGACATTAACATTAATTATCTTCTTATATTGCTTAATTAGATGTTCAGCTTAGAATAACTCCGATGATTTTGTGTTTCTGTAGACTATATATTGTTTTAAAAAAGGTCTGATAGAAATCAATTTTGTGTATAGCACTGCATTGTACTGTCACGAAAAGAACTGTCTCATACGAACTTGTTATCAGGAAATCTGAATAAAGACTGACTATTGACTAACAGCCCTTTGAATAGATTGCAGAGAGTTCTATTCCAGATCTTTCTATTGACACAATACTATCAAAACAAATAAGACTGTCATCTAAGATACCCTCGAAAATTCTAGAATAGAATTTTTTATTTAATCGTAGGGATTCATGAAGAGCTGCTGCTGTTTCATACTGTTATTTGTTTTCATTGTAGCACATTCCAAACCTGATAGTGAAGATAATGTCAATGGGCCAGCGCGTGTTTGTTGCTGATGTTCAGGAGAGCATCTACTTTGTTCGTTATAAGCGAGCAGTCAATCAGCTGATCATCTACGCAGACGACACTCAGCCAAGGTGGATAACAACGGCAACTGTGCTCGATTACAATACCATCGCCACAGCTGACAAGTTTGGCAACATCGCAGTGATACGACTGCCACAAAGTGTGAGCGATGAAGTAGACGAAGATCCGACTGGCAACAAGGCATTGTGGGATCGAGGATTGCTGAATGGAGCCTCGCAGAAAGCCGATTGCATCGCTAATTTCCATGTGGGTGAGATTTGCATGTCCCTTCAGAAGGCGACTCTCATCCCAGGCAGTTCTGAGTCGCTTGTTTACACTACTCTGTCGGGCAGTGTCGGCGTACTAGTGCCCTTCTCATCCCACGAAGATCAGGACTTTTTCCAGCATCTTGAGATGCACATGCGCAGTGAAAATCCTCCCCTGTGCGGTCGTGACCATCTTTCTTTCAGATCCTACTATTATCCCTTGAAAAATGTTCTCGATGGCGATCTATGCGAACAGTACAATGCTATCGATTCCGCCAAGCAAAAAAGTATTGCAGGCGATCTAGACCGAACGCCTAATGAAGTGTCGAAAAAATTGGAAGACATTCGTACCAGTTATGCTTTCTAATTAATTTTACTGTACAACTTTAGTGACTATTGGCAAGTAGACTTTGAGCACTGGATAGTTAAGAACAGTTGTCAGTTTGTTTTGTAGATTTGTTTTATATTATTGTCACTTATTTTGATAGTTCATGTTTTAAATACATTTTTTTCCAATTGTAGATCGTTGTTTTGTGCTTTGATTGGCAACAACTCACTGATTGCATTTCATACACCTCATTTGATTTCATACTTTATGTATTTTCCTGATCTTGAAAGAATACAATATGCTGATGAACTAAATTTTTAACAGAAAGTCGCTACATTACCTTTTTAAATAGTTGATTTATCAATTCAATCGATTTTATTAACATGATTATTTGTAATAAGAAAATTTTATAACAATATTTGTGATGCTACTATATCGAGAAATCTTAATAGTGTGTAACGTCGAATCCGATTAATGATTTATCTTTGTTCATTCAGTAAAGTTCATCTAATAGGGCATTTTAATGGGACTACTAGGTCCAATAAAGTAGAATCCGGGCCATCTTGGCTGACAGGGAATCGCCGTAAGCCATATTTCTTGTCATATTTGTATGGATTTGATCAGCTAATTGATCACTATTTCATCCAATTTCTTACGATTATTAGTCATCTATCGCTAAAAAAAACTCTGTGATATTAATTGAACGGTATCCGTTTTTCAATATTATGTTAATAAGAAATTTACTCATCCCCAGCTCTATTGTAATAATGTACTAGTTTTAAAGCTTTAGATTCAAAGTCTATGAAAAAGTCTTGTTTTGTACGCATGAGGTTTCTGAAGCATTAAAAGCATTTCTGAATTTTCAAGCTTATTCTATCATAATTCATTTTTAATCAGTAGTTTCCTTGAATAGTTTTATATCGAGTTTTAGTGGCAACTTGGAATTATGTGAGTTCTAGGAGCTTGCACCAGTAGACGCCGGTAGGCTACTCAGGAGAGATGGCTGGCGGATAAGGACCGAAAAAACGCGTGACTTGAAACCCATGCTAACTTATTAGCATATGTCTGTGCCGAATTTCGGTCCATGTAATTGAGGAAACATGAGTACTGAAATCCATGCGTTTATGGTGCACGTTTTCGGTCCAGTATAGAATGGGCCTTGGGTAGCATTTATTAGTCGTGCCATTTCCTTCTACCTTTGCACCGGTGCAGGCTTCCAGAACTCACCCATTGTCTCTTCCACGTGATTTGTTTTGATTTTTCTGTTCAATTTAGCAAACTTTTAGTGCCTTGAAAATGTAGTTTTTGAACAATGATGGGTCACTGTGAATAAATCCACATGAATTCTCAAATTGAGGCGTGGCAAGAATAACCGTTTAATATATCCTTTTTAATATTACTAAGCATCGACACAGAATCAATAGAGCTCTGGTAGCGCAGTTGGTTGGAGCACTTGTCTGAGATAAGATAAGGCTCTAGCTAGCTTCCTTTCCAGCAGCCTTGGGTTCGAATCTCAGTCAGCCATGGATGTTTATCATTATTCACCTCATTACCCACGCACAAGTCTTCGGACTCATATGGGCATCATCAGCAATAAAGAAAATAGATTATGTATTTCTCCTTTTGGGGCAAAATGGCTCATTTTTTGGAAAGATTTTTTAAACGTTGGTTAGCATTGCTGCAGTACAAACTATTTTCAAATGAATCAAAAAATGATTTCTCTGAAGTGAAGGGAAACTGCTTAATAAAACAATAAACACAATTTGAATCTAAAATTATTTTATTGTTCATTGAACTAATTGATCTATTTTCAACCTAAATCTATGCATTTAGCGTGTATAAATGTGTATCTCCTAGATAACCACACATGTCTACTAAATAATTATCACTGTAACAATTTCTTCTCATTACTAGGAGCGACAGTTTATAGAAAGCGTTAATAATTGAGCTTCATTCTTTGTAAATATCACTGTTTATCACTTCATATCTGTCCTTACCAGCCTCAATTATCTTCCATTACTATTTTCTGCCAGCTTCCTTGTCACAATTGCCAAAGGTCCAACTGTTCCTGGTGTGAACCGATGTCTGGAAAAGATAAATTTGAAAATGTGAATTTTAACAAATATTTTGCAGAGCAAACGTTGCAATTGGCTGAACAAAATAAAAGAGGAGTGTTACCATATTAACCAGGGGTCTCCAAACTTTCCAGCCCCAGGGCCAAAATTATTGATAAAGTGAAAATGTATGGCTTGTCAACATTAGCAACGTTTAAATAGTGCAAATTGTTGTCTTAAGAATTTTATCAAATAGGATTCGTGGCATGCACCTTCATATTATGCCCTGCATGTCTCTTGGGTAACCTTACTAACAAAATTTTGGACTAGGGGTTGAAAGTAATTGAAATCGTTTTATTGCGTTTTAATCTTGTGGTCTTGAATATGAAATGAAAAGGACTCTTATCAACCCAAAAATCTACCGTACAACGTCAATACTCAAATCTTATCTTGTTAGAAATGTTGATGTAACGTTCCATGTAAGCCTCTAATTCGCCTAAATTAAATTTCATAATGCTGTTAGTTCGGGTACAAATAAATCTATCATGCATTTTAGTATCTTGAAGGCCTACTTTTCTCATGTCTACAAGTGAGTTTGATATAATACTCTACCTATAGTATTTCATTAGCTAGCCTCTACCAGTGAGTAATGATGTGAATTACGCTACATCTACAGTGCCTTGACCAATTCATAGAATCTACATGAATTTGAACTAATACCAACTTGCTATTACGCACAATTTCCTTTTTTGGTTAAAAATCATGACATAGGATGGCAAATGTGTTCCTAGATTAATTTGCAGTACTTGAAAGTATAGTCTGTTTTGAACTAGAGTTCATAGAGTACAATCAGAATTTAAAAAATATATTTCTAGTCAAACATAAATTAGTAAACTTATATAAAATGGTACAGTACCTTGAACAGATGTTAGTATATTTGTAATACTTTGAAAATCATTATGCTATTTCACTGTAAGAATACATTGTAGTGGCGAAGGTGATATTGTGGAAAATGTCAATAATGAATAATAAATAAGACTTGAATTTTCACAACCACATTAAATTGCACAAAATATAAATTTTATAAATGTGGCTGTGACAACTTCGTCTTATTCATGAAAGAATAAATCATATGAAGTGGCAATACCATCTAGTTGTTGGTTATCAGTCGTAGAAAAAGTAATAATGATAAATACTTCAAGAAAATTTGTTCAATTTTGATAGATTAGAGCATAAAAATACTCTATGATACTAAAAGTACTTATGATTTTAGAGCACAAAAAGTAAAAAATACAACTTTGACCTGAAAAACATGAAATGCATCTACTTGAAATGAATCGGTTTATTGTTGGAGTAGAAATGATGAATAAAAGAAGACAAATAATTATTACAAAGAAGGTAGGTAGCCTACTAAAATTTGGAAAGTTGGGAGGTCACTGCATGAGCCATATGAGAAGTTTCAGGAATATAATAGAAGACAAAACAGTAAGAATTGGAAGGAAAAAGCAATTGAAATACATAAAAAGCATCGGTAAAAAAAGAAAGGAAACGCAGTAAAAATTAAGCAAGCTGATGGAAAGTAGAGAAATAAAATTTATTTGAAAATATCATTTAATGACACCTGGATTATTATCGAAAAGCGAATACATAAGAAAGGTATAAAAATATCGCTAATCAAGAGAACTAAGGAATGCATAGGATAGGACAGGATATTAGAAAGACAATTATTGTGACTCAGTGAGTGCTTCAAAAAATAAGAAGTTTCCCTTTAATTCACTCGTATTTGTGATGATGAATAGTAAGATTAAATAATAATGAATAGAACCGTGTTAGTAAAGATTTAATGTTCGCTCAGATTATTTTGTGAAACTGTTGATGGAAAGGCGCTTACATGATTCAACAATGCTCTCAAATTCATAAGTTTAAGAAAATACATGATACACGTGCTGAAGATGTGCTAAATACAGTCAGAAATAAAGTTGTTCGTTGCAGAGCACACAAAACTTGAATTAGTGAATATATAAACATCTTTTAACCTGGGGCCTTGAGTTATCGCTTTTGGGAGAGGGGTGTTTTCAACGAGGAGACTTTAGTACATATAAAACTCCATGTCTCCTTGAAAATGGCTGATACCTGAAAGTTTCACATACGATGTAATGCATGAAATATAATTTTAATATTAATTGATTTCAATAAAAGTTATACATCAGAGTAAGTGCCATCAAATAGAAAAAGCAAAGCTTCAATCAAACTTTGAGACATTTCTGAGTCTCCTGTTGTTAGTGCATATAAAGTCATAAATGATTTCCTTAATTTATTGAACTACATCACATTATATTGATTCTGAGAATAAATAGCCCGTAATTCAAAATAAATTCTCAATTTGTCTAAAAATTGAGCATCTTTTGATTTATTTACAAATTAGTGCAATTATGTTCTATGCTTGCCACAAAGCAAAATACGTAGGCCTGTTATGTACCATAGTATGAGTATATAACTATTCTGAAATAAATTTGCAATCTAGGCATTTATTTACAAATAGCTTGTGTAAATAGTGGATTATTATGCTGCAGATTGTTCGAAGCTATCATGTCAAAATTTTTGGATAATCAAGAGATCTCATGCACTACAGTTACTTACAGACATTTTTTTAAAACTGTAGTTCATCTACAGTATTGAAGAACAACTTTGTATACGGGATATTCTTTCACTTCGTAGTCATTTTTTATTTGTCTGTTTCATCTTATCTGTTTGAAGGAAATATTTGTTTAATTTTTGTATATGAAAGAGTACTAGCCATTATCATAATTAAATTCTAGAACAATTCTGTCTGATGAATATTAATAAACGTATGGCTTTTATTGGTGGGGAAACCCTAACAGGTGGTTCCACCTCTCCGTTTGAGTCATTTGACATTTTTTACTTAGCTGATGAACATTGGGACATTTAGAATGATAGAACAACCTAAATTTTAGAAAGATTCTATAAAAATGAATATAAAATATGATGTCAGACCGATACTTTTTAGCTCCGATGTTAAGAACTATCAAACAGTCAAATCAACTGTAAAGTTGAGGAAAATAGCCAACTGGAGCGCTTTTATTTCAATAGCTTGAATGCATTGAATTAAAGTCGAATTAAAAGTAAAAGAGTACTGGCACGGGGCTGTGGCGAAATCAGCCGATGTGATTCGGGTCGGTTCGGGTGAATCTCCAAGCACAGCCAAGCACTATACGGCCGAGTAGCTAAAGCGTTGCCAAGTTTCAGTGCTACTGATACCTGCATCGGCCTGGCCTTATCACTTCAGTTCTAAAACGTGTCACCCGGCAGAGGCAAGAGCAAGTCGCTGACTGACTGTGACTGAACAACTTGGCAACAGTGTGCTGGATGTAGCCGACCAGTCCCGAACGATACCGAACATTGCCGAAGCACAACCAGTCTCCAATACTCTTTTACTTTTAATTCAACTTTAGTAGTAGTAATACAAGAAACCGGAAGTGATAATATGACAACGTCGTGTACACGCAGCATATCGTTGTTGAAGCTAAGCATGTACACGCAGCATGTTGAAGCTAAGCACGCTCATATCGTCTTTAATTCAAACAGCAATGTTGATTAATAATTTTATAACTTGATTTACAAAAAGATAAGACTTCAGAAAATTAAAAAAAAACAAAAGTACTAAAATTTGAAAACAAGAAATAATAAATTAGCGTACCTTCCGCTGCTGTTATTCATAATTTCCTCGCTGTTGCCATGTTGCATTTGTGCGGTCTCATACAATTGTTTTTGCATCACAGCCAGCGAGACTTTGTTACTGGAGAGGAAATCTTTCATGGATATCAGCTCTCCCGACATCTTCCTTTCTCCTCCATCAGAATTGTACCTTATGCGACAGAAACAATGCATTCCAATATTGACATAATACATCAAGTTTAGACCGATTTGAAGGTAATATACAATTATTGACAATTGTATTAAAAACGTTGTCGATGAACTACACTAAACACGTTTTGCCTACAGAATATTCAAACATCTCAATTTTATGGAAATCTCGTTATTTTATACATTTGAAATAATTTGTGTCATACTCCATACGTGGAATCTTCAAGACTTGAAAAGTTCATCTGAAATGACTGAAAATCTAACAAACTGATAAATATTCAGAAAGAGAATTTATTAATTTCGAATTCCTTCAAGTGCCATTAATTTATACTGAATGCAATGGCGGATATTGACAACTTTATTACGTAGCTGATGGAAATCGGTGAACGCTACTGTATAAAATTATCAGACATCACCGGGAATTGAACCACGGACCTCCCAATTGCCGGTCGGGCGCCTTAACCACTAGACTATGTTGAACTTTCTGTATAGCAGCATTCATTTTTAACTTGGTAATATCGGCTCGTATCTAACAAGTTAGTTTGAAATGTCTGACAATTTAACAAACTGACAAATATTCAGAAAACAGTATTTATTAATTTCGAATTCCTTTAAGTGCCATTAAAAAGTGTATCTCCAAAATAATTATACCAATGGCAAGCCAATTCATACAATATGTATAATATTGCTAGAGTTGGGCTATAGAAAGTGAATACTTTCTATAATAATGTACATATTCTTATGTAAAATATTCATAATATAACATCTAAAGCAATGTCATACGGTAGGTCTTATGGTTTTTGTTAATAGTACCGTAACTGCAGACTACTGATCTTCCACCCAAATGAATGTTTCTCACCCAATCAGTCAATGTATGTAATCGGCAAGTTTTTTTTATGCGGATGATGCCCACATGAGTCTGGAGACATGTGCGTTAGTTGAATGTTGAGAAACATACATGCGGTTGTATAAGATTCGAACTCAAGGCTGCAGGAAACGAACTAGCCAGAGCCTTATCTTATCACAGACAAGCGCTCCAATCAACTGCGAAGTTGAATAGGTATAGTTGGGTCACAATAATGCAGTATAAAATATAGTTTCCACTCTAAAGTGGGCATGCACTGAAACGTAGTAGCCTACAGGAACAGGCTAATATAAGTTATAATTTTCAGCTGTAATATTGAGCTAATATAAGCTATCTAATTATATATACGTCTTGATGATGTCCCCTGACGATGAAATTAGCACTCCTAAAGATTGAAGGCGAGAAAGAGAAAGATGAAGTAGAAGGAGGAGAAGAAGAAAGGAGATGGAGAAGAATAATGAGGAAGAGAAGATGATGGAGGACAAGGAGAATTGTTTTTGTAAATGGGATGTCATGTTCTAGATATTCAGATTCAATTGAATCGGGCAATCCGGCTAGTATTATAAATGAGCTTACATGGAGTCAGTGTCGCCTCCCGTGTGTGCAACCACATCACACATCGGTGTCCTCCTAGTGATCACCTTTTGTGACCGCCTAATGTTACGGGGCACTGCAAAACTTGATCTTCTCCTTTGCTGTCTTTGAAGCTGTTGCAACCTGCAATAGGTTTTTGCTGGTGAGAAGTCAGTTTTTTATTCCTTTGAACTTTTATAAAGGCCACACAATATATAAAGGTAACTGCATGTTATTAGCAGTGGCGAGGCGTCCGGTCATCGTTTGATCCGGCGATGAGTAGAGAAATTGGACTAATAATATTGAAATAATCTCAACTCTTAAATAATGGGCATTTGTAGGCTTCAAAGCCCAGAAATATGTTCAAAAACTGTGAAAATTGTATCCAAAATCAATAAGAAAATGACGAGTAGACGCTCAATATGTATAAAATGAAGCGCAAAAGGCTTGCGAATCACACCCGTCCTTTCCCGCTCCTGGCTTGGAGCCCCCTGCCAACAGTTTTTAAACCATTCGAGTAATGCTTGTGGTACATCGCAACCGGCTGCGATGAATAAGGCTTCGTGAGTTCTCGGCCACTGTCGTGGGTTTTCGGTAGCTGCCTCCTCGATCATGCTTACTCCTCCCCAGGCCACACTCAGCTTTAGTTACAGCGTTGTGGAAACAGCGGGAATTTCGCGTGTGCTAAATTGTTCAACTTTTACAATAGGCTTGTTATTGTTTTGCAATTTAGTTAATCTTTCAATATTTTTAGAGTAAGATCAATATTATACCATTTATTATTCATTAGATGGTTAAATTTATTTTAATAAATTAGATCGAGTGAGTGCATCATATCAGAGCCTATTATTTGAGCTGTTTTTGCGTTTTTTCCTATATTATCCATCGTCGGTCTTGGGAAGATATAGGTATTATATTATGCAAGAGGTGCAATTGGATAAAATACTTTTTAGTTCTCTGCCTTTTGAATTGGGTCTTTGCCTTTCGTTAGGTCTATTCAGAGGAGAGATTTCAGATGCTAAAAAACTTCAAAAGTTACAAATTTGCCTCGAATTTTAAAACATTTTCCTGGGGAGGGGCCCTTGGATCCCTTTGGGCGTTGGTTGGAGAACCCCCCTACGATGACCGGTGAAGGATTCCACGCCTCGCCACTGGTTATAATATTCAAAAATTTGGACTACAAGGAAAATGTTTAGATTCATGAATTGAGTCGAATCCCTTGCAGACAGAATAAAAAATAAAATAGTGTGTCATTGAGAGTGGGTACCGTACTCATGCTTTCTTGAATAACTTATACTAGCATAGAATAAGGAAATCAAGATTGTTGATGGTTAATCTATGCTACTAGGGACAAAATGTACTAGAAAATGAGTAAAATTTTTCAATCGCCTATCATTTGATGGAAAAAATATTTAGTTCGAAGTTTTAAAATTTTATTCAATAGATTTATCTTTTTGGAAATTATCTTGTAAAATGTTTTTAAATAATCAAGTAATGATAGCATTATGAATCGATTACAGTGTAGGCCTCCTACCCCATTTTGGGGGTATTTTTTGGAGGCCATTTTGGGGGTATTTTTGGAGGCCATTTTGGGGGTATTTTTTGGAGGCCATTTTTGGCCTCCTACCCCAAAAAATTAAATATTAAATTAGAATTTTACCTTTATTTTGATACTGAAAACCATGTATTCAACAAGTCCAATTTCATGCTTAACGATGAGTTGAGAAGTGATTTGAACATTGCAAAAATAGCGAGAAAGTTTCAAGGTTATTTACATATACAGTATGTGGATTTAACATCCCTTTGTTGCTTCACAAAAAATAGTTTTGAATTTGATTTTTTTTTAATTTTTATTTTGCCAATAAAAAACATACAATGTACAAAGAAAGTATTCCTTACAAACATAAATAATTTGGCAGCACTAGCATAAGATAAAACTTGTTCACTAGTGCTGGTTGCATATCACTTGATTAGGTACGGTACCTGCTTAAAAGCGTTCATTTATGTCTGCACTACAGGTTATCGTCTACCTCTTTCATTTGGAATCCTTTATATATTAATTTTTATTGTAAATTTAACGATTTTCAGTCAATTTTAATTGCAAGTCTTTAAATTCGCAATAAAAAGTTAATATTAACAACGCAGATCGTTATAGAACAAGATATCCATGGATATATACTTTTGTTTGTGCAATAATTAAATGTTGTAATTAAATTTTGTAAATCATATCTCATTGCAGACAAATATTGGAGCAGGTCAAAGGAACAGCTACATTCAATCAGAAAGAAAACGTAGCAATAGTTTTAACAGAATAATTAATTACATAATTATTAACAATTAAATAATTTTATTTTCAATCGCGTTCATTGTTCCTTACAAACTCACAGATGAGCATGAAACAATTTTTTAGAAACAATCATTATGCCCAAGAAGCTTGTATGAGAAACGTCCAAACAAAAACACACTAAAAAATATAAACAGTCTAAAACAGATCTAAATTAAGCAATATTTGTCTTTAAAACAGTTTTTTGGAAACATTAATATTGTGCCAAAGATAAAAACTTGTATGAGAAAACTTCCTAACATAAACAAACTAAAGAATATAACCGCATTGTTAGAAGAGATCTAAATTAGCAATATTTGTCTTTAAAAACAATTTTTTGGAAACAATAATTGTGCCAAAGATAAAAACTTGCATGGGAAAACTTCCAAACAATAATTGTGCCAAAGATAAAAACTTGCATGGGAAAACTTCCAAACAAAAACACACTTAAGAATATAACCGGCTTAAAAGAGATCTAGATTAAGCAATATTTGTCTTTAAAAGCTGATAATAAGAAATCATGATAATACAAAGATCTACTTATACTACTTTGGTCTCACTAATCTTTTCTGGTCGCAGACTGAGTTTTACACACAAACTTTAGCAATCAGTTTGTCAAGTTCATTGAACATGTACGGCATGCATTAAGCTACTGGACAGAGCTGCCAATTGCAAAAACATTTTGGTAATAATTTTGGAATGTAGTTGACAATAATAATCGCACATGAGTAGCTGACTTACCTCAAAGAATGCCTCCTCAGCATTCTCCCAGCTTCACTTTTCTTATCCCAACACCTGCAATCCAGCCTCAAAATCATCCAATTCAAGGCTTGCTTTATAACAATTGACGTAACGTTGAATAACGAATATGTACAACAACAGCCAAGCACAATGAAAACAAAGTTCAATCCTCTGTACAGGCAGTCATATGGATACTGTTTGGCTTGTGTTGATACGTAATCACCAAAACCTAGTGAACATTTTGATAATTGTTAGTTATTATAAACGATAGTGCTACTGCAAAGATCTACACGTTCTTCGGAGAGATATGGTGCAAAATAAATAAAATATTTTTATTGTAATGACATACAAGTTGAATGTTTTCCAAACAACCCTCTTTGTAGTGGCGAAGGTGATATTGTGGAAGGTATTCGCAATGAATAATAAGACGAAGTTGTCACAACCACAGTTATTGTTGATAGTGAGATACTAGTTTCGGTTGTTACACCATTATCAATATTAATCTCATTGTGTAACAACCGAAACTAGTATCTCACTATTTTCAATAAATGTGGTTGTGACACAAACGAGTTTTTTTTTATAATGGTGTAACAACTGAAACTAGTAGCCTATCTCACTACCGGTACTTTCAATAAATGTGGTTGTGACAACTTTGTCTTATTCATTTTTTCAAACAAGGTAATCTATCAATTTGTTATAATAGGCACATTGACAAAGTTGAAAATATGAATTATTATTATTATTATTGATAAATTGTCAGTTTAATATAATTGTACTTAATTTATTTATTTGACATGAGTACATATGAGAGCACAAGGAATCCCATGCTTGCCCTCTTAACACAAAAATGTAACACTTGTACATTTACAACATAACAATATAACATATATAAATGTTATATACAATATAACATTTGTGATGAAAAGTAGGCCATTTGCACTAGGCACGTACACTAGGTACTAATTAAAAAGGATTACTTTTTCCACCAATAATTTGCAAAATAAGAATAAAAATTATAAAAAGGTAACAACTATTTTAAATTCACAGATCATCATGGATCATTTAAATACAATCGATAAATTTTAATGAAGAATATATCCTATGATGTATTGATATCTGAACATTTTCACGAGCAATTTAAATTAAAAAATTTCATGAATGAGAAAAAAAATTAATAGAAAATCAAGTAGCTGCCACACAAAAATTACCCCTTTAAATCAGATAATGATCAATAATCAGATTATAAGTTGTTACTGAAACCATCAAACGTCTTCACTAAAAACTACAGGTATTACTTTTTGGGATAAGGTTTATTTATTGATTTATCATCTATGTACATTATCACTTTGCAGTAGAATGAAGAGTAAGCAACAAACTGCACCCTCTTCTAAATTTCAATACAGAAATGTCCAAATAAAGATTGAGTAAGAGTAAGATGGGGTAAGATATTTTTGTAAATAAATAAAGTATCTGTGTTTCCATAACACTCTTCGTATATCTATCTCTTTTTTATGTTAATGCTGATGTGTAGCCTACTAACTATTGAATTTAAAGAGTTTGAACTTGAACACATGTTTTCAGGTTGAGTAACTTTACATTAACTAATTTCCTTTGGATTTTATGTATTCGTTGTAAATAGCTTCGCCCTTACTTATTTGTGAAACTTCTCTTTCAATTTATTTATTGCCTTTTGTCAACCATCATTCGTCCTTTAGGCTCGGTGCACACTTGCGTGTTTTCAAGCGGCGTGCACGCCGCATGTTTTTTCTCTTCAATAGAGAGTGTTTTCAGAGCGTGTCTTCAGCGGTTTCAACCTGCCAGACCGCCCGGAGTGTTGTGGAAGCTACGTGCACGCGGCGGTTGGGCAGAAAGTTGCGTGCTCAATTTGCAAGTCGCGTGCACGCCGCTTGCAAGTCACTTGCTCCGCTCAAGTGTGTACTTCTTCACTAGTACTCATCTACCGCTGAACCGCCGGCGTTCGCAAGCTGCGTGCGCAAGTGTGCACCGAGCCTTAATCTTGCATCTCTTTAAGCTTGAAGAATGCGTGAAGCTATTTTGGAATTTACCATCTGGACAGTGGGAGCTGAGGAATTCACCTGCCTTGTGCCTCATGTCCCATGTACCGGTACTTGAACATCATGATTCATGAAGAATACCGTACATCTCAAGAATGAATTATGAAGTAGTTTGGGTAGCCTATAGCATATAATTCATGAATATGGCATTATGATTTTTGTTTCCATAAAATTTAACATCATATAAATCAAAGAAAAGAAAAAATATCAAAGAAAAATATTCTGCTGTGAAATATTGAGCTCCAGAATTCAAATGTTATTATAATTTCATGTTTCAGTTTGTATTTAGATGAATTTTTAAAATTATTATGAAAACAAATTTCCCTGTTAGCACTCATCCTTGCCACCACTTTAATAATTCAAATTCAGATTTAAATTCATTAAAGAGAATCAATGGTGGATCTAGGATTTTATTTTGGTGTAAGAAGGGGGGGGGGGGGGGTAACCGAATTACTGTATAATGAATCGATCAAAACAGTAGTTTAACGTTGATTTATGGAGTAAAAACGTATGCTTCACATAAGGAACTTCGAATTATTACTTTTTAAAAAGAAGCAGAGCAAATATTTTAAGAAACTGCGAGCGAGTTCATGCTTAAATATTAAAATCAAATAAAAATTAATATTAGCATGGTAGCATCGATTTAAAAAAAAAATACAATTTGTTGAAAAATTTAGGTCTACATCCATCTTAAAACTGATATTAAAAAGTGTGTACAGTTTAAGTTAAATTTAACAAAATAGAGCCATATGTAGGTTTCTTAGGCTTTGTGTTACTGTGTGCGCGTCCTCGCGCTAGTGCGCGTTTCAATGAAACTGGATAAACGGAGTAGCCACAAAAATCAAAATACTTTGTGTTGATTGGTTGCAGGCAATGTAAATGTAAGACATTATACAGTATTAAAGTGTTAACAGAACTGATATCATGCAGTTGAAGAGTGGAATTAGGTAATTCTTGCTAATGAATATTTCACGAACTTCAAACTGTTTATATTGGTAAAAATTTACATTGTTGGAGGTTTTGGGGCTTCAGCCCGAAAGCCCCCCCCCCCCCCCCATGTAGATCGGCCACTGAAGAGAATAGAGTATTGTCTAGTCTTCATCAGTACCGATACATGTAGCTATGATTACTTTGAAAGTATGCCTATTTTCTATTGAAGATGACACAGAATAATTCTATTCCTAATACTTCAAGTTAACGATGTGATAATTTAATCTCTAAGATTGATAATTTCAATGAGATTTTTAAAGTGCCAGGACAAAAAAGAATTGTTTATTTATCTTTGATCTGTGATGAACTTACCGATTGTTGCGAATGAAATGAAGCAAAAGTAAATTGCCTCTGAGAATGTCCAGTTTTCCATATGACAGTAGAAAAACGAGGCACAACATGCTATAAAAACAGAAGAGACGGCCAGACAAAGCATAACCCAGTAAACACTGGGCTTCCACTCGTCGAGGCTGTCCTCATCTTCCGTTGAAGTGTGGTGCTGATGGAGTGCCTAGAGACATCAAAGAAGGTATAAGAAGTCTGTCCGGTATAGTTTTACGGCAAAATGCAACATACTGTAATGATAAGTTTGGTGGATGTCACTAATTTGGGATTTTGTTAATTTTGGCAACATTGCCCTTACATCTTACACCCAGTGCGTCTTCGCCACGGTCCATGGATCGGGGAATCGTCAAATTTGTATCTCCTTATCAGGATCATCAGGGTTATGTGTTAATTCACATTAATATGTCCTCAGGTGTTGAAAAGTATGTTCCTCAATATATTCAGTCACTGTGTAATTCCTCTTTCAAGCCTGTAATGTAATTCCTCTTTCCCATCCCTTCACTGTAAAATTCTGATTTTAACGCTCTTGAATCCTTATATTTTTAATCAGAAATAGTGAATTATAAAAAGTAGTCTACATGCAACTAACCATCAGAAATCCGAACATATATAAATATACAGTGACAACGTTTTATTTCATTATATTAATATGTATTAACTTGTTATGGTAAATTCAACGACTCGTAAATTCAATCTCAATTGACTGCAAGTCGTTGAATTTTCCATGGAAATTTGATATTAACAACGCAGATCGTTATGGAACAAGAAATCCAGGAATTATAGAAGTAGAATCTTATTCAACATAATTTATTAATATCGAATTTCCTTTCAGCAATTTCCCGCAATTTCTGTTTAGTGTTACCGAAGGAAATTTTATACTAATAGCAGTTAAGTGAAATGCAAGCTGTTTCTATTGAAAAATACCATTATAGCTGATTAATTTTTTATGTGCCCTGAAACCGTGACAATGTGATTGAAATACGGAGGAATGTGAAGTGAAATGCTGTTGCATATGGCAAACTTGGTATAGCTCTATAAATTGTAATGGTAACATAGGCAAAATATTATTTGTTTTTTTGTTTTTCTTGTTACACAGCCTCTCGGCAACTCAGATAATGCTACACAGATTGATGCGGACCAAACTCTTCGAATTATATTTTGTGGTGTGAGTGTGTCAAAAGTAGAACACTAATGTTCTAACACAGAGTGTAAATATGTTGAGTTATACAGTAATTTAATTTTTTATTGTCAGTATTATTTACAATTAGTAGGTACTAGTCAGCTGTAATTTATTATTCAAATTGACTTCTTAAAAATTATTGCTCACTATTTATTATTCTTCTTAAACTAGATTGCAATATTAAAGTATTATTTTTTGTGGTTGATGCCGATGCTTACGTGAGTCCTAGGGTAATTAAGTCTGAACTAATAATTAATAAGTTATTGTAGGCGATTGTTAAGTGGGCAATTAAAACTTAATGAACAGGAGTAATAAAGCTAAATTGTAAATTATATAATTATATGAGCGAATTATAGTAGTTTTAAAATAAGAGGTGATCAATTCTGAGATGAGAATGAATCTTAATTTTGTGAATCCTTCCTAAAAAGTAACAAGTTTCTACAAATTTCAAGTTCTTCTGTGCTTCTTGTTAACACTAAGTGGAATTTAATACGAGAAGAAGAGTAATAAATTATTGTTGAGGACTCAGAATAAATATCCTATAACTCATGGATGCGTGATGTCTCACTGGACAATAAAATACTGTACTAAATTTGAAGTCGGAAATGTCAAAATAAAAATGAATTTTTTTGAAGTTTTCTTTTAAACTGTATCTGGCAGGACGGCAAGCCTTCTTCTAGTGTTGCTCAATAATAAGGTAAGACATAAAGGATGAGAAGCCTTTGGAACAATGCCCCAATAACTTTTTAACGCTCGAGGTAAGCTACTTTTTCCTTTCGGTTTTTACAGTAACGGATTGCCGTTTGAAAAGCCAACGTATGGTAGTAGAAAGAAGAGGAAGTGTATGTGTGAAGGGGTGGATGAGTGATAATATGGATTGGGGTGGTGTGGGAGGGGTACAATGACCCCTGTAAAGTATGGCCCGCTCCAGCCGAGCGATTTTCTGGCAGCTGTACAAAACCCCCTAAAAATAATGTGCTGCATTATCTCTACATTTTACACCAGAAATATTTCAAATAGATTTATATGGAGGTGGAATCAAGAGCAGATATGAATTGCCCAAGCACCAAAACATTATTGGAACATCCATCAAGGAAAGTCTTTATGAGCTAATATGAATAAGCTTTACAAGTTCCTATATTCCACAAAACCTGTATAATTTGAGAATTTTTTACTGATTTCACGAAAAAACTTCGAACTATTTATTAAAGAAATTATTTTACAATTTGGTGAGATCAACTTTTTGAATTCTGGGATTGACTGAATTCAATTCAATTCAATTATCATTTATTTCTGAAATACCTGATTACTTATCAATTATTTCAATTATTCAATTTATTCACAGTATCATTACAACAAAGGTCCTCCTAAACCAGTAGGTTTTTCAGGAGGTGCCATATATTGATTTAATACAATTAAATAATATTCTTGAACAAACTAAAAAGTCAATTTACCAAATATCAAAATAACATAACCTACAATCCACATGACACACTAGGCTACAACACTTTAGTGCATTCCACTGACGATTTCACTTTTAAAAAGATTATTTGTTTATAAAAACTATAAATTATAAATTTAGCACTGTTGGGAATGACCGGAAAAGAGCGAAAATATTGAATTTAGTTGAAAAACTTAAGAGGCCAAAAATGTTCATGTTTGCTGTACAGCTGTTGTATAAATAACTTCTTATAAATTTGGCATTAATTCACAACAATATATTGATAGAGGCTATTGTGATTATACAGTAAAAGTTATATTGAAAATAAAAGTTTATAAAAATGTTTCAATCTCTAAGAATCATATTACTGTTAACAAAGTATTAGCTACACCTTTCTCTTTGGCTCTATCGCTGAAAACCTCAAGAAAAGCTGTTATCTTTAGAAAAATTATAGAATGTAAATCTTTTTAGCATTTGACTGTGCTGAACCTTGAATGTGCTTCGTTTATATTCAACTGAAATCGACTCTAGCATGTTCCATGTTTCATTAATATTCGTGTGGAAAAATATCTATTTTTCATTAACTATTAAATTTGAAAATAAATTTAATATTTTTTGTTGACGATACCAACATGGGTCTGAGACTTGTGCATAGGTAATGAGATGAATAATATTTGTATGGCTTTTATGGGTGAGATGAGATTAATGATGACACAGAATATGCCATGCTGAATAACGGGTATAGAACCTGTGACCGCAGTAGTAACAGTCAGTCACAGATAACGCTCCAACCAACCGATTAAACCACCCCGGCTGCCAATATTTTCCAGATCCAGAGTACCCTAATTATTGTAAGTTTTGGTAGAAGAATGGAGTCCGGCTGAAAGCTTTACATTTTTCATAAAGTCTATTATGTTTTCCACGTTGATATTAAATTGTTTCATAAAGTTTTCCTATTATCATATTTATTCTTTAAAATTCAAATTATTACTTCATTAAAGTTTAATACATTTTTGATATTCACAGGCAACGAAATGGACCAGTCATAGAGAAACATCATATCTATAAAGGTTTGCGATCAAATTAGTAATCAATAATTAAAACTACTATATAATATTGTAATATCAAAACTGACAATGTATTAAAATTAAATAGCCTATATTATTTTCACTCAATTTTACTGGAGGAATGCATTTCACTTCTCTTTGCTGTAGGCTGATGAAGCTTCTCTTTAGAAGTGAAATGCATTCCTCCAGTATCTCCAGTAAAAGTGAGTGAAAATCATATATTTAATTGAAATGCAGTGTCAGTTTTGATATTAGATTGTTCATCAAGTATTTCGTCATGGAAAACATGACAGTTATAATATTGGGTTACATGGCTGGCTTTGGACTGGTGTCAGAGTTATCAGTCACCTGATGTTACTGGTATATCAGCTTTATTATCATTTACCCTGTGGTTACAACCCATTTGAAATTAAAAGTACCGCCTGTAATTCTTCCCATTTTTATAACATGGCTCAAACGGAGAGATGGAACTTTTAATGGTCTCCCTACAAATAAAATCCATACGCATATTATTATTTTTCTTTCAAACTTTTACATCCGTGTTAATCTAATACCCAAGGCTGCAAAGTCAGCACCAAGAGCAGAGACTAATCTTCAGAAGTTGATAATGTCTTGTGAAATGGTAGGCCTACTGTGTACTGTCTTCCCCAAAGCAACTTTCGTACAACGTTTGCTATACCCAGCAGAGCTGCTTTGTGTATGGTTTTTAGGTGCCCGTTTCTAAATCCAAGCTTTTTTTAGCTGCTAAATATTCCATTGTTACAAAGCACATTGGTGTGGATATTATAATTGGTACCGTATATTATTTTTTGGAATATTTTGATTATTATTATGTAAAACCAAAATGATTGTGTTGTTATAATGAATTTCAGTACCGTACTGTAATTTACAAAAAATAATAGCCTCTGGCTCCAATATTTCTGATTATATCCGAATGAACTTCCAAGAAGAAGGCATAATATTCAAATAAATAAAATTCATTGAACACCAACAAAAACATTTTAGACCTAATTAAAATGTAGGTAATAAATACTCCAAGTGACAAAGTTATTGAAATAGATAATTTGTCATATTAAAATTAGGTTATTTGATAAGGTAATTGTTTTGAAACTATTCATTGTATTAATTAATTTCTTTCATTACAGTCTATTTCATTTCTAGTAGGCCTGCATGAAGTACCTAACTCAAAGTTGTCAGTATTCAAATTTAATCTTTTAGCTGTAACTTATTCAAATCACCCGCCACTTCCGTTACCGGTTGCTACACGGCCTCCTTTAAACTTCTTGGACTCTTTTTCTCGTGGACTCTGCCGTTATCGTGCGTTAATGCCAATGTGCTTTCCTCGCCTTCCTGTTCGCTGTTCTTGATTTTTCTAAATGCAATGGGCAATGTGAATGTATTATGGGAATGTTGTGAGTTGTGTGAGTATTGCAGTGTTTAAGTTACAATTAAAGTTAAATTTATATATCTCATCGATACCATCTGAAAATGCTGCGGTTTGAAAACTACGAAGCTACTATCAGTTTTCAGCCATTGCTTTCAGCTTGTCCCACGTGAGAATACTGATAACGACTTGGGTTTCCACAATATTCTACTTACAGGTTATTTTTTATTTCTACGCTGTATTGATACCTACATTTTGCGATAGAATTAAAAGAAGCAATTTCAGTTATTCGTAGCTGTACTTACGTTTTTTTGTCATGTAAGGGTGGGGTCACATTGGATCATCGATTTAGAGCATAGCAAGGTGTTTAGAATAATATTTTAAATGGTCAAGTGGAACTGCGAGCTGCAAGCGCGCAAACATTCATTGATTTCTTTCACACAATTCTGTAACATCTTCAGTGAAAAATGAATTAATACAGTATCCCTGAAATGCAGGAGTCAAAGAATTTTTGCGCACTTATCACTCTTTTAATCTAGGATTGGTGCTCCACTGTGCAAGCTTCTATATTGTTACCGCATTTAATCTACATTAATTTCTAGTTAGATTTTGCGTAAAGGCTGTAGAATCGAACAAGAAATATAGAATAAATACAGTGACTATGAAAGCTTTTAAGTTGGTACTGGTACGCTAGAATTGAGTTGAAGAGCAGTATGAAATGGAAGCGCTGTTTGTAACAGTGCAAAGCCATGATAAGTTAAATATTATTTTATAATAGCTTTATACATGAATTCACACAGGCACTCAACTAAATGAAATAGATATTGATACTCACTTTGTTCAATCTCTTCAGTTTCCTCATGTGGAACCATCTCAGAATATAGGCCAATAAGGTGATGATTCTCTCCAAGAATAAGTTGAAGAACAGAATCCCACTTGAACACCCGAGGAAACCGTATATCAAAACGGCTACCCTGCCAGCTGTGGTTTTGGGGGTTGTATTCCCGTATCCTGTAAAGGAACGTTTGAATATTAATACAATCGAGACGCTCAGTTTCTCAGAGAGGAGTGCCAAGAAAGTAGAATGTAGTGTATAAAGCGGAGATAACTAACCCGTTTGATACACTATTTGATTTTGAGAAGAATGTGATAATAGGCTCATACATGTAGAACTGCCATTTGTTTGTCCTTATTTCTGATCTGTAGTACGATAAACAGAGTTGAGATTTTGGTCTGTAATTAACAAATTCTTTGATTTCTTAATACAATTCTTATCTCAATACTTTACACAATTGTGTAACATCTTCAGTGAGAAATAAATTTATACAGTATTCCTGAAATACAGTCTACGTCCTTGCAGTTTTTGTACCGTACTCTGGGCTGTTTGTTACATAGGCTCAGTTCCCATCCAGCCTGGCATAGTTCTGAAGTTACCCACGCCTAAGTCTCATAGCCATGTAGAGAAAAAGTCTCATACCCATTGTAAGAAAAAACAATTAATTTTTTTGTGAACATATTTTTCACCTAAAGATACGTGAGTTTTAGGCTGAACGGTATTCGAACTCGTGACTGCAGAAGTAACGAACAGTCCAGAGATAAGCGCCCTGATTACACTAAGTCTGCTGTGAATGTTATGAACATACCGAAAAATTCAGATACTCCCAAAGAATTACGTTTGAAGAATGTTGTGGAGCATTGAGTACTCTCAAATTATCTCTTTCTTCGACAGTTTCTATTAAGCGTATAGGCTTCATTACAGTATACTCTGTTCTAGGACAAATGAATGGAAGCTCATTCACTATTGAGGTGTACTATGAATAAGCTGTACAATGCTTGATGTTGCATCTGCTTTCATAAGAGATACTAAAATGTTGATTTTGTCCATTTCAAATCTTTCATGATCATGCTTAATTTAATTACACAAATCACCCCATTCTTGATTATTGAGCCCGAAGAGACATAATCAATCAATCTCATTACATGATTCATAACAATATTTGATAACCTAACTCCAAGAACTAAAACAATCTCATTTTACGTGCATTATACTTGATCCAATTCATATTTGACCGAACGGATTGAGGTCTATCCTTTAAGACGCTCGGCATTTTCTGTCTGACTGTCTGTCTCACGATTAGACCAATCGTTATGATTTTTCATATGGATGTTCCTTATTCCTAGGCACAGCGATGTATATATTGCTACGGCCAGGTGACAAGTTGTTTATGTAAAAATCAGCTGGTAATAGCAAATATAATGTTTGCAATGTTTGAAAGCTTTAGAAGGTTTTTCAATAGGAGAATAAATAGTTGAGTTCGTGTTAAGCAGTTCGTGTTAATTTTTCAAAAGTTATTCTTTAATAAAATCCATGTTTAAAACGCCTCTGACTGTTTTATTTAGGTAAACTCGTAACAATATTTTATTTTTTCAAATTCAAAATGGCGCTCAATTTTTTCAAATAAAGCGAAATTGTATCAATATGAGATCCTTCTTATAATACAGTCAATGGTTAGGTACTGAATTTGTATCAATATGAGCTTCCTTCTTATATACAGTACTGATGTATAAAAAACATATTGAATATTATTCGAGGGATAATATAACGTGATCGACTATAATTTATTGCATTATAAGTTATTCTATCACAATAATTTCTTAATCAATCTATTTTAATTTATACCTAAATCATAAGTTATTCAACTTATTCTTTTAATTAAGACTTGAATAGTCTTATTCAATTTTTAGTATTTAGATGTTCCAAAATATTTTTTTTAGGTCAGACAATATTGTGATTAAGAAATATACAGCTGAAAAGAAGAACCAGGATAGTATATTTTATTATGATGATCATCACATGTGAAAAACAACTATAATATTTAATTGGTGAAAATCGGGAATGGAAGATGGATTAGAAAAAATGAATTCATCATTTTTTTCATGAATAATGCCTGTTTTTATGATTGAAGATTTATTGATATTAAAAGATGCTAAAAATGCATGAGAACCCTTTATTAGGTATAAGGGGTGATTTCTAGGGGGCGTCAAAAACTTTGGTCTTTTCAAATATTAATTTTTACAGTTTCTGTCATCAATAAAAGATTAAGGAATTAAAATCGACTCGAAAACACTGTTCAACTTTTTTCGAAAATGTCATCCCTTTTTGTGTGAGTGTTGGGCGAGTGAGGTCTACTGTTCACAGAACTACTAGTATGAATGCCTTGACCTCTCAATTATGTTCTGTTTATATTGTGTGAGCCTCCGGCTTTAGACAAGATGTTAAACTACATCCGCACATTAATTCAACTCCGTTATGGATTATCCCTCTAGTCCTTATCCAACTTTAAGTGCTAACAGGCTTCTCAAGGGATGGATTAGCATAGAGGGATTGAAGTTCTATCTTGCTCTTGCCTAGGGGTGAGAAATCGCCCCTAAACTTGAAGGCACGTGGCCAATGCCGTATTGGCTCTGGAAGTAAGATAATGCTATTATGATAGTAGTACCTCCATCAGAAAACGTTAAAGAATGATTCAACTTCTACTTCAGTATTATGGCATTATATACTTTTTATGGTATATATACTTCATTATATTCATATATATATATAATTATATATTGAAGTATATAATTCACATAAAATATATAGAAGTATATACTTATTATGGCATATATACTTCATTGTCTACTTCATGTGTGCATTATATTGTTCGGTAATGTGTGGAGTTGAATATTAGATCATCAACTTTCTTTTAATATCAGATTTGGGTTGATGCTTATGGAAGTCGTGTAATATTTATATTAATTATAATCTATATCTATATAATCGAAATACCACTGACTGACTCACTCACTCATTCATCACAGTTTCTCAGTAACCACTCGACCAAAAACGATAAAATTTGGTACACGTATTCAGTAGGGGGACTAGACGCGTGCTAAGAAAGGGTTTCAAAATTTACCCCAAAATGGGCCCAAAATTGAAGATTTTTGAAAATTTAGGTGACAACAATTTCTAGAGAACCATAAGGTCAAATCAGATAAAATTTGGTATTCATGTTAAGTATCGGCCTTAGATGTACCTTGGAAAAAAGTTTCAAAATTAGCCCAAAATCGACGATTTTTGAAAAGTTTGGTTGAGGCCCTAGACGTGTACTTAACAGATGTAATCAACCTGGCATAATTACATTTCATCATACCCAGTCATATGTTTCCCACATATTGCAAGGCTCCGACTGTATGGTAGCCTACATGCAAAGTGCAAAGTCTTTTGCTGTTCAAAGACAGTGTAAATAATGCTGCTAAGGATTCTGCCATATGATAAAAACGGTTGACTTCTATCAGCTGTTCCTTTAAGCTGTTTGGCTGGCAAGTTCAGTAGGTTAGGTCTATTAATGAAATAATAATTTGTTTTAAGAACCACAAGGCCAAAAAAGTTCAAATTTTCAGCTGGGGTGCTAAACACATGAAAAATAGGGTTACATGATTCATCTCAAAATTTAGGATTTTTGGAATTCAGTTGATCACAATTTCTCAAGAACCTCAAGGCCACATGGAGTGAAATATGATATAATGTATATGTTTGATTAAGACCCTAGATGCATACTAAGTAATGGTATCAAAATTCTTCCCAAAATCACCTATTTCTGTAAATTTATCTAATCACAATGTAAATTAGTTGGACCAACCGGGGGTCCAGGGGGCGGAGCCCCCTGGCTAGACGGTTAAGGCGAGCGAAGCGAGTCTGCCGGCTAGTAAGAGTTATAAGAGACAAAATAAAGATTTCTGAACAAACTTATAATCGTGGAATTTTAGCATAATTTATAAGCATCCATACGTACTTACAAAGGAAAGTGTGGAATATTGAGTGTTTTCAAATAACCTTTCATTGAAAGTTTTCATTATAATTAATATAAATATAAATTCATTATAATTAATATAAATATTACACGACTTCCATAAGCATCAACCCAAATCTGATATTAAAAGAAAGTTGATGATCTAATATTCAACTCCACACATTACTGAACAATATAATGCCAACATGAAGTAGACAATGAAGTATATATGCCATAATAAGTATATACTTCTATATATATGTGAATTATATACTTCAATATATATATGAATATAATGAAGTATATATACTATAAAAAGTATATAATGCCATAATACTGAAGTAGAAGTTGAATCATTCTTTAACGTTTTCTGATGGAGGTACTACTATCATAAATAGCATATCTTACATATAAGTTTGTTCAGAAATTTTTATTTTGTCTCTTATAACTCTTACTAGCCGGCAGACTCGCTTTGCTCGCCTTAACCGTCTAGCCAGGGGGCTCCGCCCCCTGGACCCCCGGGGGGTCCAACTAATTTACATTGTGATTAGATAAATTTACAGAAATAGGTGATTTTGGGAAGAATTTTGATACCATTACTTAGTATGCATCTAGGGTCTTAATCAAACATATACATTATATCATATTTCACTCCATGTGGTCTTGAGGTTCTTGAGAAATTGTGATCAACTGAATTCCAAAAATCCTAAATTTTGAGATGAATCATGTAACCCTATTTTTCACGTGTTTAGCACCCCAGCTGAAAATTTGAACTTTTTTGGCCTTGTGGTTCTTAAAACAAATTATTATTTCATTAATAGACCTAACCTACTGAACTTGCCAGCCAAACAGCTTAAAGGAACAGCTGATAGAAGTCAACCGTTTTTATCATATGGCAGAATCCTTAGCAGCATTATTTACACTGTCTTTGAACAGCAAAAGACTTTGCACTTTGCATGTAGGCTACCATACAGTCGGAGCCTTGCAATATGTGGGAAACATATGACTGGGTATGATGAAATGTAATTATGCCAGGTTGATTACATCTGTTAAGTACACGTCTAGGGCCTCAACCAAACTTTTCAAAAATCGTCGATTTTGGGCTAATTTTGAAACTTTTTTCCAAGGTACATCTAAGGCCGATACTTAACATGAATACCAAATTTTATCTGATTTGACCTTATGGTTCTCTAGAAATTGTTGTCACCTAAATTTTCAAAAATCTTCAATTTTGGGCCCATTTTGGGGTAAATTTTGAAACCCTTTCTTAGCACGCGTCTAGTCCCCCTACTGAATACGTGTACCAAATTTTATCGTTTTTGGTCGAGTGGTTACTGAGAAACTGTGATGAATGAGTGAGTGAGTCAGTCAGTGGTATTTCGATTATATAGATATAGATAGATTGCAGATGATGCATGCAGAAGATTTCGAGAAGTTTTGAGTTGAATTGCCTTTTTTCTATCATTTAAGAAGAATTAACGCTTTTCTATGAGTAATTCCATATTGTATACAAACCAATATAAATCTGCTGAGTACCAATCTTAGTTTTAAATCTGGGGTACCAAATGCAATTAATTCAGTTTAAATTGTGCTCAGTTCTATCCATTAATTCTTTATTATTTCTCACGAAATGATTAATTAATTGATGTAATTGAAGCAATTTAGTGACTATTAGTTTCATTTTTATCTTGCACGTAAAGGAAAATAGTAAAGAAGATTGATTGATAATTTTCATTAATCCACCAATTATTTTCAGGTAAACCTGGCAAAATTGAAATACTGTGAGAGAAAGTATTGTGTACTCAAGTGTGCAGAAAGATTGTAGGTATCCTTCATAATCATAAGGGTACGTATAATAAATAAGATTTTTATTCTTTCTCTTTTTTTGTGGATGGTGAAGCCCACATAGGTCTGAGACCTGTACATGGATATGTGTAATAATTATGATATTTATATAGGCCTATGTTCGTCATTCAATTTCCCATTGTTCTCAGTTCCAGTTGAAAACATAATTTCACAATAATTTATAATTTATCTGTTTAAGGCTGTGCGCAGGGTTTTTGGTCATAACTTTTTTTCGAAGTTTATTCAATTGGATATTATTAAGGTATTGAAATGCTAACCATTGCCATGAGAAATTATTTTTTTCATCAAATATTTTATGGAATATCATATGGGATTATTGTTGTGGTTATCCATTTTTCGTGAACTGCAGTAGAACTATTCATATGTATTATCTTGCTGTGCAGAACTGACCTTTTTTGAGTCGCGGCGGACGCGTTTCGAACTATGTTGTTCTTCTTCGGCGCTTGGTTGCAGACTGACTAGTTTTCTGGTATGTAAGGTCTGGTGGTCGTAGGAAGGTAGTGGGAGGAGTGGATGTGGTGGGGGAAGTGGGTGTGGTGGAGGTGTTTTTAGGAGGGGTTTGTGATGATGTTGAAGAGGGTATGAGATTTGAAATTAAGTTGGTCATTGAGTATGAATTGAGGATGTGAAATGGAATGTTTGTAAATTTCGAATTGTTCAAGAGTATTGAGTTTTTGACTTTTGGGGGCAATGTGAAGGATGTGTAGGTTTTAGTTCGAAACGCGTCCGCCGCGACTCAAAAAAGGTCAGTTCTGCACAGCAAGATAATACATATGAATAATCATATGGGAGTTCAAAGTTGAAATTTTTCTGTTTTGGGGGGCAATTGAACTCACCTACAAGTTATTTAAAACATTTGATAATTTTTTTATTACTGAAAGACACCTTTGGGAAAAGAATGACATATTTTTTATTTCAATTCAACAATTGGATTTTACAAAATAATTTTTTGAAAAACTGACATGTTTTAAAAAATTTATTTTGAGAGAACTAATTGTTTGATCGGAATGAAAAATATGTCATTTTATTCCTCAATGTGTCTTTCATTTAAAAAAAAATATCAAAAGTTTAAAATAACTTGTAGGGGAGATCAATTGCCCCCAAAAACCGAAAAATTTTAACTTTGAACTCCCATATTTCATAAAATAATTTCTCATGGCAATAGTCAACATCTCAATACCTTGATAATATCCAATACAATAAATTTAGAAAAAAATTATGACCAGAAACCCTGCGCACAGCCTTAATAAGGAATGTACGTCATCTCGTATGTTCAGACAAAATTCATTAAATCCAAAAATTGCATTTTTCAGTGCTATAACTACAGATTCGTCTCATTTTCACCTATAATCTGGCAAAACTCACTAACTTCAATTTCGTTCAAAATATATTTTTAAATTGAACTACTTTACTTTTCATGTTTAAGATAAGTGAATAGCTGAATTGAATAATTTTCTACTTGATCAAATTAGGACTAAATGGAATACTCAATTGTTTAATTGATTATTACACACAATTGAATAACTCAATTTGAAGTGAGAAGTGATCTCAACTTCACTCAATAGCTGTTGCCGAAAGTCATTTTGGAGTTGATAACTTGCCTAAATGCCATTTTTGTGGTATGCGATTAAGATTAACGTAAATACTTACTTTTGAGGGCCTATTGCTTTGGACAGGTCTACAGGTCTTTGCTTTGGAAACAGAATATGTTGATTGAACTGACAATAATTTATCTCATAGTATCGTATATTTAAAATAATTAAATAATCATCTAGAAATACATTTTTTAGCACTACAATAAAGTATGACAGGCTTATGTTATAAAATTCTAGGGAATTATATAAGTAGTTGTCTGTAGATAAATAATGTTTGCTTCTTGGGAAGTTTATCTGTCCACTGGGAGACATCAATGTCGTTTCCATGTTCAAGATACTTCCCAAATTCATTCTTTTTCTGATCATAATACATTGTTATTGAACGTTAAAATTCATATAGCCAAGCACACACGCACATACATGGATTGTAGGTTTCTAAATTTTCCATGTGGAATTATTGTTCTTGTACATTTTTGTGTGAAATATTGATTTTTTCAAGTACAGGTGATTCATTGCAATCAAGTTACTCTTGGTTGCATACCTCGTTTAGACAGTAAACTCGAAATATAATTCAAATTTAACTAAATAGTATTTTTATATATTTCTTGTCCATGAAAACCACATGAGCCAGGGACTAGTGCGTGTGTAATGAGGTGAATGATGATGATAATAATAATAATGTAAATCTCTAATAAATTGATAACCGCTCGTGAAAGAAAATATAATTCAAATTTAACTAAATAGTATTTAGTGAGCGGCCAATCACTCCCATATAATACAGAGATGTTTTAGAAACAATATTTGTTATCCACTTGACATTATCTGCATTATTATCGCTTATCCGGTGGTTTGGAACCCACCTAAAACACTAAGCATATACTACTCTTAATAGCTCATCATTAATTGATATTTTCCCTTTAGACTGACATGTAGAACAAAAATGTAATCGAAATAAAAATTCTTACATGAGGCATCAAGAGGTCATTATTTATATCTGCTTCAAGAGAGCTTATCATTTCTACAGTAAAATGCGGGCCGTGAATCTTAATTCACTCAAATATTATTATAATTCAAAGTTTTTCTCTTATTTAATGGAAAATCGGATTCCAATCAGTGTTCATTATCGAGGCATTATTTTCACCCTGGTATAAATTAGGGATCATAAGGCACAGCCACATTGGTGAAATTGGTTGGGGTGCAAATCTCTAAATTGTTAGCCACTTCTGTGGTCTCGGATTTGATTCCCCCGTTTAAGCTGGCACATTGTATATGTCATCCATTTCATTACCCACGCACAAGTCTCATGTGGCCATCATCAGCAAAAAAAGTAGACATGCTCTCAACTTTTTTTGCTACTCGCTGGCTGTGTAGCCAACATACAATGTTATTGTGGCCAAAGCCGACATTCAACCGCGCAGGCTGCCAACATAACACTTTGGATGAGACATATTGAATTCTCTGTGATGACACAAATCAACTGTTTTGATGAAAGTTTCTTAAATAACTGTTTGTAAACTTCAGATTTTAGTGTTGCAATATTATTATTTTTATTTCTTTTTTGAAACTCCATGGCATGGGGGTAATTATTCTGGAAGTTCCATTAATTCTATAATAATTCGGCTTGACATGCCGAGCTGCTGTAAGCACAGTCGGCCTGTAATGTTTCTAATTGTTTAGGTACTGACTCGCCCAATGTTATCGACGCTTGAGTATATTTTTTCAGGTTTAAGTTTGGCAATTCTGGTTCGATGTTTTCTGTTAATGCTTGATAGGTACCGTACCATAAGTTGCGTACAGGTGTGCATTATTAAATAGTTACGGAATTGAGAAACCTGCTCACGTTCTCTCATTCAATGGCAAGTCTATCGAATAACTTTGCAGTTATGGCTTTTACGTCAGTAAAACGCCTATGCTGCAGTTTGTAGATGTAGTTAGCCTATCAGGGACAACCCTTCAGGGTTTCTTGTTAACTGAGTTTGCTTCGCGTTCCAAAAGTGTTAATTATTGCTTTAAATCTCTTCTGAAAGATTAGAAATGTTTTCCTCAATCACAATAGTAAAATAAACAAATTATTTCTACTGTATGTGACTAACAAAATAGCTAGT
This sequence comes from Conomelus anceps, assembly GCA_948455865.1. Taxonomy (NCBI): domain Eukaryota; kingdom Metazoa; phylum Arthropoda; class Insecta; order Hemiptera; family Delphacidae; genus Conomelus; species Conomelus anceps. Next base: position 51,474,160 of record OX418220.1, read on the forward strand.
CTACGCGGCATGAACAATAAAATCAGATATGGCAGACACACTTGTCTGATACATTTTGATTGGTGATAATCATTGGAGTTCATTTATCCAAGATCATATTGGAATGATGTTCATTCAAGACTGCGCTTGGATGGTTGACCATGCTTCTATGAATTGATGTTATGTAATAAGCTCTATCACTTACCTGGTGGTTCGGAACCCACCTAAAATGTATTGTATGCTCACCATATTTCCCATAACATGGATCAAATGGTGAGGTGGAATTACCCATAAGGGCATCACACCACTAAAAGCCGTGTGCTTGTGTTATTGTAAATTGCTTCAGCAACATGGAAATATGTTCAGTGCAAAATCTGAGTTTGCCCCATGAATAAAAATAATTTAATCAGGTATTAGCCTATTTATTGTTCAATCCATGTTTTAAAAATCAAAATCATGTAAAATCAGTCATTATGTATTTACTATTTATTTGATTTACTGAATTTTGTTTTCTTTCTCCAGTAGCATTAGTTTGGTGAAATTCGCAAGTAAAGGACAGTTTGTTGTGGTTAGAGTTAAAGAAATAATTAGAGTTAAACAACCTCCAGCTTCGTCTTAGACAACAAGGTGGCTTCCTTCTGACACACAGGTGAGTTTAATTTGGTATCAGTGATTCAATTTGGCTGGCTAAATCTCCAGTCTTCCGGAAATCTGTTTCAACCTATGTTTGGCCAGGAAGATTAATTGATGATAATGTTATGGGTTCTAATACTGAAATAATGCTGGCATTACAGTTGAGAAGTACACGAAACTTAACTTTATTAACACAATTAAAACTAACAGTTAACTCAAATAAGTAAGTAAAAGTAAATGCATATGGTTTTTATTGGTGGGGAGACCCTTTGCGGGCGGTTCCACTTCGCCGATTGAGCAATGTTATTGGTAACATGGTGGACCTACAATTTTAGATGGATTCCGAACCACCAGGAAGAAATTTTACTGCAGAGAGCAGAGTTTTTGCTTTCGGTCACCCTTACGGAGGACCCAGGAGAGCGTTGCTTATCTAATCTGATTGAACAGATACCTGCTACGGCTCATGGCTATCACTTCCCCACAAATAAGTTTTTTTACTCAATAAATCAATAGAGCAAACAACAGTTATAGTTCAATAACTTTCAACTTGCGAGGAATATTCCAATAACAAAATTAATCACCGTCTAAAACTAATCAACTTTCAGGTAGGCCGATCAATAACAACTACTAAATGCCCAATAAGCACAATAATAACTGCTGAACTTATTGACACTAGTCCAAAAGAAGTTCTATAAACAAACTTCAAAAATTATTAACAACCTTTTTACAATTAATATCACAGGTATTCTCAGACTAAACACCGAAATGCACTGCAGTGTTCATAGTCACAATACATTGTACGAAGAACGTTTGGAACTGACACGAATGTAGTCTTTACTAGCTATTGTGCCCGTCCTTCGTACGGATTATGTTTAGAAATAAGACTAAATATGTTTCGGCTTTTTTGATAGCAACGATCATGAAGTTGTTAGCAGCTTAGACCCCGTTCAGACGATACAGTTTTTTTGCGGTACGGTTTTTTTACTGTACGGCGTCAACTGTACTGTGAAGTTCACACGGTCCGGCTTTGCTGCTTATTGCTGTGCTCTCCTCCTTCTTCCATTGCGCTTTCAGTTCAGTTTTATTTATTCCAGTCCAGGATTTTTTTTATTTGTGTAAGATTTTTTTAAATAAGTTTCTTACTGAAGGTTTCTCTTAAATTTTGATCAAAGTACGCAAATTCTGGTTTCAATATTCCACACATTTTTCTCTCTTTATTTTTATATTAATCTTAAGTCTTGTCCCACAAGGCGGGTCTCTCATATATTAGAGAAATTAAATTTTCACAATTAATATCTTCCACTTCTGGACACTGGAATTCACTAATAAGAAGATCAATGCTGAAGAATATCAATGCTTACGATCTGAAGACTGCTTCCAGCGTAATAAGTGTATCGTTTGAACATATCCATTACCGATACAATACATGTGCCACCGGATACGGATAGTTATTTTGCGGTACAGCTGATTTTAGCGATACAGTTTTTGAAGACAAAACCGAATGTAGAAATCGGCTAGAACAGCTTTTTTACTGGATCCAGTCAAAACAGTATTGTATGAACATACAATATGAAACGTACATGCAAATGAAAGTACTGCAAAATAACTGATACAGCAAATTTACTGTACCGCACAAAAACTGTATCGTGTGAACGGGCCCTTAGTAAACAACTTAGAACGTAAGCAATTGGAGGTATTGGAGAGAATATTTTTTGAGAACAGCTGATTGATATATCATCATAAATTACGTGATTTGTTTTTATGTGGTAATAATAGTGCTACCTGGCGAATTCTCAAGAGCCTAGCACAAACCGCACCTTCCTAAAATGCTAATTTTTGTTTTGATAAATTGAAATAAGAAAATTTTGTTTTTTTTTTCAAAAAAGAAATAATTGATAAAACATAAGATGAGCTTTGATTCACCAGACATAATAATGTTTCCTAAAAGACTGCAATGCTCCGACTCCACAAGTCTGCAGACAGCGTAAATAACGCCGCGAAGGGCCCACCATTTATATTTGAGAACAGCTGATTGATATATATCATGATAAATCACGTGATTTGTTCTTATTCTTATGTGGTAATAAAACTTGGAAGAAATGTATCCAAAATCGCACAATACTTGGTTTTTAAACGTTTATTATTCTGTTAAAAAAAAAGTTAATTTAGTTTTTTATAGCTAAAGACATTGTCAAAAAGGTTTTCAATACTGATAAATAACTTAAATCCCGATCGATGCTCTCGTTTTTCAGGAGAAGGCCGCGTAAAATGTATCCAAAATCGCAAAACACTTGGTTTTTAAACGTTTATTACTCTGTTAAAAAAAAAAGTTAATTTTGTTTTTTATAGCTAAAGACATTGTCAATAAACTGTTCAATACTGTTCAATAACTAAAATCCCGATCGATGCTCTCGTTTTTGAGGAGAAGGCTGCGTAAAATGCCTTTGGGGTCGTGACAGACAGACAGACAGACAGACAGACAGACAGACAGACAGACAGAAAGTGAGATAAGACTATTTTCGGCTTATTTAATGTATAAAACGTAAAAAGAACCAAAAAATATACAATTCTGATAAATGTACAGACAAAACTCTAATTTTATTTATATAGATAAGTACTCAACTGCTACCAGTGAGTGTCCCAGTATTTATACAGAAGCATTGCTACTAGAAAATTCCAGTGCCATCGTTGATGACTCCTTTATTTACACAATAAATTCCAGAACATCGTAGAATCATCTAGCTGCACATATGTCTTAAGACATATTAATGAATAATCTGTGATGTTTTCCATGACGAAATATTTGATGAACAATCTAATATCTAAACTGACACTGTATTTCTATTTAATATATGATTTTCACTCATTTATACTGGAGGGATGCATTTCACTTTTAAAGAAAGGCTGACAAAGCTTCTCTTTAAAAGTGAAATGCATCCCCCCATTATGTCAAGTATAAGTGAGTGAAAATCAAATATTAAGTAGAAATACAGTGGCAGTTTTGGCATTAGATAATGAATAAGATTATTTCTGATGGAATGGTTGCTGGGTGATTATTACTGCTTGGCGCAGTTGGTTGGGGCGTCGCAACTTCAGCTTGCTGTCGTCCAAGTGGTCGTGGGTTCGAATCCCGCTCCACCGTCAGGCATTTATATGTAATCATTCACCTCATTACCCACGCACAAGTAAAAATAAAAACATTAGGGTATGAAAAGAAAATTGGAAAATTAAGTAGTTGAAGAATATATTTTTTTATGTTGTGTTAGAAACTTTGATGATAATTGAATCGAACCGCAATGGTTTGATAGCCTAAGCCCTAAATTGAAAATGTTTCCAGAATCAGAAATAATGGGAACAAGAGATTTTTATCTAAAGTAATTGTCTAGTTATTGGATAAAGACATTGTTTTAAGAAAAGTTTCTTATTGTAAAAAAGGATCTCTCGTTCAAATAAAGGATCTCTTTAATTCTGAAACAAGAACAGTTGTCCCTAAGTTTCAGCCAAATCATTGAAAATATCTCATCAGATATTGGATGTTCAGTGGAAGATAAGTTATTCAGTGAGATAATCAAATGAAACTTTACAGTCTTCCGTGTAGACGACTAATTTTAAAACTAGAACTAAGAAATAGAGTAATCCTCTGATTTCTACTCTCTTGATTCATTAAGCTAATTCCTAGAAAGTTTTAACACAATAAACATCAAATATATCAGCTTCTCAAATCTATTTGTAACCTATCCATCCTCTTGACATCATATTTTAGCATATATATGATTGCAATTAGGTTTGAACCTATAATATTATGTTGAAATCACTTATTGATTAAGTTTTCCACTTTTTTGCTAATTTCGTGTCTTGCACATAATTACATTGGCCTAGCAAACTCAAAATTATCATTGATTTATCACTTATCATAAATATCATTGTCAGCTCTGATTATAACCTACTCGAATAGCTAATTATTCAGGAATTATTTTATTGCTGGCTCGGTACTGTATGTGACAAACACAGTCTTTCAAGTCTTTCACGTAGTTAATTACTCCAGCTTGAGTAGGATTTATTCTTATGATCCATACATTCTTGCTGGGCCCCTTCTGTAGATTTTAGCATAGTGTAACAGCTTCATATCTTGAAAACAGTATTCAAATACACTATTCTATAATTTTATTTTGAGTAAAATACCTACTTTGGTATTCATGTCATTGGTAGGCCTACTGGCTTCGTAAATTTCGATAGCAGTATATTTAAAAATATTGAACTAGTGCCAAATTGCATCTTAACCAGAAATATGATAGGTGAAAGAGGCGTCAGCTTGCATCCTGACATTTCATTATTGACAATTGGCAAGACTATTTGACATAGTTCAGCCGAATGATATGAAATTAATTTTAATGGTGAATTTCAACGTTGACAAGGTGCACTCGATTTATTTCAACTGGAATCGTGCTGTATATTTTTCTCACTCCCGCGCTCAGGATTTACCAAACGTTAAGAACGTTTTCAATGAATCCTATGTTTCAAGCGAAAATGTAAACGTAATAACATTTACAATACTAGCACAGAATGCTGAAGGAATAAAGAATGAGTTTATAGAATTGAATATGCTATAATTATCAATAGTAAAATTGAATTTTATAAGATATGAATGTAGCCTAATAAATTGAATGCCTGATGAAAATTTTACAAGTCTTTTAAATCCAAAAAAGTTTCAACAATATTTATATTTATTAACTAAATAATTGAAGAAATGAGAACTAATAATTGAGAACTAAACATTCGATAACAGCATGGAATCGTTTAACGTCCTCAAAGTGAGTTTCATCCGTGAAATTGTTGAAAATACTGTATAAATAAGGCTAAATTATTACAATTGCTACCGTACTTGAAAGTAACCATCAAATGTTTCAAAAGATCTGTTAGGACAACATGACGTTACATTACTCTTGTCCTAGTGATTCTAAAGTAGTAACTGTTGCTTCCTGTCAGTGAAGATAATAACTTCTGCAGACGCCGCTGTATGTTATAAAATATAATATTTTGCTGTGCAATATTGTAGTCTATGACCGGTTGGAGCGTGAATACCACGTGATTATCTTTGAATAATATAATATCACAACCGACACTGTATTTCAATTTAATATATTGTCTTTACTCACTTATATTGGACATGCTAGAGGGATGCATTTCACTTCTGAAACGAAGCTTGTTTTTCAGTTGTGATATTATATTGTTCATTAAGTATTTCGTCATGGAAAACATCACAGACATCCTTGAGAATTGGACGCTCCACTGTGCAAGCACCCTTACCGGCATAATGGGAAAAATATAGTTAGGACAATAGAAGCTTTTGTATAACTGGAAGTCCACTTACAATAATGTTTTGTTAGACGTTGGAGAAAACTTGACTTGAAAAAAAATATATTTTTTTTCTGCAATTACAGTATACCTTTCATTCTTAAGATAATCTTTCCTTTTTTAGCTGAATCCTAAAGGTTAGATTTTTCAGTTTTGACTTATGTTGTGAATTGAGTGCCTTTGAGCGCTCCGCTTTGTGGGGTATGCGGATTCTAGATCCAGTCATGTTTTTCATCCTCTATTTTTCACTACCATTTTCTCACTTTTTTATCACCCTCCATCACAGCCTTTCAACTTTTACTCTCTCTCGCAATCTCTTTTGTCGTCATCGATTTTGCACGTTAGTCAATGTATGTCCGTGATGGCTTAACGAAGCGTTAAACCCCCATCCGATATAGAGCTGCAGCATAGAAGAGACGATTGAAACGTTATTTTTAAAGTCTGTGAACCGAATTAGGAAAACGGCTTCCTCTCAAGTGCTTGAGCAATTGAATTATGGGTCAGATCCTCGCCTATAAATCAAGGATCTGCCAGTTAGTGCTTTTCATTTAGCTGGCGGAAAAATCTTTGGCAAGGAATTGGCTCTTGCTCACAGATGGTGCTAATAGATAAAATCAGTATAAATTGAGTGAAGTCTGAAGACATGTATGTTGAACTGACTTGCTACTAATCTATTGAGAAATGAATTTTCCTTTTTACAGTGAAAACAACTTGGAAAATTGTGAAACTGTTCATTTATAGACTGCAGTGTAATCATGGTTTATTATTTTTTTTTCTATTTTCATGTTATTACACAAATATGTCATTGAAATTTGAAAGATTCAACAAAAATAATAAATTTCACGAATAAGCAGTTCCTCCTTCATCCGTTATAATGTTGATTAATAAGACGAAGTTGTCTCAACCACATTTATTTAAAATATAGAGATACTAGCTTCGGATGTTACTCCATTATCAATCTCAAACAAACTAAAACTAAAGTACAGAGCAGCTTAATATATACTAAACACGGAATGATACTATTGGCTAAGGGATAGGATATAATGTATTTGAATAACAAGTTGGAAATATGAAAAATTATACAGGGCACTGTGTGTTTTGATACATACAAATATATTTGAAGCATGAACCAAATACAAAAGCAAGGAAGCATGAACAAATTTGCATGAAATACAAAATATAAGTTATGGTTTATAATGTGTTTGAATAACAAGTCTGGAAATATAAAGAATTATACGGGACACTGTGTGTTTTGAATAAATACAAATGTATTTGAAGCATAAACAAAATACAAAAGCAAAGAAGCATGAACAAATTTGCATGAAATACCGAAGATATGGTTTTTGAGATATATGGGAATAATCTAAGTAAACTATAAAGCATCATATGCTTCACTTTGAAAGCCAAATGTAGCATAATAGATATCAGAATAGACTAGTTATATAGCAACTCATCTTTAGTATGCCGTCTAGCTTTTACTAGTTGATTTACACGATTTGGTAATGTTTTTGTAGGTTGAAGGCACCTTCTGTTGTATCCAGACTACATCCCACACCAACACCGAATCAGCTTAGCGAACTTGCATCAAACTACAAAGTATCAGCAGCTATCTACAGCCCAAATAAAATTGTTTAATCGTTTCATGCAAAGCTTCTTCAATCATATTAGACAGTAAACGGGTTTTTATTTTTCACAATGGCTGAGGTGAACAGAAACATCAATATTCTCAATCAGAGGCAAAGTGAAATACCCAACAATAATCAGCCAGCGTTCTTTCCCAGCAATCAGTGTGCTTTGTTCATCGATGAAAATCTCAGGCTGCCCACATTTTCTGGTGATTTGAACAATTGGGTAGCATTTCGAGATTGTTTTACTGATATAATTATTGGAAATAATTTAATTTCTCCTACCATAAAATTTTATTATTTGCAACAAGCTCTCAGTGGTGAGGCATTAGCCAAAATTCGCATTAATCCTCCAGGTCATGCAGATTTTGAATTAGCCTGGAATACTCTTAAGAAGCATTATGACGACCCCTGGTTGTTGGCGAATCATCATGTTGCAGCCATAAGAGCACCGCCATCGCTTAATTCCGAATGCCCTGAATCTTGGAGAGCCTACATAAATCATTTCAAGTCGCACATCAATGCTCTTAAAGCTCTTGACCATTGTTTCAACATTGCAGATTTGTTTTTGATGAAAGAAATTTTAGAGAGAATGGACCTTGAAACTCTTATGGAGTGGGAAATGCGCAGACCTATTGATGCAATTCCTTCACTTGACAATTTGTGGGATTTTTTGGAATCTCAGTGTAAGTTAAGGGATGTTTTCTCATTAATGATGGCCAATAGGTATTCACCTAACATTCCCAGACCTAATCAATGTACTCATCGTCCAGCTCATGTGCGTAATTCCCAGCAGTCTGGCTCATGCTTTTTCTGTAAAGATCCATCTCACACTATTCGTCGTTGCTCCTCTCTACTAAAACTCTCTCCAGCAGCCAGAATGGTTGCAGTCAGGAAGAAGGGCCAATGTGTGAGCTGCCTGCAGCCATACTTTCATGGTCATACTTGCTCAGGATCTTGCCGCCATTGTGGAAATAAAGATCACAATTCATTGCTGCATGACTCCGCTGTGAACCATGCTGATGAATATTTTCAATGATAAGAATGCCCTCACTTACATTGATAAAGTGTAACTTGGTTATTACAACATTGTTTGTAACATCAATACAGATATTTGTTCCTAAACTGTAAGAACTATCGTTATAAAAAATTCAGGTTTATTGTTTATGTATTTCCAAATATTGTATAAACACCAATACAATCTGACGAAATTTGAATGTAAGCAAAGTTTTTTGATAATTTCGAACTTACTATTCAGGTAGCCCATTCTCAAACATAAATTCATTTTTCATGATAGCTACTTTCTTGAGTGACCGTTCTCAAAGGATCCAAAAGTATTTATTTATTGGAAAAACTAGCCTTTATTTCTCATGTTAATTATTATACTCACAGTAAAACTTTATTATAGTGTCATTTTGAGTGTATGGCCTCTAAATGACAACCAAGTTACACTGTATTGTCAGTCTAAGTTTTTTTATGTCCTTTCAATAAGTTGCTTGGTAAGATAGTATTTCTATTGCGGATGAATCTGATATATATTTGAATAGAAAATAACAATGTTCTTGAGAGTGTGCATGAAAGTGGTTGATGTGCTGTAGTGGGATACAGGATTCTTACTGTAGGAAAAGTATTTTTTTAGCTTTGCTTGTTCTTTTTGCTCAAATTTACTAGTTTAGATCTCAATGTCAAAACGTCTAATAATCTCAACACTTATTTTGTGTCGTATCATTAGTGGAGACATCAACAACAGTGGTGCTATTGTGGTCCTGAGTTTAGTGACACATAGGGGCTTTCTTCCAATATAGCCAATGTATATGGATTTTGTTGTTGAAATTTTAATTATATCAGTCTTCTCAAGGCTATTTTTTCCTGTTCTATTCTCTTGAAAAGTTACATTCTGTAACTGATGTAAGTACTGAATTTCTTGCATAATGCGTGCAATGTACATGATTTTCATGTCTGTTCCCTTATCATTGATGAACGTTTGATTGCCGAAACTCATCTTTTGGGGGCAGTTTTAGAGGAAGTACAATTCCTATTATAGGAATAATTTCTTCAAATGGATGGATGAGTTTAATCAGTTGGAAGTAGGTTTTAATGTTCAAAATATCCCTTTTAATTATTATCTATTTATCATCATCAAATTCTTCCAAATGAGCATAAAATACATTAATTTTCACAACTCATTATCGGATAAATCTTAGGCAAGGAAATTTAGAACTGACATCTGGCATTAATCTACTGAGAAATAAATTTTCCTTACAATGACAATAATGATAAAAATACCAAAAATTGTAGAACTCTTCATTTATAGACTACTTTAGAGCTTGCAATAAATAATGGTTACAATTTCTTCATTCAAATTGAAAATGAATGTCAAGATACAATGTAACTTTTATTGAAATAAATAATGTATGTAATAATTAAAATAAAAACGAAGTCATCTTATACTTGAGGCACATTTTCCAGTCTAATAATTTAATGATTATTACAACCAAAACCCTTAGGCTTTTTTATTTCTTATGAAATTAATGTGACACATTAAATAAAATAATACTAATAATCATTATTTCAAGTTACTCAAGACACTCATTCCTACTGTTAGTGTCACATCTAAAGTGGGTGCTATCATCTCAGACGGTATGAGGTATTTTATTTTAATTTTTTCACAATGACTGAGGCAAGCAGTAATGTCAGTATTCTCAACCAGAGGCAAAGTCTAAGAAAGCTATCGCATCCATATGATAATTATTTTATCTTATCTGCCAACAGAGAAGAGGACTATGAAGAACTTTCAATCAGTGCTTAATTTCTAAAATTTTAGGTGTAGGAACGCTCATTTATTCTTATAAACCACCCTCTCTATTTTCTAATAAGGCCTAGTTAAACATTCCCTCACCACCACGCCCCACCCCTTTAACATCTTGGTGACTATTCTAAATTTCCTATAAACCTGTTTCGATTTGCACCAATCATTTTGTATGAAGCTTACATTAACCAAAATACTTTTTTTAATGAATGGTAAAATAAAAACAAATAAAGCCTTCTTTATATTTCTATTTAAATACAGTACAAATACAGTACTATTCAATGTGCTATCCCCATCAATGAAAAAATATTTTCTGGTGATTTGAACGATTAGGTAGAATTTAGTGACTTACCTATGATGTTGTTGAGAATACTTCAGTTTCTCCCACCACAAAATCGTATTATTTGAAACATGAGATTTGAATATACTAGTGAATTTCGAAACCTTTTGTATAAATCATTGATAAAATCCGACTAAATTTGCATATAAGTACACTATTTAGATGATTTTTAACTTGATAATTTAATCGAGATAGATCATTTTCAAACATAATTTTGTTTTAATCGTTTTTTATTATTTTCATATAAGCACACTATTTCGATTACTTTGAACTTAATAACTTAACTCACATAGCTCAAACATAAAATGATATTATGTTGTCCATAATTTTGGTGATTATTATTTATCATATAAGCACACTATTTCGATGACTTTAAACTTGCTAACCTTTTTTAGATATCATATTATGATATTAATTGTGTGGTCCCTTAAATGATGTACGGTAATAAGAGAGTTGCATTGTATTCATTCTAAGTCTTCCATGTCTTGACAATAAGGCATTTGATAAGATAATTACTGAACAATGTGCCTATCCATAACTACATGGTATTCAGGATTCTTATGTCAGAAAAAGTATTTTTATTTTTTCTAGTTCTTGTTGCTCAAATTCATTAGTTTAGATCTCAAGGTCAGAACATTTAGCAACCCCAACAATTTTATTTGGAGTCGTTATTAATAGTGGACTCGTCAACAACAGTCTGTGGTGTAATGATGGCTTTTTATCGTTTTGAAGTCCAGTTACTCATAGAGTTTTTTCTAATGTTGCTAATGTGCATTGATTTAACTTTGTTCTTGCGATTTTAATTGTCTTGATGATCCCAAAACCAGCGCTTTCATCTAGAAATGTGTATTCCACTATTTGCTTCGAACTTTCCACGTAACTCGTGCAGTCCATGTGAAAATTGATGAATTGTTCATCGCATATTTCCTTATAACGTTCGTTCTTCTGTAATGCTACTACATTTCATAGAGAAAATAGTAATCTTCAATAATTGTCCAATTTTTTCTCCTCTCCAAAATCAGAATTCTGTTCTGAACTTTGGAATGCCTTTTAGAGCTTCCAAATAGAACATTCGATGAAACTGCAGGTGTTCCAATGGCGGCAAGTCTGTCTGGGCCCCTAGCTTGCCGCTCATTGCAATCTACCTGTCAGCAAAGTGAGTTATCTGTATTTTTTTACAAATTAGCGCTAAGTTATTCACGTCTTTTACATTTTTATCTAGGCATATTTTCTTATGTATTCTGAGATACCTTTAACAATATATATTATCTAGCGCTGTAGGCGCATACATCTATCATATTCTGGCGCAATGGTTCTCATTTTCTAGTGCCATAGACATAGATTTCATAGAGTTGTACAACTTAGCAGTCACTGATTTATTTACATTTATATTTCTTTCAATGAATTAAATTTAGGCATATATATTGAATATTGTATTACAATTCTGTTATAATGAAGACTCTACTCAATTGAACTGTATCACACCCATGCAGGTTTTATTCATTGTTTTAGTTATCAAGATAGGATCCCAAATAAATGTACTGCTCAATTTGTAATCATAGACTTGGCTATTCATTTATCCAAGTTTTGATTACTTATATTCCTTGAACTTTTTACACTAGGGTTGAATTTGTACTTACCTGAATCTACATTGGTTTATAGTATACATTATGCTCTTGTTTGTATTAATTCATTATAGCCACGGGGCTCTTATTATCAATATTTTATGAACTTATCCATATTTACTTATCCATGCGTACACCTACTTTAGAATTATTGTACTTTGTACTTACTTGAATTTACATTGTTTTGTAGTAAGCAACTTATAATATTTTCTTGTTCGTATCCATTTATAGCCTCAGGGCTCTTATTAACTTTATTATCAAGTTTGAGTATTGCCAATAACTTGTACACTTATTCATATGCCATAATAAACACCCACTTAATGCAATTATTATTCATTATTTACTTATTTACTATTGGTACACATATTTTACAATTATTCAGCCATTCATTAAGTGCAGTGGGCTCAAATTTGCTGTGTATTACGTCATTATAAAATATGCATCAACATGTCAATTTGTTCGCATTTATTAGTTCCAATTTCTATGATTTTTCAATATATTGTTTTTTGATATTTTATGATCTTGTCTACTACATTATTTTTAAACTCTAATGATTTTATTTTTAATACTCCAATCATTTTTCTCTTCCACCAACTTCAGATATTGCTCTCATTCCCTGTATTGGGTTCATGTGGATTGCAAATGGATTAACGACTCCTAAATTATTTTTTTGTCTGTGGCGCTATTTGAATCCGACAACTTTTTTTAACTCAGATATTTCTGTCAACAGTTCACCAGCTTTTTGGCCGCAATATCACCCAAATATTATGATGACTAACTAATTGATCTAATTCATAATTTCCTTGCTAACTATTATTTGTATGTTACTAATACCTTGTATCATGGTAATAAATACACTGGCAGACTCTGGCACAGACTTAACTATCACATTCCCGTGAATTATAAATCGACCCCAATTAAAAATAAACAATTAATATGGGGACATATCCAGAAAACAAAAAACCTACCTGCAACCTATTTTAAGCCTTATTTTTATTATTATCACCCATGTTTAATTTTCAAAAGTCATCCAGCTAAATTTTATTGTCAGCGGCGAGCTACATCTCTACCAAGGCGAGTAAAACCTTTTCACTATGCCCGCACTTATATCGATGTTATAAATGATTGTTTTCTATATTTCGGTGACCTATGAACAATCAAAGCTACATCTCCATTTTTATGTCATAACAGTGAGGTAGAACTAACTACCTGTAAGGGTCTCCATCGAAGAATAAGCTTATAAGTTCAACAAATATTATAGAAATTTTTTCTATTAGAATTTAGCTAAAATGATTGATTACTATGCTATTAATGATTAATAGTAAAAGAAACAGTTTTTCCACATTATAATGCCCGCCCTTAGGAGAGACAATAATCACCCTAGAGAGATTGCGTAGGACCTACTAATATTCATAATATTTAGAAGTTTGCTGTGTAGAGCTGACCTTTTTGTGTCGCGGCGGACGCGTTTCGAATATTCAGTCTGCAACCAAGAGCCGAAGAAGAACCACATAGTTTTAAACGCGTCAGTCGCGACTCGGAAAGTTCTGCACAGCAAATTTATACATATGAATAAATTCACGAAAATGGATATTCACAACAATAACCTACTAATAGTGTAGCTTACCAGGGGGTCTGGGGGGAATGGAATCCCCCCTTGTTGAAAGGGAGGGTCCAGGGGTCCTCCTCGGATTTTTTTTATATTTATCATTTTTATAATGATTTTTGAGCATTTTAAAGTAATTTTTACTTGGATATTTCAATTAAAGCAATAGTTAATTTGAATGAAATATATCACTAATCCTGAAAAAAAACTGATGTTGGCCTATCATATAACTCCATGTAATTTACATGTTAGCTATTTATATTTGAACATGGAGCAATATTGGTCCACTTACTAAGCTAAAATACTTTTATTTATCATTACTTCAGGGTTTAGAAAAAGAAGTAATATGTTGCTGTTAATACTGCACCTGTAACATACATGTCTAAATTAAAACTACATTGGATACAGGGCCTTAAAAAAGATACTTTAATAGAATCATTAAAACTTTTAATTCAAATTTACACACAAATCCTCAGTATAATAGTAGTACTGTGTATAGAAATTATGAACATGGCCTTGGCTTTATTATTATTATTTCGGTCCTAAAACTTACTTACCTAATATAACCAAAAGTAAATTTATTAATTTAACTTTTACAAAAAAAACTAACAACTTGAACAACTAACTGATCTACCTGAACTATCAGTAGAGGCTTAATAATATTGTAATTAGTATTTTGAAAGATGACCACAACATTTCGGGGGGGGGGGATGTATCCCGATATCCCCCCTTGCTACGCCCCTGGACGAGAACCACTTCAACTAAACGAGTTGCTAGAGCGATAGCTTCTGTGGCTAGTCTAGCAAGAATCCACACCGTTAGATCCACTCTAAGCTGTTGCTCTATGGAAGTGATATTGTCTCCTGTTTGGACAAGTCTCAAATTATTTTGAATGAATAAGTCGCAATTTTCACAACCACATTTATTAAAAATATTGAGAAACTGGTTTCGGTTGTTATACAATTATCAATCTCAGTCAAACTCTTTATGGTATAACAACCGAAACTAGTTTCTCAATATTTTTTAATAAATGTGTTTGTGACAATCTCGTCTTATTATTCATTATGGATCCCTGCCACAATATCACCTCAAATTATTTCTATGTTACAGTGCTACCGTACCTGAGTTTTTACGAGGTTGGTTATAAATGGGTAAAATTGGTTCCAAACGAAATTGGTTAGTGGAAAACGTCTTTCTGCGTTCCACGCTCATCTCCACCATCTTGACTATGTTAATTTCTGTGTTCTGAGAACCTATTTAAAACCCAATTGTACGTATACGAAGACGTTCCCAGTCAGCTACGGGTAAATGAATAGAATGAAAACTGAATTGTACGGCAGCTGAATAAATCCAAGATGCTGAATTGGTGCTGCAGCAGTCCACTCATAAGTCACACCTGGAATGAATGCGCTGCTATTATGCGGCAGCTGGATAATTTGCGCGATAGTGGGTTGGTGGGAGGGGGGTGGTAGAGTGCGCCCATATCACAATTAGTGGCATAAATCGCATCCATACGCTCCTATAGTTTGCATACATTACAGTGAAGAGTGAGAGTCAGGTGCTCCCTTGAAGTAAGGGACCGAATATTCCAGAAATACCACCCTCTTTCTCCCCCAAAAAATTGCAAGGAAGTTCACTCCATTCATTACGCATATATTCCAAGACGTGACCTTTTTTAATTTTACTTCCCATTTATATGCTGGAGCGTTTCAGACGTTCCAATTTTCAAAGTAGATAGAACGATAAAAAAAATTGAATATGAACGTTTTGGGAAACATTCCATTTTGTATAAGATATGCGCCAGTTTAAAATCTTGGATCTTTTTATTCAAATCAGACAGATTAAAAGCTGCAATAATACTTGTAGACCACGTAAAGGAAATGGAGTAGTAGGCTAGCTTGCTAATATTTCTATTTCCCTGTAATAACTTGAAGCCCTTAAAATCTGTTATGTTATGGCTGATGAAGCTTCTCTTTAGAAGTGAAATGTATATCTCCAGTATTAGTGAGGAAAAATCTCAATTTAAATAGAAATACAGTAACAGTTTTGATATTATAGATCTCTCGTAAATGTTATGAAAATAATGTAGTGATTTCCTTGCAGCTACTCTTTAGCTCACAACTCCTCCGTTCTCTGATATTACTATTGTCTGGTCTGACAGTTATGGTTTCCCTGCTTTCAAGCTTAATTATTATTCCTGGATTTCTTGTTCGATGACGAACTGCGTTGTTAATATTAACATTTTTAAGTGAATTCAACGACTTGCAGTCAAATTTTCATTAAGAATAAGTAGAATTTACTTACTCTGTAGGCCGAACGTTTTCGAATCTTTGAGATCCAAATGGAATCTTAATGAAAATTTGACTGCAAGTCGTTGAATTCACTTAAAAAACTTAATTATTACATTTATATGAATCTCTATCTTATTCTATTCACATAAATGTGATAGATTATAAATTACTAAGGTTTATACACTTTCGCCCACATTATATTTTTAAGCCTTTTTTCGAATCTAAATCATCTTTTTTAGTACAGTACTGAACTACTGGTGCTCTTGTTTGGTACAAGCATTTTCCACCAAGAATAATTCTAACCATTGTAGGGTATGGCTTGATAACCACGGAACAAACATTACGCTAATCTGCACAGCATACAAAACAACTTTCTTTGTTGGACTGTAAAACATGGTGCAGTAGGGCAACCAGGAAAAGCCATCGTTCATATGGAGACGCAGTTATTCTGGGTTGAGCTCAAATTCGGAGAGTAAAATTCGATAAATCAACAGACCCACTCTACTGTTTCTTGACGGCAGTTTGTTTTAATTTGAGTAAGAAACTTCAAGCACGTTAGTACAAAGTTGACACTTTTGCCAGACCTGATATTCATTGCAAACTTCTACTAATTAATGTTTACTACCGTACTCGTTCTAATTTCCCACTTCAAACTGTAATTGGGGGTTTTTCCACGTCAAATGAACACACTTTTTTCGGTCACCATCTCAGATTTTGATGAAATTTGCTTAACTCATACCGGGTGACAGGCCATTTGGGGCCCTCAGCTAAAACCTAGAAAACTGGAATTTTTTTGAAAATTACATGCTTAAAAACAATGAAAATACATTTTTACACATATAAAGAAGAAGAAATTTAGCTAGGTTTTTATACGAATTTTATGATTTTCGACTTTTGTTGACTATTATTTATTAAAATAAGAAATTCACAGTATTTTTAGGATTCCACAACACTACTAAACACATGCTGTAGATCTGCCAATAACTAACGGAGTTCAAAAAAGTGCAGTATTTTATTCATATCACAGTATAAAGTATTAATGAATTATGTTAAAACTATTTTTGTAATAAAAATAATGACAAAGGGATTACAAAAATAATACTAACATTTAAAAAAATCCTGTTTCTACAACAGTTCACTATGTTGTAAAACTAGAATAGAAGGGGCTTAACTGAGACTATTCGAAATTTTACTCCCTTAGCCCTAAAGTAACAGCTTCTTAGAATAGAAGGGGCTTAACTGAGACGAACTGGGGCTTAACTCACTTGTTAAAGCCACTTCATCTATTATTTTATTTTTGTCCAAATCGTAAAATAAATCCCTCTCAACATCAATGAAAATCAGACTGGACATAAGGTCTTAGCCTAAAGACGACTGAAGTGGATTTTTGTCTATTTTAAGTTTAGAAAAAACTCGTTCACATGTGACTTGGGTAACTTACAAGGTATGGTAAGTACGGTAAGTTTTTTTGTGCGTTATGTGGGGGCCCCCTTTTTCATTGTTTCAATAATTTAACTCGTGTTTCAAGAACGACTACGTTAGTAGTCTATACTACTATTCATACTAGCCCAGAACAATGAATACTTTGAATGAAAAGGAATAAGCATGAACAAATTGAGCAAGAAATGCAGAACATAACACATAATATTTGAAAAAATGAGAATTGGCTAATATGATGTAAGCTAAAAATTAACCTGTCAGTTATAAAGTTATAAAATTATAAACTTTGAGAATAAAAGAGTATAGCTGCATGGAATGCAGAACACAATTTTTGAGTATTACATTTTTTTACAGTAAGTTATATAGGAAGTATGCATTAAAAAATACTATGATGTTGCAATTACAAGATAGCATTTTCAAAACAATCTCTCCAGCTCTTTGAGATTGAGTAGCCTCAGTGGCGCACCCAGAAATGACCCAGGGGGGAGTTAGGGATGTGGGAAGTTGAAACTATTAGAGATTTCAGTGTGCCCCCCCCCCCCCCCCTAGAGAAGGGACTCATGGGACCTGTTTCCTAACAAAGTTTTAAGTACAAATTAATGGTAAAAAATAATAATAAGCATATGGCTTTTATTGGTGGGGAGACCCTTACGGGTATATCCACCTCACAATAGTATTAATACTTATACTTACTGCAAATTGCTATAAGGGTAGCTGCAGGTAGTTTGTCAGGCAGTCTATTATAAATTAGTGCTCTTGATTCCTACCCCATCAAAAATCCTTGAAAAATAATCCCCTCAAAACGAAGCTATTCGTGTTCTTTGGCAAGGTTTAAGTAATAATAGAACTGATTAATAAAATAAGAAAGAAACCATCTCAATTAATAAATCTTGAATTTCATGCATGCATGTATTGAAAATTATTTTTTTGCTGCATTGTAAAGATTTTCGTGAAAGCTTTGTAAGAGTTTTCACAAAACGAAATGCAATTTTCTGGATCCTTTGCTCAAGAGCGCGTTGATAACCTGTTGTTATTAATAAGGATAGCAAGCCTCCATTTGAACAATGCTGAATTCGTAAATCAGATTATATTTTTAATTTTAATTAAAGTTGGGAATTACTCACTTTCTATTTTCTTTAAAACTTCGAGTTTTACAAGTAAGTATTTTGTTGCTTCAGGGTGGTGCTTGAGCACCCAAAGCACCCCTCTTGGGTGCGCCTCTGAGTACCCTTTATTGAGAATGTTCCCCTTTACTTTTTGAGATTAGAAAATAGATACGGTAAGTTATAATGCCTGTATATGGATGGGCTGTCTGAATCCAAGTCTTTAAGACTCTAGATCAGGGGGCTCCAAACTACGGCCCGCGGGCCAAATCCGGCCCGCCAGTGTGATCAATCTGGCCCACAATAGCTCGTAGGGTTTTGCCTCTGAATAATATTTTCTACTGATAATTCCACTACTTTAGCAATACATCATTTTACTATCAGATTTAGCAGGTGTATGTTTGTTAAAGGCACATACTGTCGACTTTAGACGTTTTAGATAAGTGGTACGCAGGATTGCTTCGCTCGCCTTAACTGAAGTGACCGACTAGACCCAGTAATGGGAGGAAGAACTTTATAAAAAAATTAAAAAGTCATCATTTATTGTGCCTCCTGAACTACTGAAGGCTTAACTTGGAACTTATATGGAGTTTTAAATGAACTAAACTTTTTTTTAAGGCCACATTGTTCTTGAGAATTGGCGATTATGAGTTTTCAAAAATTGTTTATTTCGGGCTTTTAAACCGATATTTAAATCAAACTTTTCAATTTTTTAGCCACGTAGTCATTTCTTAGTTCTGAAAAATCACTTTGCTTTTATAAAACGTCAATTATGAGCATATTTTCGGGGGAAAATTCGCAAAACTTTCCTTGTACGCGTCTAGGTTCTCAACTAAACATGCAGGCTACACCAAATTACAACTTTTTTTTTGTTATGTAGTTCTTGAGAAACGGTGATGAATGCGTGAGTCAGTCAGTTGGTCAGTCAATGTAACGCTTTGTTATAAAAATAAAGATTGCTGGAGGATGCAGCTAAATCTATATACCAATACTCATTTAGGAATATCTAAGGTCTCTTTGATAAATACAAATGGGTTGTATGTAGAAGGCGGTGAAAAATCGAATATAGCATGTGACAAATCTCTAACTACTGTCATTATTGAGATATTTCACAAAATACTCAAAAATTACTGTACAAACATAAGTTCAAAGTGGATCATCTTGAGGTGAATATAAATGAGTCAAAGCTTTTTTATCGAACTAAACTTTTGAAGAACCAAATTTTCAAAATGCAATTTTAAATCACCTAATATTGAAAAATCACCCCAGAGTTCACAATAACAGCAATAACCGACTTGCAACTTGCAACATGTTTTATCCAATTTTCTGCTCTTTTTACATGAATCCTATTCAATTTACCACTTAAAAGAAGGTCTTGGAGATTAATGATTGAGTAAATTGATAGGGATGACTGCCAATTTTATTAATTCTTTATTCTAGTATGAAAACTGACACTGTATTTCACTTTTAAATCATGTTTTACTCACATATATTTGAGATGCTTGAGGAATGCATTTCACTTCTGAAAAGAAGCTTCGTCAGCCTTCAGAAGTGAAATGCATTCCTCAAGCATCTCAAATATATGTGAGTAAAACATTATTTAAAAGTGAAATACAGTGTCAGTTTTAATACTAGATTGTTCATTAAGTATTTCGTCATGGAAAGCATCACAGAATTCTTTATTCTTGCTATCTTTGATGGAAGGAATAATTTTTTCAATTCATTATATTTATTTTCAGAAAAAGATGTACAGTACAAATTCCACTGAAAAATACAATTTTAATAAGGAACAAGTCCATGCTCAAAGGTGTAGGAGGTGTGGGTGGAGAAGTATGAGAAGAAGAGGATTCCTCCTTAAACACTCTATAGATAGTAGAAAATGAAAACGGTTCTGGACCTCGGAACCTACTGGGGTAATTATTTTGGCCCAAAGGCTGAAAAGTTTGGAGACCCCTGCTCTAGATGATCAGAGTATCAAACAAGAAAATAGCAAAGGAGGTGAATGTTATATAGTAGACAAATAATATGAATGAGGTGAACTGAAGCTGGAGCGCCTTCTCTGATAGAATAGAAGAAAGGCAAAGACGATTCCAATATTTCTTGATAATATATTCTCACACAGCGGATTCTTCTCAGAGAAGTAGTAGTTGAAGTGGGAGCAATGAGGTATAGCGGCCGTTAACTTCCTAAGTTATTAACTTAGTTTTGAGACTCCTACAGCGGTGCATTAATCAAGACAGGGTCGGTTAGACAGTTCCTTTGTCGGAGGGACAAAGCGTTGTCGTCTTGGTTCGATTTTCTATGCAGATATACTCAATGATAACTACTTGTGAAGGACAGTAAATTAAATCATTGATTCTTCTTGTTCTTGATAGCCAAAACAATGGAGCTTTCCGAAACTTTCCAGCTTCAGAAAGACACATCCAAGAAACACTGATCTCACTGGGAAAGTACGATTTAGGATTCAGGTAAGTTGTAAGAATTTGTTAATAACCTATTTGCCTTTAATTCTTAAATTATCTTAATTGTAGAGGAAGAATGAAAAATATCAAATATTCGAAATAAATATTAATTTGGAAATTGGTAATAAACTATTATTAGTTTGGAAATATTCAAATGTGAAATCTCCACATCCAAAATGAATTCAAATTAATATTGAATGATTTTCTGTTATTGGAGAGTTTTGTTTAGATGTGCTTCATTTTTTTTTCATTATAATCATAGTGGAATATTTATCAATTCGTTATTTTTTGAGATTACGTTTTGTACAATTCTTGTAGTTTTCAATCAAATGTGATGGTGGGTTGAGAAAAGATTACTATTATTACTAGCAGTTTGCATGTTTTCGTGCCGTTGTTTGTCCATCCATCCGTGCTCTAGCTCTTGAAAGAAAGATTCTAAATTCTTGAAACTTGGTATATAGATATAGCTTCCTCATAGTCCAAGTGATATCACTATTGACTTTGGAGTTTGGTGGTCGAATAAAAAAATAATTAGGATAGCAATATCTGTGGGATAGTGGGATGAGTTTTTTTCTATGAGGTAAGCAAGTCATATGACAGAAGAGTAAGTCATTCATATTCTTGAACAATACCTGTAGTAGAAAATCATATGTTCGAGCATGTGTTTTAAATTCTTTATTACTGTTTTGTTATGTTCATAAACAAACTCATTCTAGTTCAATGTAGTATCGTTCAAGTTATTAAAAACCTTTCTAAAGGTGTTGAAAGTTTCTCTTGCATTCATTCTATTCTCATTACAATTTTAATAACTTGATATTGTGAAAATGAATACGATCCTAAAACCAGACAAGTTTAGTGTAGATCCAAACTCATCATCTGCAAGCAAGGAATGGACACATTGGCACAAAACTTTTCAGAACTTTATTACCAGCATCACACCACAACCATCAGACTCAGATAAACTCAAAATACTTATAAACTTCATTACTCCAGAAATCGATGAGTACATAAGTGGAAGCGGTACGTATAATGATGCTATATCTGTGCTAAGGAAAATCTATGTAAAACCGGTCAATGAAATATTTTCCAGACATAAACTATCTGCACGTCAGCAACAACCTGATGAGACTATTGATCAATATCTCCATGCCTTAAAACTATTGAGTAAGGACTGCCATTTTAAAGCTGTCACAGCTGAAAGGAATAGGGATGATTATATCCGTGACACATTTATTGCTGGAATAAAGTCTCCTACAATTCGCCAGCGCTTACTAGAAAATGTTTCATTGACACTAGAAGAGGCATATAGTCAAGCCAGATCCCTAGAACTTGCACATGATCAATCATTAGCTTTTCAATCTTTCCAATCTATAGTAAATACAACTTCGTCTCAAGAAACTCAAGCAAGCAATCAGAATGTTGATTCGACCTCAAGCAGTTTAGAAAAGTTTTCACTAGCTGCTGTGAGAGAAAAATGTTTTTTTTGCGGTAATCTCAGACATCCTCGGATCAACTGTCCAGCTAAAAATACAATTTGTCATAACTGTGGTAAACAGGGGCATTTTGCTAAGGTCTGCAGGTCAAGTAAATTACAAACCAAGCAATCGAATAAACCTAAAGAAATTATGAACTCTATTGACCTAGCAGCTTCACCCGGTGGACTGACAAAGAGTACAGTACAAGCCCTAGTTAATGGAAAATCTGTCTCTGCTTTGATAGATACAGGAAGCTCTCTGAGTTTTATAAACAAATCTACTGCTCTTAATCTAGGTATTCCCATAAGACCAGGTAGGGGTACTGTCTCAATGGCAACTACATCAATTACATCCGACATAACAGGTCAATGCAAAGTAAATCTTGTCATTCTTGATCACTGTTACAAGCAGGTTAATCTTTCATTGTTACCCGATCTTTGTGCAGATATAATTGTTGGACATGATATTTTGAAAAACCATGCAAGTCTTAAAGTAGTCTTTGGTGGCAACAAGTCACAATTAACTATATGTAGCGTGGCAGCCTCAACTGTAGAACCAGTATCATTGCTTTCAAATTTAAAACCGGAATGTAAGCCAATCACAATCAAGTATCATCGCCATAGCACAGATGATTTGAAGTTTATTGAAAACGAAGTAAGAAAATTGCTTAAAGACGATGTTATAGAGCCTAGTATGTCTCCATGGAGGGCTCAAGCGTTGGTAGTTACAACTGAAAATCATAGGAAAAGAATGGTCATTGACTACTCCAAAACTATAAATCGTTTTACATTACTGGATGCTTACCCACTACCAAGAATCGATGATATAGTAAACAAAGTTGCAAATTATGAGTTTTTCAGTACTATTGACTTGAAAAGTGCATACCACCAAGTTAAGATAAGAAATGAAGAAAAACACTACACAGCATTTGAGGCCTGTGGTCAACTCTACCAGTTTAAGCGTATTCCATTTGGGGTCACTAATGGGGTAGCAGCATTCCAACGTGTAATTGACCAAGTCATCCGATCAGAACAGTTACAAGACACTTATGCCTACCTTGATGATGTCACAATCTGTGGAAAAACACAAGAACAACATGATATAAACCTAAAGAAGTTTATTGAAGCTGCAAACAAATACAACCTAACTATTAATAATGAGAAGTCTTCATTTTCATTGAAATCTATCAACTTGTTGGGCTATCATATATCAAACAAAACTATCAAGCCTGACCCCAGTCGACTAGAACCCTTGAAAAATTTACCTCCGCCCAGAGACACCGCATCACTGAGGAGGACCCTTGGTATGTTTTCACATTATGCATCACTGATACCAGATTATGCCGCTAAAGTGATTCCACTTGCGCGCACTGCATTCCCCTTGTCCAAAGCTGGGCTCCAGTCATTTGAAACTATAAAAAGTGAAATCATCAAATCTGTAGTAAGCTGCATTGACCCTGAAGCACAGTTCATTGTAGAAACTGATGCATCTGAGCGCACCATTGCTGCTACTTTGACTCAATCAAACCGTCCAGTTGCATTCTTCTCAAGGATACTTTCTCCAGCAGAACAAAGACATTCAAGTGTTGAAAAAGAAGCACAAGCCATTGTGGAAGCACTGCGAAAATGGCGTCACTACTTGGTTGGCAAACATTTCAAGCTGATTACTGACCAGAGATCAGTAGCCTTTATGTTTGATAACAACCATCATGGCAAAGTGAAAAATGAAAAGATAATGAGGTGGAAACTGGAATTGTCTTGCTTTCATTATGATATTGTATACAGACCCGGCAAAGATAATATGGCTGCAGATGCCCTGTCTAGAGTATGTTCTTCAATCCAAAATCAAGAAAAATTGTTAATTGATTTACATGTGTCTCTATGTCACCCAGGTGTGACACGTTTGTACCACTGGGTTCGGAGTAAAAACTTACCCTACTCGATTGATGAAATCAGATGTATAACAAACTCCTGCAATGTGTGTGCTGCTGTGAAGCCCAGATTCTTCAAACACAAAGGGATTCTAATCAAAGCCACTTCTGCATTTGAACGACTAAATATCGATTTTAAAGGTCCTCTACCTTCATCAAGTCGAAACCGTTACCTATTAGTAATAGTAGATGAGTTTTCACGGTTTCCTTTTGCTTTCTCATGTTCAGACATGTCATCATCTACAGTGAAGTCAAAACTAAAATCTCTATTTTCTACTTTTGGGGTTCCTAGTTACATACATTCAGACAGAGGAACATCATTTCTGAGCCAAGACTTAAAAAGTTACTTGAATTCACTTGGAATTTCAACTAGTAGAACCACTGCATACAATCCAGCAGGTAATGGACAGGTTGAAAGATACAATGGCATTCTATGGAAAACGATTGAGCTAGCATTGAAATCACTCAACTTGGAAATAAACCAATGGGAGTCAGTTCTAGAAGATGCCCTCAGCTCAGTGAGATCACTACTTTGCACAGCCACAAATCAAACTCCTCATGAGCGTATGTTCTTACATCCACGTAGATCTGGGAACAATGGTGTTTCAGCTCCTTCTTGGCTTCTCAATTCCGGCCCTGTCTACTTGAAGAAATTCAATTGTACATCCAAGTATGAGCCACTTGTTGAAGAGGTCCAACTTCTTCATGGGAATGCTGAGTATGCCCATGTTAAGTTACCTGATGGAAGGGAAACTACTGTGTCAACACGTCATCTTGCTCCGGTTGGAGAGTACCAAGAAAGAGATAACATAGAACAAACTGATTTTGAGAGTGATGAAAACAATCTATTACCCACTTCTCAACCTGAGCCTGAATACCTCCCTAGTCCACCATCAACACAGAACCAAGAAAATGAAATGAGTACTACTACTGAGAATTCACTACCTAGACAGGAGACTACTAGACGAGAAAATGATAACACAAATCCGAGAAGAAGTTCCAGAAGCAGAAGACCTCCTAATTATTTAACAGATTACATTCATTAAATTTAGGGAGGAAGAATGTAGTAGAAAATCATATGTTCGAGCATGTGTTTTAAATTCTTTATTACTGTTTTGTTATGTTCATAAACAAACTCATTCTAGTTCAATGTAGTATCGTTCAAGTTATTAAAAACCTTTCTAAAGGTGTTGAAAGTTTCTCTTGCATTCATTCTATTCTCATTACAATACCATTGATAGAACTCCTAGCAAATGATCTATTTGGATGCCATCTTGTGGGAGGTACTAACAGCTAATCTTGAAGTTTTGGATAATGAAGATAAGTCAAAATTTGCAAAGAGAGCAATTTGGACTGCATTTTTGCATTTGTCTGTTGCATTTTTGCATTGACTAAAAAAAATATAAATAAATAAAAATATTCCTTAAACCAATTATGCAAAGTTTCTCCAAATCAGAGGAAGTTAAACCAAATGATAGAAGTTTAAACCAAATCAGTTATGATTAAACTGAATAATGGAAGTTTAAGTCAAATCAAATAAACCAAATAAGAGATAAAACCAAATAATAAGAGATTAAACCAAATCAGAAGAAGTTAAACAAAAAATGATAGAAGTTTAAATAAAATCAGAGAAAGTTAAACAGAATTATAGGAGCTTAAACCAAATCAGAGAAATTTGAACCAAATGATAAGAGATTAAGCCAAATCAGAGGAAGCTGAACCAAATAATAGGATTTTAAACTAAATCATACAAGATTAAACCAGATCAGAGGAAGTTAAACTGACTAATGGGAGTTTGAACCAAATCAGAAGAAGTTAAACCAAATCAGAGGAAGTTAAACTGACTAATGGGAGTTTGAACCAAATCAGAAGAAGTTAAACCAAATCAGAGGAAGTTAACCCAAATTAGAGAAAGTTAAATCAAATGATAGAAGTTGAAACCAAAAATCATGCCAGGTTGAATCAAATCAGAGGATGTCAAACTGAATAATGGGAGTTTAAACCAAATCAGAAGAAGTTAAACCAAATGATAGAAGTGTTTAAACCAAATCATGCCAGGTTGAACCAAATCAGTGGACTTTGAGGATGTGGAAGAGGAGAAGGTTCAAGAACAAGTAGGAGAAGGAAAAGATGAAGGAGGAGGAGGTGAACAAGGAAAAGAATGAGAAGGAGGAGATGGAGATGAAGGAAAAGAAGGAGTAGGAGGATAAGAAGGAGAATGAGGAGAAGCAGAGGAGAAGAAAGAGAAGAAGGAGAAGAACAAGAAGAAGGAAGAGAGTAAGGAGAATAAAAGTAAGAAGAAGATATTACTTGAGAAAAAACACTTCTTACTTTTTTAACTCACATAATTTTCATACTGTTGAAACTCATAACTAACCTGAATATTTAAGTTGAACCAAATTAGAAAAATTGAATCAAATAATAGGAGTTGGTCAAAATCCTTGATTTTACACATAATGCCTATTTTAATAGCTTTTAGATGTTTTTTTTTCTATTCTACTATAAGTTGCCTATTTTGCTTGTTTAAAAGGAATTTTCAATGACTTCTAGGAATAAAAATGATAATATAATAGTGAAGATTGAAGGTTTTCAACTATAAATCATAGAGTAGGTACATACATTTAGCCACCATGATACATAGATGCATATGCATCGAATTCAATTACAACAGCATCGAGAATATTCTCAATACAATAAAGATAAACGCAGTTTGTTTCCTGATGTAGATAAGTTGATTTCAAATATGAAGAAAGTTTTCCTTAATGTTCCCTCTCGAACTGTGATTTTCAAAATCATTGCTCCTGATCTTTCTTTGCTACCACAACCGATTTTGACAAGACGGGGAACACGGATTACTATACTGAAAACTATGAAAATATATGTGATGTAATCGCTGCACTTTCCAAAGATGATGCTGCTTCGATTTGAGGAGTCAAGAACTTGTTAAATAGAGGTGGTGTCTGCAACAATTTATCCTTTATTCAAATGCATTATTCTACATTGCCTGAAATAACAACGAAACGTGAAAAGAGGTTATAGACTCTTATTGCTTCAGTAAATCCAGTGAATGAAATGGTAAATAACATTGAAGCTATTTCTGGTGGGGTGGGATGTGCAATTAAAGGAAAGTGAAAACGTGTGTTATCTTCAAACTTTTGTTTTGAACAAAATATAACAAATTTGTAAAATAATTGAAGGTTATCTATTGAACTTGAAATGAGCCTAAATTCAGTAGTATGCTACAAATACACCCCAATCACATCAGTCGATGTGGAAAGATCGTTTACAATCATGAAAAAATCCTCTCTGACAGAAAACAAAGTTTAACTGAAGAGGACTTGAAAAAATATATTGTAATTATGTGCAACCATGTGAAAACATTTTTTTAGGATTTTAATTTGAATTTCGTCCTAGTGTTGGTGATAGAGATATTGTGTTAGGTAGTACGGATTTTTTCAATACCACTCAAATTATCAACACATGATATACTATAGTTTCGACTGTCATGCCATTCTCTACCAAACTCAAGTTTGAACATAAGAAAAACTATAGTATTCCGTGTGTTGATAATTTAAGTGGTTGTGACAATATCTGTTTTATTCATTACAAAATTTGAATTTGTTAACATACCATAAATAATCACATTCTGCAGTTAATTAATAAAGTCGATACATTAATTATTATTTGAGTTCTGACTTATCGGAATCACACAGAATATCTATGATGAAGTACATTTTCGGTAGATCAAATTAATCTACTAGCTACGCTAGCTTATGTTTCTTCTATTGTGAAATGAAACTTAGAACTTTTATTGAAATGTTATTGTTAATGTTAAATGTTATAATTATTGAAAACATTTTTATTCACCAACAAAATAAAAATTTAAAAATTATGGGGAACGAAGTTTTTCTAATTTTTTCTTCATTTCTAGGCCTATATAAAATATAAAAATTATTTTCTTGGATTTCTTGTTCCATAACGATCTCCGTTGTTAATATTAACTTTTTATTGTAAATTTAACAACTTGCAGTAAAATAATATCCATAATGCTTATATGTAGGAATAATTGACTGAAAGTCATTAAATTACAATAAAAAGTTAATAAAAATTATATATATATTAAATTAAATATTTTCAATCTAATATTAAAACTGACACTGTATTTCACTTTTAAATAATATTTTACTCACATATATTGGAGATGCTTGAGGAATGCATTTCACTTCTGAAAAGAAGCTTCGTCAGCCTGCCGCCAGGGGTCATGCTCTGTTTGGGTTAGGATGAGCGGCCATTATGTATTTGAAAATTGCGTTTGATTTGAATTGTGTTTGGTCGTTGAGTAAGTTTGTTCTATCTTGTTTATGGTGTTTGAATATTTCATATTGTTCCAGTGTATTTAGTTTGTGGCTTTTTTGGAATGTGTGTAGAATTTCCAAGTCAGTTTGGATGTTATTGTGTGAGTGCCCAGTGTTGATTAAGTGATCTGCAAATGTTGAGTCAGAGTTGGAATGTAGTGCTTTGATGTGCTCTTTATATCTTATGTTGAATGATCTGCCTGTTTGTCCTATGTAGTACTTGGGGCATGTGTTGCATTTAAGCTTATATATGCCTGGTTTGTTGAATTTGTGAATTGTGCTGTTTGTTAGGTGATCTGGTTTTTGTTGGATCTGGTGTTTCAGGTAATAAATATTTTCATTTATTATTTCTATATAATAACTTCTTGAGAATATTTTTTATTCAAATGAGAAACAGAAATTGTAATGAGTATATTCTTCAGCAATATTATTATAGCCTGTTCATTTAGAAGAGGATAGATTTTAGCGGATTGTTGTTTTGAGAGTGTGACAAAAGTTTCTCTTTGAACAAGTAAAATAGATAAGGAATAAGAGGGATTAGGAAAGTTTTGCCTCAGGTGTGTGCAAGCCTTTTCTTCGGTCATCAAAAAGGAATTCTCCACATTCCCAGTCTAGGCCACTGCTATCGTTGAATTGCAGAAAGGAGATTGTGTGGAATCTCCACAGGGGAAGGCTTTGCACGGCTTTGGCAACAAACAAGTTTCAGAGGTGGATAATAATAAATTTTCGCAGTCCACATTTCCCTGTTGAACACATAACTGGGAATGATATACGCGATTATTATTCGCACTTTTCTGCTCATTCATGCTTTTAGAGTACCTATAGGCTTATAGAATCGAATGCAATTATTCAACCATTTGAAAATAATTCCTCTCACTCTGTTTTTCATAGGATTTTTTCGTGCAGTATTTTCATCAGTGGTTATAGGCAGTCACAAAGTAGAGAACTATTTATAGATTATAGAATATTAATAGAACTATCATTTTTATTTATAGAACTAAAATAGATTTTGAGTAGATTCATCTCATAATGAATGGTTTTTTTCAGTTACTCCAAACTTGGTCTCAGACTTTAGATTCAATCTTGAAGCCAAGCAGTGACAAGCTCCAGTAAACACTTTTAATTTGTAAGAAAAAATATTTTTACACATGTAGATCAAAAGTTTTTGAATTGTGGAGATTCATTTTCAAAGGCTTTGGCCTAAATGAATATCCACGATTCGAAAACGTTTGGCTTACGTGAGTAAAACTATTATTTATTCACAAATTAAAGAAAGGCTTTTATTCACAAAGGCTTCGGCCGTTGAAAATGAATATCCAGGATTCGAAAAACGTTTGGCCTACGTGAGTAAAAATATTATTTATTCTCAATTAAATTTGACTGCAAGTCGTTTACTTTAATTTGTATTTATATGACGTTCTTGTGATCATTTTCATAATGTGATCTGTACATAATGTTTAATAATAAAATAATGTAGATCTTATCTTTCTAATCCAGTTTGCCATGTACATTTTTGTTAGATATTCAATGATTAAAGCTCTTCCATACTTCACCGATTCAATTCAATTTATTTATTTTCAACAATATAATAGGAAATTCATATATTCAAACAAAAATTACACCACTTCTTTTAATAATAATAATAATGAATATCTACATAAAACATCATAAATGAAATAATTGTTGCATCCCTCTTCAAGCAAAGCTTGTGCTGAGGGATGGTGCATCTCTAAAATGCCAATATCATTTATAAGAGATTAAATTGAAAAATGAAATGTATACTACAAGAAATCTGAAAACACATATCTGTTCTGATCATTCCTACCCAACTTGAATAATAAGGACAAAAATATTTCGCGATATTGAAATCAATATGGTATTTAAAAATAGTAAAATAAAGTACATTTCTCATTCCTGGTAGTGATTGTTCTAAACAAGTAATTGTTAATAGAAGATGTAACTCGAATAATCAATTTCAATTGAATAACTATTATGGAAACCTTTATTGTTATTGGAGGTCAACAATCATTGTTCGAAAAGCCAGAAAACGTTTTAATTGAATCTCCATAGAAACTGTTATTCCAATAGAAGCACATACACTATTAGAATTAGTCAATCACTCTCTGTCTTGTGGTTTCTGCATGATAGAATAATTCGATAGCCACTCCCAATAAAATTGTTAAATCAATAAAATCATTCATATTCGATTTAATAAAATTCCCCAGTATCATGAAGCTAAATAATAATATTACTCTTGAATTTTCAAATTTTCAAAAATATTAGTTGAGAAAAGTTCATAAATATTCTACTAATAAAACTACCTTAACCGTCTGCTATTAACTTCGTTTGTAGTGGTGAAGGTGATATTGGGGAAGATTTCCATAATGAATAATAAGACTTGAAGTTGTCACAAGGTCACAAACACATTTATTGTAAACAGTCAGATACTAGTTTCGGTTGTTATACCATTATCAATCTCAAACTAAATTACAGAGTAGCTTAATATATATTAAACGGGGAACGATACCATTAGCTGAGGGTGTCAAACACTTATTTTTGCTTGTTGCTCCTCCTACCAGTGGGCGTGTCTTGTTTGGCCTTCAGCCAATCTCAGACCTTTAATGAAGGTCAGCCTATTTGAGGCACTTTCTCCCGCAGCCAATAGTATCGTTCCCTGTTTAGCATATATTAAGCTACCCCGTACCTTAGTGTTTGTTTGAGATTGATAATGGTGTAACAACCAAAACTAGTATCTTACTGTTTTCAATAAATGGGGTTGTGACAACTTCAAATATTATTATTCATTCTGCTATTACCTTATACTACTCTCATTATTACTAATATTTTTATCATTTAAATATACTCATAAGTACCATAATACATTTTCAATAGGGAGAGCGGGGCAAGTTGAGACAAACTTCACTTTTCGATTTTTAAAATTTCAGTTTTCTATTGTCTTAAATCGGTAACATTATGATATAATGGATCCATATGTTGTGCATTTATATGAAATATTATCTTTTCGATTAAATTATTTCTTTCCCCAAAATTGACATTTTTATATGATGATACAAAGTGTATCAATGTTCCCCACATGGGGGCAAGTTGATATTAGCTGGAGGCAAGTTGAGACAAGTGTATAATAGATGAGAAAAATGATATTAAGAACGCAAGAAATTGAAAACAAAATTATTTATTAAGATAAATGAGTAGACTACAAGAGTAAAAAGTATCAAAATATTATTTGTTTGGAACTTAATCAGAGATATGAATCTTCGTCGGAATTACAATGGATGCATATTATAAACTTTACTGTCTTTGCCACATTTAAGATGAGCCCATTTTTTACAAACCAAACATTGTATCCAGTCTTGACCTGGCTTGGACTTGGAATAGAGATTCAAACATATGAGGAACAATGCGTCTTCCTCTTCCTCAGACTCTGATTCAATCTTGATCTTCTTCTTTGGAATGAATTTCTTCTTCTTCTTCTTTCCCATCATCTTCTCTTTTGATTCAGCTTCAACCATTTTAAACAATCTTTTTTTAATATTCTCTGACTTTGCATTCTTTTTAGCTTCTTTCTCCCTAGCTGACACCTCTAGCCTTTCCTTTACTGGTGTGCTTGTTAGAATAGCAGATTTCATTGGCTTCCTTCCTTTTTTTATTTTTCCGCTCTCCAGCTTTGG
Organism: Conomelus anceps; assembly: GCA_948455865.1. Taxonomy (NCBI): domain Eukaryota; kingdom Metazoa; phylum Arthropoda; class Insecta; order Hemiptera; family Delphacidae; genus Conomelus; species Conomelus anceps. The sequence continues at coordinate 51,506,877 of OX418220.1, forward strand.
AATAGGGACGAATTTCTTGAGGACTTACCATGGATAGATTAACATCCTTACTCGTAGATGGAATTTCATCACTTTGATGTTCTTGTGTTTGTTCATCTTCAGTTCTGCTTGTTCCAGGCAGAACAGCTTTGTCAGCATTGTTGTGGGTAGGCCTAGTCATATCTCTATCAGTTACTGAGCTTGATAAGAAGTCATCATCAATAAAAATGTCTCTGTTGAAGGGTGCAGTTCCAGTTGCTTGAAATCCAGAAATGATGTTGGAAGGATTTATTGCTTTAGGCAGTGCCACATTCACTATTCCAGGAATTTCGAAGATGCTTACTGTCTTGCCTGGGTTATTTGTCATCCAATCATCAATAGCAGCAAAATAGAACTTTTTAAAAGGCCCAAAAACTGACCGGTCAAGAGGTTGCAGGCGGTGTGATGTATGAGGTGGAAAGGACAACATGACAATACCATTTTTTTTTTTACAAAAGTCGATCACTTCAATTGACAAATGTGATTCATGATTGTCCAAAACCAGTAAGCAGGGATGCTCTATTGTAGATCTCATGCGTGTTTGTGAAAATGCTCAATGAATTTCAAAAATGAATCACATGTGATCAATCCTGAAGGGTAGAAAACACCTATGAATCCTGGTGGACCATTATTCGTAAAATGGTCTTTGAAGAAGACTCTTGGGAACACAAACATTGGAGGGACTGAGTTACCTATGGAGCTGACAGCTAGCACCATTGTAACTGTTTGTCCCCTCTCTGCTGATGTAACTTTCCCTACTTGGCGCACCCCCTTTTCAGCAACAATTTTATTTGGCTTCTGCACGGTTTGCACTCCAGTCTCATCTACATTCCAAATGTTCTTTTTGTCAAATTTGTGTTTTTCGATGACACATTTCAAATTATCAAAAAAAAGTTCAAAATTTGTTTTATTGAAGCTTATTGTTGCGCGGCCAAGGCTTGTAGCTTCAGGTTCTCTTAATGACAAACGATTGTGTCTTTTCATAAATCCTGTAAATCACTCCTTGGAGGCAGTTTTATGATCGATCCAGGCATCAGGCACAGTGATTGAATTTTTATTGGCTAAGGCAAGTTCATAAGCCAATGATTTTATATTTTGTGGTGAGCCCATAGTAAATTTTTGAAGAATGAATAATGTAGTCTTCTAGCTGTGATTCTAGTTGCTCTGTGAAAATCTGTCTTGGTTTTGCATACCCCATTGTGATATTTTGTGCGTTAGATTCATCTTTTTTCACAAATCTAAACAGAGTCATTTTGTCTATTTGAAACGTGACAGCAGCTTCCCGCAAAGACATTTTCCTGGACTTGATAGCCTCATATGCTTTTTCGAAGTCCTCGTTTGGAGTTTTCCCTCGATCTGTCTTCCTCTTGTAGTTCCGCACCATATTATTCCTGTGAGAAGAAACAAGAAACTGAATTTTACAATATTGGGGCACATTGATACATCGTATCAACATGCCTCCAATCAAGTGTATCAACTTGCCCCAAATGTATATTTGTCTCATAAATCGAACTAACGTCAAAACAAAGATGACTAAGAAATAGAAACTATCGCGAAACACTCACCTCTAAATATACTTTTAGCTATACCAACAATGAACTTCCCTGGTGGTATGTTGTTGCTTGCAGTTCTACTCGAATACAACCGTCGAAAATTACTTTCCTCTACACAAAACACTCGTTCAATTATAAAACCGCTTACAGTAGTCAGTTGGCAATGAGACTCCAATAGACACTTCCAGACAGTAAACAATAGCTCTGATTCATTTCCTGTCTCTACGCGCATATGCGCCTAGGCTCACAATCGTATCTGTATCAGTCTGCCCCCGTACAGTGACGTAGCCAAGATTTTGAATTGGGGGGGGGGGGGGTCGATTGAACGGGGGGGGGGGGGGGGTGTCTGGGGTTACTTCCCTGGAAATTTTTTGAAAAATAGAGGCCCTAGAACAGTCTTTTTTAGCTCTCCTGGCATTGAAAATAACACCAACATCAGTGCTTTGTCTTATTTTACGTTTAATTTGATGAAAATTATATAAAATTTAGGACCGGAAGGGGGGGGGGGTCCGGACCCCCAGGACCCCCCCCCCCCCCCCTGGCTACGTCACTGCCCCGTATCAACTTGCCCCCCTCTCCACAATTCTCTTTTCTTCTCTTCTTAATTCTCAAATAATTTATTTCTATCTGATAAATATTAGTGATATTGGATTTTCAAATTGATTTTGATTTTTGTATCATAATTATGTGCATTGTATTTGATTTATTCTATTGCTCATGTATTATTAAATATTTTTATTATATAATTAATGTATTATATATTGTATTAAACAATACATTTTATGGTAGTATGCTCACTAAATTGTACATTCCACATTCTATACATACATATTACTGTATTCAACGTGAGTAGCCATTCTATGTGAATCATGTACAGTATTCATACAATAGATTCTAATATTATAAAGGTCTTTGCTGAAATATTATTGAGAATCTGATCATTACGTGCTATTTCTGTCTGTAATGGAAAATAAGCTGTAATAATGTAAAAGAGAATTGACTATATTTCTAATAGATAGAACCTCCTAGTTTTACACAATTTTTACTATATCAACTATCATGAATCCAGTAATAGATAAAAAGTTGTATTTCATAGCAGAATGTGGATCTTGGAAATTTGTAGAATTAAGTTTTCACCGCTAGCCTCTCGGTGGGAGTCTGCTCTCTGTTGTTCTTTTCAGTTTAACTTTAGAACTCACAAGCTAATAAACTGCTGCTGATTTTGAAAGATGCATTTTCCTGATTACTGAATATGTTTGTTGAACAAGAAGTTGTGAACACATTACAAGATTGAACAAGGGACAGAAAGTGGTGTAAATATAATAAAAATGGCATTTTGATATCTCTTTTTTAACAAGGGGAGGGACATTAGTTTTTGTTTTTATATTGCTTTACCCCAAAGGCTACGTGTATCTCGTGTAGGTTTGAAGGGAGCTTGTGGACAAGATAGTGTGGAGTCAGAGAAGATAATAAAGTCCCTTGTTGTGCGAAAAGTTTTTTTATTAGTGCGATATGTTCAGTTCCCAATTCTGGACTTTGAAATAGATGATTATCGTTGGTAGCAGGAAGGAAGTAGAGGTAAATTCAACATGATGCTGTTTTTGGGTGAAAGTTTTTCGTCCGTCGCAATTCAATGTTGCAAGTTAGAAGCCTCCCACAGCTTTGTTCACTGTTTCGGCCTGATAAATTTGTTTTTATTCCGTCGAAGAGTTCGGACTGTGGACTCGCCACGTTTCTCTACGAATTGCCCAATGAGGTTTCTTTTTATTGAAAATGTTTTCCAATGAAGCTCATTTCTTCTATCTTGGTTATAAATTCTCTCTTTATTTTTTTTGTTCAATAAAAAAATGCTATTGTTAATAAAAATACGAACATTAAAAAAATTATTTCACATTTTGAAGTCAGTTATGGTTAATAGCCAATTCTATTAATAGGGCGGATTTCCTTTTTATCATATTTTTCCATGTCAGTCAATGCATATACTAATACGAAATCCAGGATTTTTTTAAACCTAGTGACTGATAACTAGGTACGTATTATTTTTTAAAGTTTTTTTTTCTAATTTCTCATTATTATGAATTCGTAGATCATATACGTGAATTTAACAATATTAATGAATTATTAATATACTGATATTATCAGAAAAATATTATTTTCAATATCATTAATCTAGGTTTTTGAAAATTAAATCCAGATTTTAATACTCATTCGGTTAGGTGTAGGTGTAGGCCCACTCTTATTTTATCCTCCACTCAAAAACCTTTTGGTCAAAAGTAAATAATAAATTGATAGAACATTTGTAACTTCCATAAATAACTCTTTTCAATGTAATAATATACCCACTATCAATTACCAACAACTCATTTTATATTGTGCAACTATAAAAAATGAATGGTCCAAAAAATTACAGGATGGATACTATAAATTCTTCAAATTTATTTCACGTTAAAATTATCTTACCATGAAAACTCGATGTTGGTGGTCAGGATTGAAATTATCAAATCAAATGTATTCTAATTATTATTCATTAATCTGATATTTCAATTCAATAAGACATAAAAATACATGAAACTAAGGTGATTTTAAATGTAAAGAAAGTTGCATGGAGTTCCATTGATGTATCCCAAGATGTTATCAGATCCGATGTGTTCTACAATCTATTCAAACATAGAACCATACATTTTCCCTTCATAATCCAATAAATTTATCAAGCAGTGTTTGCTGAACCCGGTAATTACTTTGAGACGTTCTCGTATTGTCAGAGTTTAGAGTTTAACATTGTTTATTCGCGAGGCGCCGGCCAAAACTCATACACGTCAAGGTATTGGAAATTTATTATCACTCTCTCTTTCTCCCACCGTCTTCTCTCTTTCACTTGTTCCCTCTCTGTTTGTCCCAAAACAAAGTTAATCCGTGCCTTTCAACATTGAGGACAAACCCGAAGGCAGCCGGCCGTAAAACCAGCAGGAATAACTCATAACTTTAGACCGTATATCACGTAATAGAAAGGATGATCGTTTGAGGTTCCTTGGGACCAAAACTTCCAATAAGACGTGTGACACTTTTTCAGACTTTTTAGCAATGTTCCATGATTTTGAAATACTGGTTTGATATTCTTCTACACTAATCATATTTTTTTACTGTCAGAGGGCGGCTTTAGGAAAATGTTTTGGATGGGCTCGGCACTATATTTGTGCTTTAAAAATTCAATGTTTTTTAATACTTTTTAGAGCGAACTAAAAATTTTCAGTGGGCCCGTGAATGACCTGGCCACACCTGATAGTAATAATATTGGTTACCTCGTTTTAGTGGGAAGGAAAGTTGGTTTTTAATGGGAGTTTATTTATTTGAAAAAAATTAAAAATTATATTTAGAAACTGGATTTATTAATTTTGAGTTCCTTAAGTGCTATTAATTCATAAATCCATTTTCTATATATTTGTCAGTTTGTTTAATTGTCAGTTACTTCAAGCTAATTATAATAATCATATTCAAGTTAAATTGTAGAAAAATATAATTGGTGTAGAAAAATATGTAACCCGTATTTCTAAATAACAGATCATTGTTAAAAAAGTCTGAGAAAGTGCCACATCTTATTGATAATTTTAGTCCAAAGGAACCTCAAATGATCATCGTTCCTATAAAAACTAATAAATTGGAAAACTTTCGCCTTATAAAAATACCGCTTGATAATTGTGTATTGCATTCAAGAATACTCTACCTGAATAATGTATTTGTTGCAGCTCCAATTTCATAATTGAAATGATGGGAACACAAGGTGCTTTAAATTCCAGTCCCATCGCCCACGTCTAAAGAGAAAAAAAGAAGCTTCAAGATGATATCTGAGGGATTTTTGGAATTGCATAATTCAAAGGCTTTTCACCCAACGTCTGTATTTCAAGATCTCTTTAGAATATTACAAACCAGGCCCGGCACATAATCGGATTTAGCTCTATCATTTCCGAGTAGAAACAGAAGGCAAGTTATTCATAACATTATATTCTCACATGAATTTCTCACAAGTTATATTCATTATATAACATAGTATAGTTATATTCTCATTATATTCTCACAAGTTGACAATTTAACCTGTGCTGTCAAGACAAAATGTTTTACCGTTGTTGGAGGTTGGAGCTGTTGCATTCCATAATTACAATTTTGTATAAAGTAAGACGAGAAAGTATGGCATTGTTTAGTAATATATTCTATTATATTTATTCACGAAGCTTTTTAATTTTCTGTGATGTTTTCCATGACGAAATACTTAATGAACAATCTAATATTAAAACTGACACTGTATTTCAATTTTATATAATGTATTACTCACATATATTGGAGATGTTTGAGGAATGCATTTCACTTCAGGCTGACGAAGCTTTCAGAAGTGAAATACATACATCAAACATCTCCAATATATGTGAGTAGGCTAATACATTATATAAAAGTGAAATACAGTGTCAGTTTTAATATTAGATTGCTTTTAATTTTCAATAAACATTTAACAGTTTACAGTAGGCTATTATCAGTGGCGGTCCCAGGGGGGGATGGGAGGGATATACCCCCCCCCCCCGAAATATCAAGATGGATCCCCCCCTAAAAAAGAATTTATTTATAATTATTATATGTACGGTATGTATAGTTTTTGCGAAAAATAAATTAAATCTGTGTCATTGTTACGTGTTAGCTAGAAGAATAAACAAGAAGGATGTGTACATCCTTACATCCACTACATTGTGTAACAATCTGAGTATTTTTTGGCTATTCCTTCGTAACTTGTTAAAAATAGGGTCTAACCATGAAGAACAAATTCGCAGTGAACACTTGATTTGTTTTGATATCATTATACGTTTATTTAACTGAACTTTGTCATCATGCTCATTAGCTCATTAAATAATCACATTGACTTTTAATCAATTTTCTTTGTGTAGCTAAAGGAACTCAATGGAAAAACACATACTATGGTTGGGTCCTATTTCACCCAGGTACAATAAACTTTAAATGAAAAACTATTTCAATAGCCAACATAAATACTATTAGCTTGTGCATATTTTAGAGCTCAAATACGTATAAAAATACGTTTTTAGGCTTTAAATTCCACATTTTTTTTCCGTGGGGGGCCCAGACGAAATGAAATCCCCCCTGAAATGAAATCCTGGGACCGCCACTGGCTATTATCGTTGATAAGTATAATCATTGTCATGGAATTCTTATTACAGGACCAAGCATATCTTCTCGCTTCCACTCCTGTATTATTTCTCATCTTATTTTCTTATTATTGCGATTGAATATCACACAATTTTGAAGATTTTATGTAGTGACGAGAACAAGTTAGGTTAGACTAAGCCAGTGACCAAATAATGGGAAGAAGCCAGTTACGTTACGCTTACTATTAGAGCTCTGTAAAAAGCCCTTTATAGTGCCTTACTTATACAGTACTTTTGACCCTTACTTACTATTACACTCCGCTGTTTGACAATATCTTATGAATCTTGAAAGGGGACTCATTATACACCAAAATACACCATTACTCCTTATATTTTATTTTGTTATTATATATTGTATACATGTAATTCAGTATACAAGTAAACTCTCCAAGCAAGGGCGGATTAAAGGGGGGGGGGGCGGAGGGGGCGACCGCCCCCCACGAGGGCTTGCACATTTAAAAAAATTAAAAAGGGTAACACTTGTGACATGCACACGGTTAGGCTAAATTTTAATTGTCCCGTCACAGACGGAATACCTCCAACTTGTCTTACCACTCCGCCTCCGCCGGCCGGGAATTAACAAATGTTGTAATACTTATTTTGCCTTATTTTCTATATTACCGTTACTTTATCTTTAACTGTTGACATAATTTTAATTCAATGACGAATTAACAAATGACAGAATGAAGGAAATCTTATATCAAGTGAAATTAGTTTGAATAAGATTAATCTTTTATAGAATAGGTAGGGGCATATAAATCTCTGTTTGTTTTTGACCTAATACATATTTATTGTAGTACTGGTATTATGAAACATGAAAGGATGTTAAGATTAATTTAAATATATATATATAGGTCTAAAAATCATCACGATCACGAATAAATTGCTTAGACTCTGTTCATTTCTCTGTAAATTTTGATAAAAATTAAGCTAGCAAAGCAATTTTTGTTCAAGACTTATTGTATTGTATAAAAAAATTTGTATTCCTAATTCCACATGAATATACAGAAATAAACTACTCTAGCTAGGGAAAATTTGATTGTTCTTAAACACGAAAATATTTCTACTACATTTTAAGTGCTAGAATGGTGTAAAATGCGGTTAAAGCCTACTAAATTTCCAAAAATTTTATTCCATCCCCCCCCCCCCCCCGACCAACGGGTATTTTTGGGGTATGTCGCCCCCTCCCATAAAAATTCATTAATCCGCCACTGTCTCCAAAGATATGTTGTTGAAATGATTCAACAGTAATAAAGGAATAACAGTAATTAATGGGGAGTTTACATTAACTGCCACTGTATCATAAGGATGCAATTCTGCGCACGTACATACAATACATATTCGAACACACAATAGCGAAACAAGCTCTGAGCACATGGCAGATCCAGTAGCTTTTACCTTATAATATCGGTAGAATGTCTGCATTAGAAGTTATTACCGTTATCTATTCCATTTACATATATCTGAATAAAGTCAATTACTCCTGAATATTTTTCAATATGTGTTTGATATCACAGAACAATTTATTACACTTCCCGTGTTCTTAGGATGCCAGTAACGAGTAAAACTTAAAACCCGTACACGAGAATGGATTTAATTCCACAAGAGTATTAAAGCTCACATGGAGGCTCCTGAACATAAAACAGCGGCAAGAAATTTATGGTGGTTATGGTGGGGGGGGGGGGGGGGGGAGAAAATGATATATTGTTTGTTCATATTGAGTAAGGTATAGAGAAGGCTCAAAGTGGAATGGATTTTTCAGATGGCTTAAGAGAAAGGAGAAAGTATTAGCATAGATTAGGGAGTAAGATGGTTCGTCTATGGTATTAGATGTGTAAGCTCTGGGTGTGTCTTGACTGACAATATTGTTGTGAAAATGAAGAGAAAGAAGGATTTACAGCGTTATTGCTTGTGTCAACAAGCCTTTTGGTCAAAACGATTAATTACAGTACTCTTCTTTTGACACTTTCATGATAGAATTTGGTAGAATATTCAATTATAAACTTATAGAAATTTATTGATCTTTTCGAATATTGTGGAAAATGTTTATTTAGAAGTTGATAGAAAAATGGAGAGATATCTAGTTCATATCTCAATTATGGAAAAATGTATAAATAGGAGAGACTTTTGTAAAAGTGAGTTCAGTTGTAATTCGATCTTTAATGCTATAAGTGGCAGTAGTTCCTGTTTACGTTAATACAGACAGTGTAATCCCATTGGCGCTATTACAAACCGTGTTAATGAACTTTCGTTGTATGTAGTGTTATAATTGCAGTGTCTTGTGACAGATTATTATTCACAAGCACTTGTAGTGCTAGTAGAATTTCAAATGTTATGTATTAGACGCTTCTCCTCTAATTACTTAACAGTTTATTGAACAGTTATTATTTAATATTAGCTCGGCCTTATGACATTTAGTGATTGATTTTTTCACAGTAATATTGAAAACTCTTTCAGTTGAACAATATCGATTCATCTGCTTCCGATTTCATTATTTTGTGTAAGAAATAACTGAACAGTGTGAGTTGTTGATGATTTGTGTTAATAAAGTGCGAGTGATAAATTTAAGTGTTGCCAGCGTTAGATATAGAACCCGTAACAATATTTTTGTTGCTACAACTTGTAGAAGTATAAGTACAGTAATATTTGAGTACAACTGGTTCATAATAGGAATATAATTTTCTTTATAAAAAATAATTGGACATTTAGTTAGTATTAAGAATTTAACTAAGCTGTAGCTTTAAATAAAAAATCAACTTTATTTCATCCAAATAGAAAATAGAGTTCGGAACCCATCTAAAACTGTAGGTCCAGCTCATCAATCACCATCATTCAACTCAGTCTCAGACCTATGTGGGCTTCATCCTAAAAAAAGTCAATAACACTATAAATTCCGTCATAAAGCACGATGAAAACCTCACATGGATATAATTTTATGAAAAGTTGATATAATTTTGTTGAATTGACTGCTATGAAATAAGTGTTTCTACCAAGAACTACCAAGAAAACTGCGGTACATATAATTTATGTTTTTGTCGAAAATAAAAGATAAATATTCTCTTTCTTGTGTGACAAAAACAACAGCCGCCCCATTTCCGGAATTTCTTTCCAAATTTATTTTATTATTTTGCGGGACAAAAACTTACTCTGTCTTCATTTTATGCGCCGAGCCAGATAGCGAGCGCTGGTTCCAACCGAAACGGAGATACACCACACCATCGAGCTTAATGCAATTTCCCTCTCTTTTTTTTTCTCGAGTAAGTGCTTTCAGCTTCTCCCAACCTTTCTCTCATCCAATTTTTCTCCCCCTACAAACAATTCCCACTGGCCCACGCTGGTTGGTTTCTGTGCCATCATTATCAGCTTGGGAGAAATTCTGAAAATCACACGAACAGCTAATATTTGAGTAAACCAATAGGTATTGCTGTTCAGATGTCTACTCATTAAATTCGAGATCATTGTTGGGAAATTTGTTGTATCATATTTGCTAGCATTTTTGACTTGACTGTATCTGATCATTTACATTGGTCATCGGTCAATATATTGAACTAATACAGATAAGTTGAAAATGATAGCAAATTAATAGAATACACAATCATTGGAAAATCATATTTTTCCTTATAATTATTATTTGTCGGATGACTGATTAATCAGTAAACATTGTAGATTGGTACAATAACTCATCAATTTATTATGGATTATTCATATATTTATAATCTACTTTCATGTGTTTGAAAAATAGTAAATTGAGTGTATAAATGCTGAAAACATTTAATCGATTATGGAAATCTGTTGGAAACATCCACAACCAAAATGTTTCAAAGAGGAGAGATATGCCAAAGGGAAGTGATAGCCGAGTGCCGTAGCAGGTATCTGTTCAATCAGATATAAGCTACGAAACTCCAGGGCCATCTGTAAGGGTGACCGATTGGATTGGCCAGCAAAAAAGACTGTTCTCTGCTGTAAAACCACTTCCCGGTGGTTCGGAAGCCACCTAAAACGGTAGGTCCAACTCGTCAATCACCATCATCCAATTCATTAGCCACGCACAGGTCTGAGACCTATGTGGGTTTCATCGTCCAAAAAAAATGTTTGAAAGTTATTAGAATAGAAGTGAACTCAAGTTGTGAGAGTGAAACAATAAAGTGTTTATTTTGCGTTAAAATTTTGAACCTTTTTTTTGTCAACGGACTCAACAGCTTGAAATTCTTGGACATGTATTGCTTATAAAATTGTCAGTGAATAAATTATATGCAATCATTTATAATTGCGTATTTTAAAGAAATTTTATGAGTAGAAAGTAATTTTCATAATTTACAAAAATGTTTAGAGCTCACTTTGACTTAAATACAGAATACTGTGGTAGTTTGTGAGAACTATTTAAAGTTATTATTCTGTACTAAGCCCGATAATCTTCCTTCCTAAAGTTGAATCGTGTGGAAGCTTTCACAATTCAGAAGGGTTTCAAGGTTGAGGTGATTATCTAGTTATCTAGATAATTCTCAAATTATTTAAAGGAATTTATTGATAAAGAAAAGTTGAAATTTATAAAATAATTATGAATATTGAAGTTTTATTAATTTAAGGAATAGCATACAATAAAATACTTCCTTTTTTGAGGAATTATAATGATCTTAGGTGGAACTACCCGCCAGGTTCCCCCCACCAATAAATCATATAATGCTTTATTATTAATATATAAATGCTTTCGCTTATTATTATTATTATTATGAAATGATTGTCTCTTTTGTAATATTGAAGTACTATAATATCTTACCAATTTTCAAGTGCTATTGTATTGAGTTACAGAATCATACTATTGATTCAAGAGTCGTGAGGTGAATAATTCAAGAATCATATGGTGATGGAAGTTTCAATATAATAATATTTATCAAGTTGTGTTTCATTTTTATAGGAGACTTGAACGTTATTTGGCAGAATGGAAGTTAACTGAAGTTGTTCAACAAAGCGAGTGATAGTGAAATATGTCTGGTGGAAGCGCAAGTACGTGATTTCAGCTCCGACAGTGAATAGTCAGCAAACGAGGCAAGCTTAGCAGCATCATTTGACACCATCTCAACACAAGAGGTAACTTTAAATTTTTGTATGTAGCCAACAGAATCTACTACTCAAAATCTCTCATCTTTCACTGACAGTGAGAGTAATTGAAGCATTTTTCATCGTCTAATTTGGCGTGTAAAAATAAATCTCTACTAGCCTTGAATAGCTTTAAAGCATGACAAGAACATTAATTAAACATTTCGAAACTACGTAAAAGCTTTGCAAAAAATTGAACCCTTGATAAATGGTAAGTTCCATCCTTTCTAATTGCTCTATAATAGTTGTCCTAATGATTTCAATTTCGTAAAATATCTTGAGTTCTTGTTTATATTGAACATCCTTAATTGACAAGCAATTCATCTTCCATTTGAACAGTGTTCTATCCACCAATATCTGTGTTACGCAATTCATTTTATTAGTAGGCTAGATTGGACAAAGATGAAATTTTGAAGTTGTTTGTTTCATTCTTTGCTATCCACTCTATAGATTAAAAATTTTCCCTATGTATTTTTATGTAGCTTAGAAGAAACAAAGTCGGAGCCCACAACTAACTGGTAGGTTTTGGTCAATACAAAAGTTCTGTAATAGCTGAATCAATTTCGTAAAATATCATGAATAATAAGTTGAAATTGTCACAACGACATTTATTAAAACTCAGAGAAACTAGTTTCGGTTGTTACACCATTTTCAATCTCAATCAAACTAAAACTAAAGTACAGAGAAGCTTAATATATACTGAACATGGAATGATACTATTGGCCAAACAAGAAAGAGGCTGACCTTCATCGGAGGTTGTGATTGGCTGACAAGTCACGCCCCCTGGTGGGAGGAGTATCAAGCAAAAATACGAGTCAAATCAATAACTAAAAACTGTGAACATCTAGAAAGCAAAAAAGAAGAAAAATACGTAATAAGGCTAGAATTGAATCAAATTAAAACTAAAAAATTAGAAGCCCACTGAAATGCAGTCGAGGTCAACCAAAAAATACACGAAAGAACTGTTTTATGTAGGCTGGAATTATGATGAAACCAAGTTAGTTGTATTGAATTGGTTAAAATAAATTTGATCATTTAAACTAGTATTGGAATAGTTTTTTACCAACTTAGTTATCTCCAAAGCGTCTAAAATGTTCAATTGTCTGCCTTTGCCAATCAAATGCAGAAATTAAACATTTTCTTCAGCCTTGAACTTATGCCCATTATTAATGAGATGTTTTGCAAAATTTTATCTCCTTTTTGAGTTTCCCAATTTCCAATCCCTGATATGTTCATTTATTATACATTTGAAACTTCTACCGGTCTGACCCACATAACAAGCATTACAATCACCGCAATTCAATTTATAAACCCCACTTTTATCCCAGATATCAATTTTGTTGATACAACTCTTTAGAATTGGTTTGGTTTGAAAAGCTACATCAAAACCGTTCTTTTTCAATTCTTTTCCTAATTTATCAGAAACTAGGCCAAGGTAAGGAACCGTTATCCATGACCTTTCCGCAGTATCAATTACAGCAATGCTAGCACTGATTGCTAGTCTCATACTTATTTTATTTGAAACTGACAATAAAATTTAGTCACGGGTTGGATTCCTGTTTCTCAGCCAGACATGGCTTTGGGATATGAAGTAATAAGTAAAATTGATTAGGAAAGTTGAAGAGGATTTAAATGAACCGGAAATAACCCCGGATGATTTGAAAAACAAAGCCAAAATTTAAAGAAACTTAAAGAAATAAATAACATGATTCAAACCGAGAATAGACAACTTAAAGAAATAAAAACAAGATTTAAACCAAAAATAGACAACTGACAGACTGTACAAAGGGTATTTACAGATGAAAACGATGAAGATCAGAACGAATGAAAGAGTAATCGACAATGCGGAAAGATGTGGACAGTCCTCATCAAGGAGGACCAGGAAATAATTTTGACCTAAGTGGTCCAACGAGGCCGTAAAAGCATAATAAATAAATAATGACAACATAGAATTATTCAGAAAACAAACGATTTTTTCATTCTAGAAATTAATATTATTCTTCTAATTCATTGCAAAATGGCAACTTCTTCCATGCTCTTTCTCAAACACTCAACACGAACATTTCTTTCTTTATTTATTTATTGAGACCTAATTACAATCATTGCAAAGATGCAGCAAATCTTTAAAGTAGTTAAATACAGATTTTCATACGTACAGATTTTCTATCTGATATTTAAAGACGAGCAACAAATTTGTGTTTCACGCATCCCCATGTGAAAACAGAAAAAATAGCGTTCTATATTTGCTTTCACTAATTGACTGGGCAAGGCAAGAGCTACTGTCAACAAGCAATTAAGCACTCAGAGCACACATCCGGTCTTCAATAATTGATTCAAAGCAGCGCTTTTCGATCGATAAACAATAATTAATGAAAATAACGTGGCCTATGAGCGTCCGAACGGTATTGCGTCACCCACTACTACTCATAGCTGGTTGATGCTGATGGCATTTGACATCTTATAAGCCGCCGGTAATTGATTGCTCGAAATTGCTTCACGTCAACTTTCAACACAGCTTCCAAAACGATTTCTTGTTTCACGGTTTGCGTATTCGTATGATTTCTACCTGCAGTTATCTTTGTTTAAAAAAATTGAAAAAAGAAATACCTTTAACCACTTATGAGTAGAACCTTTTGTGATTTTTGGTGAAATATTTGCAATGAAAAAATGCGTACCAGTAGTAGATATCGAATAAACTAGGCAATATTGAGAAAGTAATACAAAAGAACATAAGCGTGATTATAAAAGCGTGCCGGTGGTTTGGAACTCACCTAAAACTGTAGGTGCAACTCATCAACCACCATCATCCAGCTCATTACCCACGCACAGTTCTCAAACCTATGTGGGCTTCATCGCCAAAAAATAATAAATAAAAAATAAAATAATAACGCGGTGTCCTCGGTTAGAGTGCTTATCTCTGTATGACTTCTACTTCTGCTGTCACCGATTCGATTCCCGTTCAGCCTGGCATAACTTGTTTAATTACTCACCTAACTACCCACGCATAAGTCTCAAACTTATGTGGGAATCACCAGTTAAATAATTTTTTGAAATGTCAAGTGAATTTGCTAAAAGATTTTTTTGAAAAAATGAATAAGGTGTTTCTCTCCTTAGAAATCTCATTAATTTCTAAAGAACCTCATTTTACTGGTTTGTTTCAAGGAGAAGTTCCATCAGACAGAAATAGAAGTCTACATAGAGATTTAGGGATACTGCTCTAGGATTCTCTCTACTTTGAACCTATTATAATTAATTTAATTTTGAAAAATTGTTACTACCTCTTTGTGGTTTGGCTTATGCCATTACTGAATAATGCATTTATCTGTAAACTGGAACAGACATAAATAAAGGTACTAGATTTGGCAGTTATAACAATCTTAAACTCAATCAAACTAAAATTTTAATTAAGATGTAGCAACATATTCCATAACCTACTATTGGCCAAGAAAATAGATATTTCTGATTAACAAAATGGCGGCCTGTAAATGGCTGAACTATGATGGAAATGGAGTGCTACCATTGGCTGTTTACTAATACACGTCACACCTACTTTCAACAATGGGAGGAGCTAACCAACAAGTCAAAAGTGAACAATACTGGAAAGCATGTAAAAATAGTTGAAAGAAAAGAAGCCATAGTGCAGTTATTTAAAACATCTATGGTAGAAATTATTAAAATAAGGTACTGCGATAAATAAAGGTACTAGATTCGGCAGTTATAACAATCTTAATTTCAATAAAACTAAAATTTCAATCTAGAAGTGGCAACATCTTTCATAACCTAATATTGGCCAAGAAAATATATGTTTCTGATTAACAAAATGGCGGCCTCTAAAAGGTTCACTATGATGGAATGCTGCCATTGGCTGTTTACTAATACATGTCACAGTTGAAAGAAAAGGAGCCATAGTGCAGCTATGCTCAAATATCTATGATAAAAAATAGATAAAGTATGGTACTGAGAACTGTTATTTGAGAAGTCAAGAAGTCAAGTGTGGTTGCTTAGTCCTTAGTTTATTTATGTTGTTGCCCATTTCTAGGCTCAAGTCAGTAAACACCATCTCAAATACTCGCCTGCCTTATTAATAGAAGCGAATAATATTATTATTTTTTTTAATAGATGAAATATGAGATTCTGAATATAATAGACAAATAATATGATGATATATGATTTAACTAGCTGGCCCGACGCGCGTTGCTGCGTTCTCAAAAAAATTCTTGATTTTATTATTTGTCACCTCCCACTGAGGTTACATTTCAAATTTCAACCTTCTAGGACTATTAGGAAAGAAGTTAGTCCTAGGGCTCTTCCAGCTGATCAGAGAGGCCTCCTTCGTTGTTTTCTTACACAGTAAGACCTTACTCACCACCTCTCAATGAACATTTCAAATTTAAACCTTCCACGACTATTAGGTAGAAGGAGAAGCTAGGTTTTTTATTTTATTATTCGCCATCTCCTACTGAGAATACATTTCAAATTTCTAGCTGCATTGGTTAACAAATGTCATCAACCCGGCATAATTACATTAATTTAATCATACCCAGTCATATGTTTCCTACATGCAAGGCTACAACTACACGGTATCCTACATGCAAAGTCTTTGCGTTCCAGACAGCGTAAATAACGCCGCTAAGGGGCCTGCCATATGATTAAAAACTGTTGACTTCTATCAGCTGTTCCTTTAAGCTGTTTGGCCGGCAAGTTCAGTAGGTTAGGTGAATGATGATTTGCAAAACACACAAACAGCTTGTCCATCGAAACAGCGTGTACAGCCGTGGTGGCTTACGGTACAGCAGATCGGAAAATTTCAAATTATTTTCCGTATGATTAGAAGATCCCAATAAGCTAGCTAGCCATGTACCCGTGCTTTGCATAGGCAAAACTTTAACCCCCTAAAATTGCGAATTTTGAAAAATCCTTTCTTATTGCACGGTGAAATCCTATAAGGATTGTTCATACGAAATTTCAAGTTCATAGGCCTAGTAGTTTTGGCTCTGCGTTGATGAGTGAGTCAGGGTATCATCCTTTTATAGATAGAGACAGACAAAGTATGAGATTGTCATTTTTGACAAAATATTAGTTCTTGATATGTGCTTTTTAAAAACTCTACTAATTTATTGAAATAGAAAAAATGAATAATGAGATGAAGTTGTCACAACCACATTTATTAAAAAAGTGAGATACTAGTATCGAATGTTACTCCATTATCATTCTCAAACAACAAACTACAAATAAAGTGAAATAGATTTCATTGCATTGAAGTTACTACTTTTTAAATAGAATAAATAGATTATCATTTAGAAATAACAGGGTAATGAGCAATGTTTGGAATTGATTTAGGATATCTGTTGTGGCCATAAACACATTGCCTCCGCATAGATTACTTCATAACAACTTAATTAAAATTATGGTTGAAGTACCGTACTCGTTAGACGAAATTTCTGTAATAGAATATCATGACATTAAAGTACTGTTCAAAGTACTGCACCGTACTGTAGTTTTCATATTAATATGAGATATCTGTCCCGAATTATAATGCGTTTTGATAAGAGGTAAATTGGTGTGAATGTGATGGGATCATTGGACCTTAATACGATACGATATTCTCCTCATCAATGCACTTTAATTTAGTTACTATCAAAGCCCAAACGTATTTGTTTCGTGTGGAGGCGTCCTATTACATTTATCCAACTCACTAGAATGAGCTACATCATCGCAGTTGATCACTCCCTCTAGATACAGGAACTTGATTTATCTCAGGTCATCAAAGTATCCACTGTCGTGTATCACTCGCTGGAAGCTCCGATAATTTTCGCTATGCTAAAATCACATTTCATACGTTTCCAAAGCGTTCAGAGAACCGCTGGTCCATCACCACTCTTCTATTTACCAATTAATGACGTTTGTTCACATAATACAATAATTAACTTGGAAATTAGTGGAATTCTTATTTACAGTTTATTATTATTATTAGACGTAAAACTCCCAAAGTGGAAGATGCTGAGTAAAGATAGTTCATTTTTTGGACTTGTTCTTCTTGTTTGCCCACCAGCTTTTCATATTTTGTGCGAATTCAGCTTTTCTCTCTTCACTCCATTTTGTTCCAACTCTTGGAGGTTTTGTCTCTGGTATAACTTCCAATTTATAAAGTTTTATTCTGAAGTTTTCTCTATTGTAAATGTCTTTGTTGGTTATTTTGGCCATTACTAGGTCTTTTTAACATTTCGTATCCATTCTCCTCCATTGACAAGTGACGTTACATAGTTTACAATCCTTTTGTTAGTCTATTGTCTGGAAGCCTCATGATGTGACCATAAAATTTAAGGCATCTTTTCCTCATATCTGTCTCTATATTAGAATATTCTTCAACTTTAGACGTTCTCTGTAATCTATATCCGTTTTCGGTACGCCTTGGTCCAAGGATTTTGATTTTCCATATCAATTTTCCTGTTCAAGGACAGGGTCTCGCTGGCTTATAAAATTGCTGGTTTAATCACTGTATTGTAACTTTTGTAGAAGAGATAAACATTTTTTATTGTATATAAATTATATATTAAATTTATTCTTATGCTTAAATTTTCTGCTTAAGAGATACAAAACACTCGAAAGGATTTTCAAGTAATTGTAATCAATTAAGATTTGGATTGTTTCGCAAAACATGTTCCCAAATTCATTCACATGAAGCCTTATGTATTAAGAGTACAGTAGATGAACATTTTCCGTGTTTCTTGACATAACTCGCACAAGTATACCAAAATTTAATAGAATCCTTCTGAGAGTAACGAATCTTGAAAAAAGCAAGAATAATGCAACTATTTACTAGTTTACGCTTATTTATTTTTCAGTATTCATTATTTATAATCTTAAAGCTGGCTTTTCTTAGTTCCTCACTGTTTGTGGAGCGCACTTCACACTGCACACCAGATGCAAGCTGAAAAATTGTGAAGGTTTGGTTCGAAATTACCATATGCTTGAATGTTACGTACGGTAATTACCTTGACGTTCAATTGTCACTGTTATGCAGTACACTTCGCAAAACGTGAGGAGCTAGAAAACCCCAGCCTAATACAGATTTTTTAAATTTTTGAATGCTGAACTATTAGTCATTGGACAACTGTTCTTATATTTCTTGGGGTGACAAAATAATTCAGTATAATTTCAGCTAGATTAGAATATAGTTTCAAAATCAATTATAGTGTATGTTTAATACAGGTTTTTAATTAATTTGATGAATAATGACCAAAATAATCTGAATTCTAATTATATATAACATTTTATATTAATCCGATTTTTCATGTTTACTTGCGGTTTGAGAATCGAATTGTACACATTTTGCATCTTATAGTGCCTTGACATTTCTAAAACTCATAAAATCAATATTTTGATGACTTTTCAACCTACAAATCATTGTTCAAAAAAGTTCCACGCTTGATTAATGGAGCAATCAAAAAACTAACATACACCGCTTAACAGATTGAGGTACCTGTCACACACAGAGGTTGAGCCAATTCACATTCACTCGTTTTTCACGTAACATTAGCAAGCGGACGGCAAATCTCACCTACCATTAAATGGTCTCACATAAAATTCTGATCAATACTCCATTCAAAAAAAAGAATGAATTTGAATTTTTCATTTTTTCAATTCTATTCTGATCAAATTATTCAACATAATAATTTACAGAAAAGTATCTGGTTTAATTTTTTCCATGTCCAAACTGGATACGATGTTTACGAGACTGTAAAAGGGTTCATTCAGAAACTCCAAATTCTTCACCTTTTTCTAATAACTTCATTCTAAGAAATTTTTGGAAAACTGGATCACTCATTCGTTGATAAGTAATCATATTACACCTCAAATCTTCAAGAGATGAAACAATTGGATCTCAATTTCTTGAGTCCAAGTAAAATTTTAATTCATGCATAACTCATGATTCTAGGATTTCCCCATATACTGTACTTCGATTAAGAATCCATTGGTATATTGGATACAGAAAAGTTATTGTATAAATATCCTTGAATCATATAACCAATGCAATTATTACTATTTATGATCACTTATTTATTATTTATTTATTTATTATCACTTACCCGGTGGTTCGGAACCCACCTAAAATAGTGGGTCCACCATGTTCCCCGCAACATGGTACAAACGGCGAGGTGGAACTACCCGTAAGGGTCTCCCCACCATTAAAAGCCATACGCTTATTATTATTATTACTATTGAATTCTTAAGCATATTTTTAAGTGTCATTTAAATCCTCCAATTTAGGCATACTTGTCAATGGGAATATTCCATCATTAACAAATGGGAAAGTTTAAGATCTCTGGATGAATTTGTAAAGAAAGCAGTAGTGGGCTATGCCTGTTGTATCTTTACTTGATAGTGTTTTGTGCTATAAATAAACGAATAAACGAATGAATTTATGAAGATTGAGACTTCGAATAAGTGGATTATATAAATGATAGAAGAAAGGATGTGATCAATAGTGAATGCTGCTCGGGCACTTACCTATAGTAGATACAATGGTGCTAACAAAATGAAAGCTGGATGCTAAATCCCAGTCGTCCAATTGTCTCTCAGAATTGTTGGCACACAAGCTGTCCGATCTGTACTGTCGATGGTACTGTATCAGGTACTGCAGAATCAGCTGTGTGTCCTGCTCAGAAGATGAACTGTTCGATCTCAATCGCTGACTGACAACCAGCAACTCCCTCAGCTGCTGATAAATTTCCTCGCCTTCTGCTGATAGGACAGCTTCTTGATTGTCGCCTGCTCCACTTTCAAGTCTGAAAGAAAATAAAAAAACTCATGTCATTACATGAAGTGCACTTGGAACTTATGAGTTCCTTATGATTATACAGTGCAAGGGATTTTATGGGTCTCTGACTTGTTTTATACTCCTTAACTGTAGTCTCCAAGACTAATGGCCAGTTGCTCGAAAGAAAATTAAATTTGACCACCGTAAGATGACGTCATTTGACGGAGCCAGTGCAACGACTTCCCTATTGAGCTCCGTAAGATGACATCATCTTACAGTGGTTAAATTTAATTTTCTTTTGTGCAACTGACCGGTAATCTACAAAAAACGTATACGTATGTATTTTTCCGTTGTCTCTAGCTGATTATAATAATACTATTTTCGCTAATATTATTTTTGGATAACTGATGATTAAAATGATACCGATTTCAGCAGAATATTTTCACAAAATCCCTCTTGCATGAATTGATACCATTTGTGCGTATTTTCATTGCAGATTTCCCTTAGACAATAAATTGGATATAACGGTTCACAGAATTGGACAAGTTCATTTTTTTTCTCTTCGTTTAAATCCATCCAAAACAGTAGGTATTGCTTTAAACATAAGTCTACACTTAGCGGCATTCAAGGGCATTAAACACAACGGCGATGAAAGCCATAAATAATTTATTTTAAATACATGAATAATTTTTATTAAATACACGAATTAATCTTTTATTACGCCTTATATGGTCAACGTTCTAGAATCTTTAGGTTCCAAAATGTTGTCCATTTCACTTTTTGGATTGGCGACTAACAAGCGATCAAAATGCTGTTTATAACTGAACTTTTTCTTTTTACCATTACTTCTTAAAATAAGGGCTGTTGAAGAAACAATCCTATATTTTGAATAAAAAAGTTTATCTCCCCTCTTTAGCATGAACTACTTGATAATATGGAAATAATATGAATTACTAATAATTTATCAATTAACCTTGTTAATGACAGATTTGTTCAGCTCTTAAATTAAAAAAATTAGTTCTTTTTAGTCTGATTGGAGAGTTATTTAATGAATGAACAAGCTTCAAATCGAAATTGAACTGAGGTCATATCTGATGTCGGTTTTACTAGTTCAATTTATTAGAAAAATTGGTAAGATATCAGATCAACTTGTGAGAGAGATTAACAAAAAGGAACCGCAGAATTTTTTTTTGAGCGCTTGTACTGAAAATATAATTTATAAACTTTCACTTCCAACAATTCAAAGGTCGCCAGCTCTAGAAACCGAGAAAAGTTTTTCAATAGAAATTTTTCCAAGAGCAATACTAAAATTTAATCCAGTCCTTTTCTATGATGAAGATGAAGTTTTACTTGAATACTTGTTTACATTATTAAACATTATTATCATTACAAAACATTATTATCATTACAAAACATTATTATCATTGTTATTATTATTCGTATTGATGTATTGGTTAATCGTTCAATAATGGTTGTTTATCTACGACCATGTCATATACATTACAGTTTCACAATTGATGCCAAAACAGCTGTCTTTTCAAAATGCTTTTTGAAACCCGTTGCATAAAGAGCTCATTATAGTACAGGTTCTACATTATAACATGGGTTCTGGACCAATCAGAAGCATTTTTGATGGAATCAATATTGTAATTCAATATTGTGAAACTGTCAGCTGATTTGATCAAACTGCTAACTAAGATGAGAGGTTAGGTATCTCTGACAGTCACAGGTAAAATGAAATTGTTTTAATTAAATGTATACTAGTGGTCGTAGATAAAATAGTGTATGCAACGATTTTATTTAGCACTATTTATTATTTATTAAAGCACTCGTGAGATATTTATAACACTCGCATTCACTCGTGTTATAACTTACATCTAACTCGTGCTTTAATAAGGGTCAAAATAAAATCGTTGCATAATAGTAGTTTATGCAAAGATTTTATTTTGACCTTTATTAAGGCACGAGTTAGATGTAAGTTATAACACGAGCGAATGCGAGTGTTATAAATATCTCACGAGTGCCTTAATGGCCAAATAAAATCGTTGCATACACTATTTTATCTACGACCACTAGTATACATTTAATTAAAACAATTTCATTTTACCTGTGACTGTCAGAGATATCTAACTTCTCATCTCATATTATGAGAAGTTATAGTAGATTGTTAGGTTAAAGTAGCTGGTGTAGCAGTTTGATGAAATCAGCTGATAGTTTCACAATATTGAATTACGATATTGATTCCATCAAAAATGCTTCTGATTGGTCCAGAACCCGTGTTATAATGTAGAACCTGTACTATAATGAGCTCTTTATGCAACGGGTCTCAAAAAGCATTTCGAAATGACAGCTGTTTTGGCATCAATTGTGAAACTGTAATGTATACATTATGACATGGTCGTAGATAAACTACTATTCTCTATTAGTATGGATAGATATAGATATGGGTAGTTTTCTCTTTCTCTATTATTATTTATAGTAGTAGAATTGGCTTACCTATTGAAGAGCAATGCCCCAAATAGCATGTAGGCCAGAAGCAGCACAGCTAGAAGTCCCACTCTGACGTTATCTTCACCTAGTCCCAGCAAACTCACGCAGCCAGCCATCTAATCACGCGTCAGCGTAGTTGTTTCTCCACGTGTACCAGAGTAGAACTCTTCCCCTCGCCACTCTCTCCCGCCAACCAACAGCCTCTATCTGCCTCCCCTTCATCGTTGCGGACAGTCATGTCGATGTGATCCAAGCCATAAGCTTCAGGCTCCAAGCGATGCTGCAACGTAGGATTTGTGTGAGAGGAGATGGCAATGGTGAACCGAATATTATGTCTTGCTCTAGTAGATATGGAGAATCAAGTCTGAAATCAGAAAGCATTAAAATTAAGAAATAAGGCAGAGAATTTCCACTACAGTAGAACTCCTCATATCCGGCCTCGGTTTTACCGATCCTCGGTTTATCCGGCCACTTCTTGGAAGCGGCCATAACGTTATGTTATTCAAAAAGTGGAGAGACTATGCCTTCAGAAAAACAATGGACAAGAAAGTTCATGAATGCACATGAATAGGTGAATGATGAGAAACATCCATGACTGAATGAGATTCGAACACTGGCTGCAGGAAACGAAGCCAGCCAGAGCCTTATCTTATCAGAGCCGCCATTTATTATTGATTTTGTAATCAGTTTGATTGAGCGTTGTGATGAGTGTTCAAGGACATTATTGTCTCACACATCAAATTAATATTCTAACCAATTATTTAAACTTCTGCAACTTCAATTAGTTATTTTAACAGTCCTGCATTTCATATTATTATGATGCACATAAAAATTGGATTTAGAAAAATATCGGTAGAATAAGGAATTGATCAGGCGTGAGCTTTGACGGACATCTCTGTTGAGTCTCATAAGATAAGACACGAGTGCTCATCCCCTGTAATGGTAATCGTTTGGTTTGTTCAGCAAAGCGACTCTGTTCTGAGCTGTAAAACCACTTCCTGTTGGTTCGGAACCCATCTGAAAATGTTTCCAGTTAATACTTGATAGGTGTAACTCATTAATTATCATCATCCAACTCATCACCCACGCACAAGTCTCAAACCTATGACGGCTTCATCCTCCGAAAAAAAAATATTAACATGAACTATCTCCTATTCGTTCGATTAGGCCTTTAACACATTGGACCACCATGGTGTCTCCACCTGTGGTGCCACTCTGGTGTTTCAATATTAACAACCATCCACCAATGTAGCGCTCAGGTCACGAGAGCAGTCAAAGCAGTCAATATGAGCGCAACGCCTGAGTATGACAAAATGGTGGTGGTGGCGTTGCTGGAAGCCGAGCGTACCACAATGCAATGACGTGGTGGCGCCAACAGCTGGTGAAACAGAAAGTCGGCGGCCTCGGCCACTACACTTTTGGTGGAGCGTTTGGTGGCGTCACCAACGTTTAGTGTGTCATGCTCCTAATGAGGCAATGATACCAGTGGTGGCTCCACCATGTTGGCCCAATGTGTCATAGGCTCCGATCACATTTTCTTCATTCATTTTGAGAATAAGCTTTGTCTCGCTACATAGCAATTCACAAAAAATAATATTCAATCCGCTACCAGCTTTGTAATCAGAATATCAATTTCCGAGTAATTACCCTAATGAACAGGAGTCTTTATAAGGGTAACCTATAGTTAATATAGATGTAAATGCGCGTACTCGTTTGAAAATTTGTTGTGAAAAGCATTGGTCGCTCCCCATTGTGTCAAATGACTAGCAGCTTAATGGGCCAAAATAACGGCAACTGCTCTTATCATTAAGTTGGGGCGTTTCCACCAGTTAATGTCTCTAGGGCCGTACTCAGTTATCTCTCTTTCTTGATCTGCATTAACCAAAGTGCTTGAATAAAGTTCTTACTCTTCTCGAATGACATTTTTAACCTTTATAGTAGGCCTTATCGTTTGATTCCTCCCGATTCATTTCACTATTGATCTTTTGTGTCTAATCCAGCACGTTTTGCATTTTTATTCACAATTAACATTTTCCAGTCTCACCTGCTGAACATAGGAATCAATTATTAGTGAAAACTTTATTGTTGAGAAATTACTGGGAAGGAATTCTATAAAAAATCTCATCAATATTCTAATTAAATTGCTGATTAATACTTGAATCTATTGAAAGTTCTGATAACTATACAGTGCTGCTAAATACATTCACATACTAGCATAATTAACTTTTCTTGCCGTTTGATGTTCTATTACTGTCATTCGTAGTTAATGCGCAATTTAAACTCGGTTGTGTTTTTTACCTGACATTATGACATTCTTGTAAAACGATTAATGGGGTAGCAAGATGCTACAGAGCAGGCAAATTGATAGAGTGTTCAGGTTAGCATTAGCGTTATCGTTAAACGTAATATTTCACAAACTCTTTATTATCTCTCTCTCCATGTCTTTCACTATTATGAGTTGAATCAGTTCTCTTTCCATGGTTGACTGCTAATTAATCTCTGGATGATAACCACAGTGAAAATATCAGTCTAATGAATGTTCGCAATAATTTAAAGTAGTGTCAGTAGCTAACTTAATATCAATTTGATGAATTTCAATCTCTCCACTGTAATTAATTTAACTTGTTTTCAACAACAAATAATGAGATTGACAAAACAATTAATTTTCCACACTTTTGGAATGCGAACCGCTATGTGTTAAAATGATGATCTGTGCCAACAAAACTCATAGTCTGCATTTGAAGCATTTGCTCTATATTCAGTCAGCTTTTAATGAAACGCACTGCTGAAAATTACAATGCCGCTTTAGCTCTCTTTGTCGTTCCAGCTGTTCTCTTTCTCTTTTAATATTTATTTCTTTCTCTCTTTATATTTCTCTCTTTCTCTTTCACTGTTTCTCTTTTCATTATCCTCTCTTCCTCTCTTATCTCCACCCAGTGACGTAACTAGAGTTGACTTATGTGGGGGGTTCACCCCCGCCCACCATCAACCATACTCTCACCCACCACCTATAATCACTCTTACATATTTCTCCCTTCAAAAATTTTCTCAGAATATAGATATAATATATATATAATACAATATTCATGTAGAGTGAAGGAAGCAGAAGCTGACCCCCCCCCCCCCCCCCCCGATTAGCTTACACATCTTCATATTTTTATTATTATTATTATTAGTGAGTCATAGTGATTAGTGAGGCCATAGTGAGTCATTTTTGACGAGGAAAAATACTTTGAGGATAAGCTGTCAGACTTATAAATTTATATATATATTTAAATATATATATAATATGATAGCCATTCCGCACTCTTGTAGTTCTTCCTTTGGCGTGGATTGAGACTCATTTATTTCAATTGTATGCAATTAAGATAAAATGTGGTATTCCAAAGAAGATGTCATTGAAAATACTCCAGTTAATGACCATGGAAAATTCAGTGTTCCTGACATAAATATTTGAATATAGTAAACAGTTTTTATAGTCTTTACTTCAATAGTTTTTCCATTCAATCCTTATTCATGAGATGAACTTATTTAATCCACTTTAGATTCGCTTTGAGAATTTAAATTTTATTCAAGTTATTAAAAGGAATTTATGAGAAATATCATTTTAATTTCTTGGACTATGTGTGTTAGGTCTGTTTTATATAGAAGAAAATAAACAAATTAGTTGCTTACACTGTGGACGCTAAGCTATTATTATTATTATTATTATTATTATTATTATTGATTTTCAAATCTCTCTACTATGTTTATTGATTATTAGTACAGTATATCATTAATTATCTGACATATATTAGATATTATAATTTTTTAAATTTCTGTTAATATCTCCAATATGTTGTATATGTTTTATATGAAGACTATGATAACCATTTTATATATAAAATCAAATTAGCTCAATCCTTACCTGACACACATATCAGCTATACTGGTGTCAAGGTATGTCAGATACTGGAGGTGACCAAAAATGCGGGTGTCAGCTCTATTGTTGTAGATGTCAAGTGATTCAAAAATCAAAATTTCAAGTTCAAATTTGTATCCAAATAGGTATTGTTTCAATTAGCGCTTTAAAAGACTTGAATAAATAGATTGTATACACTTTATTATTAATCCATACAATAGCTCCGAAGTTGATACATAATATTTATGAAATTACTCACTAAGGTATCAGCTACTGGTTCCTTTTCCAGAAGCTATTAAATAAATTAATTAAATAATTCAAATTTAATAAAAATAATTCTTTTAAATTTTTATCTAAAAAAATTGTTTTTACAATTTTTTAAAATTTCTTCTAAGCAATGGAGGGAGGGTAATGTCCCCAATAACCCCCCCCCCTCGTTTCGCCTATGTCACCACCACTGAGAGTCATTCACATTGTTTGGTATACTTCACATGCCTCTTTATCGCATTCAGGAGGTTGGCAAGGACTTTTGCTACCACATCACTATTAGCTATTGGGCGTTTTCACACACACCGACACGGCGCCGGCACGACACCGGCACCGGGCGCCGATATCGTCACGACATCGTTGAAGCATTTCACACTTACCGACACGGCATCTGGCTGTCGGTGAAGAACTAACCTTATTTTGCAGTGGGCGGCACAGTTCAAAACGGTACGATGGCTGATCACAACCAGAGAGTATAGTAAAAGAATTACTTCTATTCTCTCTGATTACAACAGGAGGTTGTATTTGTTATATTTATTATATCTACGACGTAAAAGGCACAGTCGTAATAGACAACTTTGAATTGACCCAATAATAAAAGTTCGCTATTTGGATGGCTTGTATTACTACATCTTATTTGATAAGCTAGTGACAAACCCAACAAAATTTTTTAATTTTTTTTTGTATGAGTACTGTAAGGAAACTTTCGACTATATATTAGTGAATTTAAGTGATGAAATCAAAAAACAAGACTAAGATCTTGTTCTTATTTTCTTCTATAGTTTTGTCCCAAACAGGGCTCGGATTCGACTAATTCAATTAGGATGACAACATCATACCTATCAGCCATCGTACTGTACCAGACGTTTTTTTTTCAGTACCTAACCTCAAACTGTTGACAAAATTACCAAATTCTGTTCAAAACTATGGACGACACACAAGTGTCGGTGCCGGCACCGGCGGGAGCTATGCTGCCAACGACATGCCGGCGCCGGCAGCCGGCTGCCGGTGCCGTGTCGGTGAATGTGAAAGCTGTTCCATTTGGCAGCATTGTATCTCAACCCCCACGACACCGGGACGACATCTTGCCGGTGTCGTGCCGGCGCCGTGTCGGTGTGTGTGAAAACGGCCATTCTAGCCACGAAATATTAGTTTTTTTTCCGAACTATCGTTCACATTTTGCTTCATCTACTAGTAAATTTCCCATATCCTACATCCAATACTATACTCTTGACTACATGGAGGTTTTCGCTTCATATATTTTTCACCAGTCATGCAGGAAAAATGCGATGTGAGTTATTACAGAAAATATTAATCCTCTGAGACCTGAACCCGTCACGCTATCATCAGTGGATAGATACGCCTACCATTCATTGGCTCACAAATGCCATGAAAGTTTTTATTGATGATAGTGACATGGAATTATGTATATTTTCTGCTCAGTCTGAGAATGTGAAAAAGTATTGAATATGTTTTTTCAAATTCCTGGCCTGTTTCATGTTTATGAACTTGATACATTATATTAATGCAAATTCTGAAACTAGATTTCACCCAATATCTATCTCTTTTCAAGAGGAAAGTACCTTGTCTTCATTTAGCAATAATTTTCAAGTGTTTTTCTAATAGATTCAAAAAATAGAAAAATAAAATATTCAGTTCCCACCACTTTATCCAATTGCTTTTTTATAAATATTACAATTGAGCCTCCAGATACTGCACCACATACCTATTCTACTACAGATATTAAATTCAGTACATTTTCTTCATTTATCGTTTTTCAAGAATTTGTTCATATGAATTCCAAGCAATAGGGAAAGATAATATACAGTTTCAAACACTTAATTTAATGGAATTTGCATAGCTATTGTAATTGAGCCTGTAATTATATTCCTGTTTTTCTACAGACTTGCTGAGTCGCTTAGTAAAAACTTGCTAACCAGTGATACTGAAAGTCGCTTCTGAACAAGTCGCTTCTGCACGTAAAGAGGGGGTATTATTGGGGACGTAACCCCACGCATCATTATTTGAAAGAAATTTAAAAAAATTGTAAAAAACAATTTGAAAAAGTAAAAATTTGAAAGATTATTTATTTAATTTGAAGCTAGGGTAAGGGAGCCAGTAGCTGACACCTTAGTGAGTCAGTCATGAATATTATCTATTAACTTTGGAACTATTGCATGGATTACTAAAAAGTGTTCAGAATCTATTTATTCAAGTCTCTTAAAGGGCGAATTGAAATTGGAATCAATTTGGATACAGATTTGAACTTGAAATTTAATTTTTATTTGATTTCAAAATCACTTGACATCTTCACCAATAGCTGACGCCCCTATTTTTGTCACCTCCAGTAGCTGACATACCTTGACACCTGTAGCTGACAGCCGTGTCAGGTAAGGAATGAGCTAATTTGATTTTATATATCAAATGGTAATCATACATATAAAACATATACAACACATACCGGAGATATCAACAATAATATTTTAAAAATAATAATTTCTAATATATTAAATAATTAATAATATTATATTTATAAACATAGTAGAGAAATTTGAAAACCAATAATAAGTGTTAGCAGAGAGCCCTCATTGTAATCAACTTGTGTTGAAAAATATACCCTTTAGATTGATATTTCCCCAATTAACATAAAATATGAAAATCATCCCCTAATAAGAGAAAACGGAGTAAAATCACTCCCCATAAGTCAACTTTAGTTACGCCACTGCTTCTGAACTATTGAAAACCAGTTCAAATACCATTTTACGATCAATTGAGTGCTGGAAACAAGACATTAATTTGTCAATATCAAATCTTCTTTTGTAGAAGATTTTATCCCCGTTGCGAGTATTTGAAACAAAAATGGTTAATATTCATGAAGATTAAATATTTTCCACTACGGCCGTTCCTTGGCAAGATTTTAGTGCTGGGTTGCTGTTGTCATGGGCTACTGTTTACCACTCGAATGGCTTGAAGCCAAAATCCAAAGGCATAACAATACGAGAAAACCTTCCCTTGCGAAGTACGAAGCCCTGCAAGAGTCGTTTCAATAACATTATGCCTCATTCCAATTCAAAGACTTCCCAATATTGTTTATCTGATACACTTTTCTGTGGCCATTTTCGTACATTTCAAGTATCATAACAGGCGACTTTTTCACTGAAATCGTTTCGTTTCTCGGTCTATTTTTGCGGTTATGGATTCAAAAATACGGCGGAAAGTATTTTGCCAGTCTTTTCATTTCTCAAAACTTCACTTAGTGTAATCTATTGAACCGAGATGAAAGAATCTTATCCATAAGATGATTTTATAAAAATCAATGATCTATATCATTTTAACAAAGATTGCTCCATTTAGATACTGCAATTAATAAAAACTAGAAAAAGATGGAGCAGGTACTTGCATAAAATTAGTTTTATGTTTAATTTTTTCTTCATTCAACTGGACAAGTTTCAAGTTCTAGACCTGTATCTGTTCTGTACTCTGTACTTTTTATCAATTAAAATTATCAGATATATTTATTATACAGATGTACTGTATAACAAGACAATAATATACATTATGCAATTGTTGATAAGTACAGAGTACAGTTGTAGGCCAAGAACTTGAAACTTGCTCAGTCAAATGAAGAAAAAACAAAATTGATAAAATTTCTCAAAATTTATTCTGAAATAACATTATTGTTCATGTCAACATTATTTATAGCAATTGGGTGACTGTACTACTGTACTTTCTGAATTATTAGAATGTCATTTATTACTTCATATCAAGTGATTGATTGAAAAACATTTGTGCACAAAATTTCTGTGCAAATTTGTCAACAAAAACCAAAAAATCAGACAAGAATAGCCAACAAAATAATGAAACATCTATTTTCTTTGTTTGAGACTTAGCATAGATAGCATAGTGTTCTATGAATTAAGATGAATATTTTTATTCTTGGATTTCTCGTTCCATAACGTTGTTGATATCAACTTTTTATTGTAAATTTAACGACTTGCAGTCAGTTTTAAATTGTGAATATAAAATAATGTACTCACACTTGGCGAACGTTTTCGAGTTATAACTTACAATTAATTAAAAGTGAATATTTTCACGTTTCATTTCTATCATTGTTACTAGCTTTTCTCAAGTCATTCTGCACAGCTTGAAAGCCTATTCCTAATTAGCAAGAATCTTCTTTGAAACTTGAAGTTTTTCATCTATCAGAATCTTATCAATAGTTTATCATAATTTCCTTTTTACGTATGCAATAATGTGTTGATATGGGGAATAGTTAATTCTTCAAACATAGTACTCTCTTGAAACATAAATGAAGATGTGTCGACAAATAATTTTTTTATCCTCAATACCGTAATAATATGCTCGATAGTATGAATGCTCTTGCGCTTTCAGGTGAACTTTTTTCCACTTTGTCTCTGATTTTCTTTCTTTCCCTTCCGTGCTCGACACAACTCAACCCATATCTTCCAGTCTTTCTAGGCCTTTTATTCCTATTCCTTTCACTAAACCCTTCAATACTCTCCTCATTCAATAGGCAATTCTCGAAACATGTCACATTCAGTTCCTCTGCTCTTCCGCCATTACTTCAAAAAGTATTTCTCTTTTTTCGCAGCTAATAAGATATTTTGCGACGTTGTCGAACATTCTATTTTTATGAACAGAATAAAAAATAAGACATAGGTTCAATAAATTTGCCTCGCTAGTATAAAAGCCATACTTCCACATTCTTTCAATCAGAATAAATTGGCTACTTGTAAGTTCTGGGCCAGGATAAAAGACATAGGCTAACATGAAATAGAACAAGAAGAAGAATGAGAACAATCTTTTAGATAAAAGACAGAGCATGACTAGAGCAATTTCTCAATTATTAGAGATAGTAAAATGTTTGAAAAATCTCTTATATTTGAATACAACAATCTCCCCAATCCTTCACCCAATTCAATCTCTTAGTATAGTCCGTAGCAGACGTTACTATAGAAAAGCAAAAACTTTTCAATTGGTATATTAGGTCAGTGAAAAGTTAGCAGCACATTTGTTAGAAGTGCATGATGAAAAAGATAAAAAGTTCTGATAGCTGATACAATATTTCAACAGTTCCTGATTGTTTATAAAATTAGTTCCATGAAAATAAATGAGATAATCAAGTTGGAAACAATGTACTGGTTCGCCGTGACATCAACTGATCAACAGAACACGAATATCACTTGTACCTTATGTTGATACAACAATCAGAGTCAGCTATAAGATTCAAATGACAAAAAAATATCGTTCAAGCGTTAAAGCTAGGTACCAAGTGTATTTTAAACATATGATTCAAGTGTAAAGGTAATAGGAAATTCTGACGAATTTACCATAAACTAGGTTCATGCTTTTATTAGCATTTTGCACAGTGGAAGGTCAATAATACGAGTGATGCGTTGCTGTATTATTAACAGAAATAGATGATGACAAGATTTATATTGAATGCACAGACGATTGGAAACTGGAAATGAGAGGACAATGTTATTGAGAAAATCGAACAAGTCGTGGAGAGCGGAGAGCCAACTAAACAGCGAGTGGATTTCTTCGATAATGAGTTTTGTCAAGTAACTGGGCTACCTGAAGTCAGAGTTTGTGGCTCAGTAGATAAAGCTGATAGAATGAACTCATGTCAACCGCGACTTTCTTCATAATAGTTGTGATACTTGTGGTTACGACTACTTGAGATTGTGAAGCGTTTCTTACATGGTTCCGATTTACTGGTTTCCTTGAATATTATTTTCTTCTGAATAGTTTCAAATTTGGGATCCTTGTTATTCTTATAAGATATATTCCTATAAAGAAAGTTAACCTTACTTAGAGGATATGATGAACTGTCATTTGAATGTCTAAGGGCTGTCTAATGTCAATGAATTAGTGATTAGCTCAAGGCAAATGATGAAATGAAGTTTCTTATGACTTTTTTTGTAAGGCTATATAAGTGAGGACAAAATACATTAATTTCATGATATTTTTCTTATAATTTATTGTCAAACAAAGTTTCCAGAATGTCAATTATAGATATTTTTCTTTCATGATTTTCAAAACTAAATTGAGATATTTCCTGTAACGAGATGAAATTTGAATAATATGTTACAGTGAAATTGAATATATTTGGAACGGTATCGAAGACGAACCACGCGATGCCTTATAATGTCTTCGGATAAGTTTACCATCATTTACCAGTTTGTATCGTTGATTAACATAATTATTGCCCTTGGAAGGGCGATCGGCCAAAAATAACTGCGTTATCTGCTTTATTATCAGCTACCTGATTGTTTGGAGTTAATCCAAAACTGTGGATACTCCAAGCATCACTATAATCCTCTCATTTCCCAAGCACAAGTCTCGGACTCATGTCCGAATTGACTGGACAATTCCTTCAGTACAAAAATGATAGAAGTGGCTTTTAATGTTTAATCTCTTGAACACAAATATACCTGATTGAAAAATTTGTCTGTCTTTAAAGTAAAGAAATAATAAAACTTGATAAATAAATCAATAGACAACAATGGACTTCTGCAATTTTTCTTACTTTTATTGAATGCAGCATATACAAAGGTAAACATTTGAACGAGCTGGTGAATTTCGACTAAAAATAGCTAGTTACTTGATGATATCGAATATAGCTATTAGATAGCTATATAGAATATAGCTATATAGCTAGTTGATATCGAATATAGCTTACTGTATGGCTTATGTGTTTGACTCATATTATGTGTACTCATCTTCAGTTTTAAACCCTTTCTTTGTAAGAGATGTTTTGATTTTTGGAATTTCTACACCAGTTGAAACAGACAAAAGAGCTACCGTTGTATAGTGTACTCTTCAGTATTTCACCATACATTGGCTGAGATATGAACAGTGAAGGGAGGAAACCAGACAATAGAACTATAATGGCCCTATTACATGTTTGGCTTCTCTGGAAACTCTGAACGCTACACGCACACCGATGATTGATAGAGGACTCAGATGTTTTTGTTTTTTTACCGGATTTGATAATATGATAGACTCATAGATAGATAGATAGATAGGTAAGATAGATAGGTAGGTAAGATGTTTTTAGTGATGAAATAGGAAGGCAGAGCTAGAATTTGATGAAGCTAATACTCTAATAACTGGCACTGTGTTTCCATTTAAATTATGATTCTTTCTCACTTATACTGCAGGGATATATTCCGATTCTAAGAGAAGCTTCACGTTTTGAAGCGAAATACATCCCTCCAGTAAGAGAAGCTTCATCTTTGGAAGCGAAATGCATCCCTCTTGTAAGAGAAGCTTTATCTTTAGAAGCGAAATGCTATGCATCCCTCCAGTATAAGTGAGTTAAATCATAATAATTAAAATAGAAATTCAGTGTCAGTTTTATAGATTATTCATCAAGCATTTCGTCATGTAAAACATCACAAAGCTGATAATTATGATTTTTTTCATGTAAAATTTTTGAATACGAAATTCAGATGATTAAATTAAACTTTTTCTCAAAGTATACAGTCATAAAATCACTTATATATACGTGTTATTACTTTTATCCTCGTTTCCTCGATAGTCTTCCTGAAATGATGACCTTTAATTACCACGTCTCCTATATATCTTCGGGACATGATCAAGACAAACTCCTAGTTAGGTGGATATTGTTGTTACTGATTTCGTTAGTGAGCTAGTATAGGAAATAGCAAGCAGCTTTCGTTGATCTTGGGTCGCTTCCACTATAATGTCAAATCGATGCGAAATTGATTAGACCAGCCAGTTCATTATCAGTGGAGAGTAGAGACCGACTACGAGCTTCAGCTCGACCTATGCTTGTTTATCAGCGCAGTGTATATGGTGTAGGATATGGTACCGCGGTTACAAGTTGTGCATTCCCTTGAGAGAATCTAGGCAACCAGACGCGGTAATTCAAAACGCCTACTTCATCCCATCCTGGGGGTCCTTTCCGCATTAATCAGGCCCTCTGAGCAGGCTTTTATTACGATATAAATTACAGCAACCAGATGGAAATCATTTGCATTTGCTCTGCTGCCTCATATGTACGTGGTTGGCTTGTCGAGATATTATTGGCATATAGCTGTGTTATTTGCGTGGTGATAATTATTAACCACTCTTCTTTCCATTTCCTCCTTGTAGCCTAATAAATCACTGTGCTTCATTCTTCAGTGTGGTTAATCAACTTTAATAATAAATCATTATCTTCGATGGTTAATTGAGAATTCCATTTTTGTTTATTATTCCATGGTTTGCCTTTAATAATATTGTGGTTAGCAATATAAAAGAGAAAATGAAAAAAACAGAAATATAATGAAGAATAAAAAGAAACAAATTAAAATATCCCAATAAATTTTCCAATATCAATAAAAATAAAGGTAAAAATCTAAATAAAGTGTAAAAAAATATAGTCTGGAAAAAACACGCTCAGGTTTATAGCACCCCAACCATAAATTAATAAAAAAATATGTAATACATTGCACTCAAAATAGAATGAAATATTAAAAAATTTAAATTAAAAAACAAATAAAAATAATAATGTAAAAAACTCAAAATGTTTAATTAATTAAGATGTAAATATTTAAATTTCCATCAATGCAAATTGTAACATTGATTACCGAAATTATCCTCTGTTCATTTCTTCCCAACACGAAGTTTCTTCCAAATTTTTTATTTCAAAATCTTGAAAGTTCATTCTAAATTTACATAAAAAACAACATGTGAAATTCAGTTTTCATTTTTTTCAAATCCTTCAATACCTTTTTTAGACTTATTTTTTCATTTTTGACAATACTTATAATTTTGTAATGAGTATTATTTGCTACCCTATCTTATTTATATACTGTGGTAAATTTGCATATTCCATTCTTTATTTTGTTACATTATAGGCTCCTGATTTTTAATTTATTCAATTTTACTTATTTAATTCAATTTTATTTATCATTTGTGTAATTCAGTTTTCATTTTTTTACTTTTAAATTTATTCCTTTTCGACTTCTTTTTTCATTTTTTACAATACTTTTCATTTTGCAATGAATGTTATTTGCCACCCTATCTTTTTTATAAACTGTGGTTAATTTTTATATTTATTTATTTTATTTTGCTAAATTTTAGGCTACTTGTTTAATTTATTCAATTTGACTTATTTACCTCAACTTCATTTATCCTTTAAACAAAGTCATGAAAAATTGTTTCAGTGACAAATTTTTACCTTAAGGTTTCTTTGTGGTTTTTAATTAATGTGCCACCCTATCTTTTCCATATACTGTGGTTCATTTTATATTCATTTATTTTTCTTTTGCTAGATTTTAGGCTACTTGTTTAATTTATTCAATTTGACTTATTTACTTCAATTTCTTTTATCATATTAAAGCTACGAAAAATCTTTTCAGTGACAAATTTTTACCTTCAGGTTTCTCTTGAGAATTAATTTTAAATTCACATTTTTCGATTCCTCACAGTCGAGCAATTGCAAAATTTCAATTTAGAACTAACCGAATACTGGCCTTAATTGAAGAAAACCCAATGGATAGGACTACACATTTAGTATAGTTCTCAGTTTTCATAGCTACATTTTTCATTTCAAATTTTGGATTGTGTCTTCGGTTCCCAAATAGTCGCCAATCTCGATAGGCCCTGAGAGATTCTAGAGAAAGATCATTTCTGCCTTCTGCTTGCAGTTAAATATAAATTATTGATATTTCGGGAAACGATCATAGGCTTTCACCAGTCATAGAAGGCAAACTTGACACGCAGCCAGATCTCAAATGGGAGAAACCTGAATATGATTTGATATTATTTTCGTGCTTGCAGCGATTTGTGTTTATCCTCTTGCAACTCACCATCCATATTAGTATTCTTGGTTCGAACTCCAAAAGCCCTACCGTTTCACACACATCGATATCGGCCGTACGATTTCAGCTGTTTGGTTGATCTTGAACAAAAGTGAACAAATTTTGAACACCGAACGGTTTTATGGGGGATAGATAAAGATAAAATTACTTTATTTATATAGACAGAGACAGAGAAGTCTCTGAAGAGCAAAAGCAATGCAAATAGAGAATGCATTGAATAAACAATGCAAATTATCATACGGTCACCTCTACCTATTGCCTACCGAACGGCGGCCGTCCTGGTGGAGACATTGGACGGCTGCTTCACGGCAGCGGACGGTTGTCATTAGCGTTCGGCATAATATCGATGAGTGTGAAGAGCCTTATTTATTTCTTCACGCTACTGTTGGTATGTGGACCGTTCGATATTTTACTGTACGGATGAAATCGATGTGTGTGAAACGGGCCTAAGTAAAGGTAAGACAAGATGAAGTTCAAACCTCAGTTCAGAATGATACTCCAAATCCTCTCATTCCTACTTGGAGTTATTTAAGTCTTGAATCTAGTAATAACTGAATGCTTCTTGCTTATGTCATTATCTTTTGGGGCAATTCACGTCAAGTGATTGAAATATTTCGAATTCAAGAGAGGAAATTTCGAGTAATGGTAGGGGAATGCATTCGCACAAGTTGTAGACCGTATTTTAAGAAATTAGGATTCTCCCACTACTAAGCCTGTATATTTTTGAAGCCATCTGCTTTATTGAAAAAATTAGGATAAATTCAAAACAGGTGAATTCTTTCACACTTATAGAACCAGGTACAGACAAGACTAACAAGACGACTTACATCGAACAACATTGTATGAGGGTAGTAAAAGTGCAGGGGTCCGTCTATATAATTCACTACCAGCGCGTTTAAAGGCATTCACGGGCGATACATTTCACGCTCAGTATGACATAGTTTTATTTTAATAATTTTAATTTATTGACAAATCTATAATTATACCCCTTTACAAGAGGTCAGTGGATGAATATACAAAAAATAAATAAAAATAATAATAAATAATGACACGAGCTCAAACGACAAATTCTGTCAGTTATCTTACCTTACCTCACTCAATGTATCAATCTAGGGATTGTTGCAAACTATATAATATATATGCTACAGGATAAATAATATTAAAGTGAATGCTATTCACTCGTTCGGCGCAAGCGCACAGAGCAATGCGTGGATTCAAGCAAATAATATCGATAGAGTGTACTTTAAAAGTTATCATTCACGTATGTTTGATAAAACTCTACTGGAACGTGTAGAATTACCACCATTAAACAGTTAATGATCTCGATTTTGTAAACGAAATGTGTCCGAATTGAATCTCGATAATTCGACTAATGAGGTGAATTACATGGTCTGAGCACGTTTGATCCCAAAATCTAATTAATTCGTTTAATTTGTAGATGGCGCACATATCTTTTTGTGGCGAAAAATGTATGTTATCCTCTTATATTTTATTTGAAAAATGCATTTCTATTCGCCCCCAAAACAGAAGTTTCCACTAATACTTGGCCAATTACATTATAGTTTTTTCACTGTACTCAGACCGGCTTAATATCATGTACTCATATCTTAATAAATTCCGATTCATAGGAATCTGCTATCTATTATAGCGATAAGATACTAATACAATTTTAGAATAGGAAGTCAATTCATTTTCTACTTATTACAACTATCTACAAAATTATTATCAACAAAGACCGACGTGAGAAGCAATTAATAAATCAAATTAAACTCATTGATTTCGGATACGCAATTGATTTATCACCTCATTCTGAATTTTATTGTGTCATAAATGAGCGTATAACGAACTGAAACGAAATGAGTGAATGTGTTCAAAAATCATTGAATAACAATAAATTAATTTCTCATTCCGTTGACTAGGGCTTTCTACCTTTTAAATGGTTGAGTCCGATTCCTTGCTTCAATCTTAAATCGCTACAAAATAAACCCATTCTCCCGTAGTTTTTATCCATTCCTGGAAACCGAATCAAACTCATTAAATCCGAATACACAATTTATTCATCACCTTATATTGTATTTTATCGTGGAGAAAATGAACATTTTTAAGATATTCAAAGCGCAGATGAATAACTTTTCCGTTGGAAAAAGTGTTTCAATAATTGTTTGAGTCTAATCCTAAGATTTTATCTGAAACTGCTACAAAATCATGTCATTCAGATCAAAATCATGGTGGGTTAAGTGGAAGAGGGGGCTCTTATGCCTCAACTTCGCCCACAGCACTTTTATTACTTGTAAAGTGCACAAATAAAAGTCATTTATCTATCTATCTATCTATCATTCTCTTGAGGTTTTTGTCCTATTCCTGCAAAATTATTATGCCACAATATTTTGGTAAATTTTGACTTTTGAATACAGTTGAAATTTTTTGTCACATTAACAGTAGAGTATATTTATTAGATGATTATATGTGAGCATAACATTTTATATCAACATAAGGCCAAGGTGACTAGAATATCGTCTAAACGCCTTGTTTATAGGCAACCAGCTTTGAGCGATGAACATTATTTGACCGACTGACCGGTTCCACAATGTGAAGGGGTGTGGACTGTGGAATACCTACCTACAAAGAGCAAAGGTCACTGCAAAGTTCTTCGTGCGGTCTTCTATCTTCTCACTGCTTTTCTTTCTCTTCTTCACCTCCTCCTCCTCCTCCTTCTTCTTCTTCTTTTTATTTTTCTTCTTCTTCTTCTTTTCTTGTATTTATTTATTGAAAATCCAACGGGTTTTACCATTTGAACATAAGTAAATAGAAATTCGGAAAAAACAAATTGTATACTTATAATCAAAAGCATTGAACATTAAGCATTTCGCTGTAAAAAAGGGCCTTTTATACTATACTACCTGGTATTATCTTAACACCAAGCAAAAGTTAACAAGCTCAAACGTGAATAAACTATAATAAAGCAAGCACAAGATAAATACATCATGTCTAGAAAATAAGAGTAAGACAACAAGTAATTAATAAAACAAGCAGGGAGAAGTAATAAACGAAAAAAATAAGGAAGATGAAAAATATTAGAACAATAAATAAATAGGGATACTCTTTCTACTTCCTCTTCCTAAATCACATATTCTAGCGATACCTCTGAATTTTCGGAGGTATCGATTCTAGTCACTTCGTGTTATCTAATTGATAGTTATGTTACAGTTATAGTTACATGGTTATAGTTTTAGCTTCCTTATATAACTAATTGGGCTAATTTTCCATCCATATCCTCAGGCCTGTATTTGAAAATTTTCCTTGTAAATTTTCGCTTGAAATATCGCATTACAATATTGTATATATTTTTTATTATAATATTATTATCGTTTATTCGCTCACCTTGAAACATTTTGTCCTACAATATTTGTAGTACCTGTAGCCTACAATAAACTGTATATTTATTTACTGTATAATTTTTAGTATATTTATACTGTATATTTTTTTAGTATATTTATACTGTATATTTTTTCATCATAGTGATTCTTGTATCAGCTTGAAGCTTTTGTAGTTCTTTTTTTTTGTATTGCTATCTAGTCTTGAGACTAATGAGCAAATTTGTTCTATCCTAACATACTAATCTTAAAATAATGCACTGAGACTCTCATTAGAATCTCTTATTGCTAATGATTTTTGTAGAGTTGACAATAAAATTTTCCCAAACCACTGCTTTACTGTTATTTATTTAAAAATAAAGGCAACAAATCTAATCTAATCTACTAGCAGGTACGAAGTAAAACACAATAGTGAAATGCATAGAACTGAATTAAGTTATAATGTTGAATCACAGTTCACAAATAGTTAACTGACAAAGTACTTTTTTTTAGATTACGTCTTGGAGACTCCAGTTAAGGAGAATAAGACAAGTCAGATTAACAATTGTACTATCTTATACACTAGTTACCATAATTACTATACGAATTAGTTGAGGTGAGGCTTAATTTTGATATGAAAGGAACTCTTGTACACTGTAAAAAGCTTTGTAAACGAAATATTTTTAAAATATTAACCATCCATTTCTTCAATATTTATCTGAATTTGTGTAATAATAATATTTGGGTAATGTCTTTTTTATACCTTCTTTTGAGAAGTACATAGCTTATGAAAGCAGCGTTTGTCGAACCTATTACTTGATATTTATTATTTTTTTGTAGATTACATCTTGGAGACTCCTTTTAAGGAGTATAAGACAAATCAGATTAGCAATTGTACTATCTTATACACTAGTTACCATAATTACTATATTAAGTAGTTGACATGAGGCTTGATTTTGATATGAAAGGAACTCTTGTACACTATAAAAAGCTTTATCAACTAAATATCTTTTCAATTGTTTTTAAATATTTTTATATTTTTAAGTTACTAAGTTACATTTTGGTAACTCAATGTCAATTCCTCATCAGCGGCATCATCCATCATGTAATAAGAGAATACAGAGAGATATTGAGAGGTAATTCAGAGACGCTGTCAAACACATTGAAGAGAAGATGTGAAGGTAATAGTGAGTAGCATTCATTGAATAGGGGCGTGCGAAAGTTTAATTCAATCACAGTCGCTTTCACAATCGCAGCTGCTTTGATCATGCACTGACATGGGAATCGAGACCTCGAATCACCTATCTTCCACGCAGGTCATAAAACCCAGTGGGGTGAGGCTGCATCACACAAGTTTATCAATCAATATTTCTTACTATTATTATCTTCATCATCCATCATCTTTCTATGTGTGGCGGTACTTCCCCTTTTTCTTTTAGTATATTA
This sequence comes from Conomelus anceps, assembly GCA_948455865.1. Classification (NCBI taxonomy): domain Eukaryota; kingdom Metazoa; phylum Arthropoda; class Insecta; order Hemiptera; family Delphacidae; genus Conomelus; species Conomelus anceps. The sequence goes on from OX418220.1 coordinate 51,548,824, forward strand.
TCGTGATATTTTCAATTTATAGGCTTACTGAGATTATCCAGTTATTTATAATTATCCAGATATTTTGAAATCTAAAATCTGAAAAAAGCTTTAATATTAAAAATTGCTTAATTCTTCGAGGAAAATCAAACAACTGATTTACTTATTGTTTTTATATTATTATTTTCGTAAAGCTCCCGAAGTGGAAGACGCTAAGTAACACCGGTTCATTCTTTGGGCATATCGTTTTTGTTAGCCCACCAGTTTTTCAATTTATGCGAGAATTCAGCTTTTCTTTCTTTGCTCCACTTTGTTCCGAAAAATTTACAACTAATGAAGGTGCAACATACTCAAGTCCAAAACTGCTCCCTTCACAAATTCTGAATATGTTTTGTCCAAAACATTGAGGTTAACAGAGACTAAAAATATAAGATTCGCTAAAAACCTTCACTCGAAAAATAACAAAATGAATCTTTTCACTTAACAACTATTAATTTAAAAGTTCACTTGAAACGAAACACTAAAAACAGTTAAAAATAGTTTATAATATTAAATTTTTATAAAAACTTTTAAACCAAAAAATATTATTGTAGCGATTATGAAATTGGAAAGAATGGAGAGAAAGAGGAAACAGTGGTTCTTGGTGTTATCTGCTATGTAAATGTTTACTTTTAAGCAAATTATTATTATGCTTTTGACACTTTTATGGTGTTTACTTGGTAATTAGTAGAATGTTCTAGTTGTTTTATTAGAGATTAACGGAGTCTTATCGAATATAGTAGAAAGCTCCAGTTTCCTTGATTTATTTATTCAGAAGATCATAGAAAAATGTAGAAATTGCTTGATATTTGAAAAACCTATTTAAGGCGAACGCATTTGTAAATGAGTTCAGTCTTGTTTGAGATGTCGTGATAAACAAGTGTGACAGTTAAGTAGTTCAGTTATTGTTCTACGTTGATAAGTGGCAGTAGTGACAGTTCGCGTTAATACAGACAGTGAAATCCCGTTGGCGCTTTTACAAACCATGCAATGAACTTTCGTTGTCTGTAGTGATAATTCTTTTATCTATTACTGTATTGACGGACTTGTGCTACGTAAGTTAATTAATTGTTCTTCCTCGACGTTTCTTGTTGAGTATTATTGGACAGTTTATTGTACAGTTATTGTTTAATAGCGTTATTTTAGACATAGAACCCGTAACATTATTTTGTTGCTATGGACGCTATGGTAAACAACGTGTTGCAAGAAAATGTTATTATTATCATTAGAAACTTATTCCTTTATTTTATACGAGCACCTTCTACACGGGCACCGAATTACACAGAAATTCTTGATAAATCAGCCTGAAGTGAGCAAGTGCATATTATTTGAGATGCAAAACAGTGAAATCCATTCTGACACCAAGCTTGGAAACCGTGAGAGCGCTGATTTAGCACTACTTTCCTTGAGTCCCACTGTCATATTACGGTGACTTATCTTCTAACCCTTTTCCTATTGATTTCCAAGAGAAGATAGATATTTCATCTATAATACTGCACCTGAAGAAATCAATTTCATGTGTCAACTTCCACAAGATCTCATTTCCTGTTTTCAATTTCGTCGAAAAGCTGTGTGCGTGCTACCTTGAAAATAAAAAATAAAATCCATCAGGATAACCCAACTATTTTTAAAAACAATATTGGTTCAAGAGTTCGAAATATCATATTATAAAAACAGATTTGAAAATTTTGACAAGAGACAGCTACGTTAGAAATTTTTATTGAATTATGATTGTATGTGGAATTTTATTTCATGCAACTGTCTACCTACATTATATTTAAATACTTTACAAACTGGTGATTTTAGTCTTCTGGTTTTGTCGATACCAGATTATTTAGAAGTAGTATTTTGAATCTACATTCATGGAAGTAAAAAATCTGTAACCTACAAATTATTTCGCGTATTTCTTCTGATAGATAGTAATGGACAAGCTATATTCTAGAATTTCTTGTAATTTTGGGAGATTAAAAACATTACATTCATGAAAGTAAAAAATCTGTAACCTACAAATTATTTCGCGTAGGCCTATTTCTTCTGATAGATGGAAATGGACAAGCTATATTCAAGAGTATGATATTATATGAGAGTACCGGAATTTATAATATTATATAAGAGTATATTCAAGAGTAGGCCTAAGCTATATTCATAAACTTATTAAAAGTATTATAATAAAGCGCAGAAGTATGATGAATGAAAAAAATTTTTGTCTGTGAATTGAGGGTTTTATAAATTTATCTATTCATTCTCGTATTAATAAAGTACGCCTGACAAAGTAGCACTAATCAAGTAAGTAAGTAAGTAAATTTATTTTTCATTAAAATTCTACAAATAATAACATAATATAAAGAATATTATGGAACTTCTAACCATCTGAACCAGTAGTGATGGCGAGCTCAATTTTAAAAACAAAATAGAAACATAAAACAGTCAAAATAAAATCAAGTCTTCCATTTTCAACATCTAGGCAATTCTCGTCTTTCTTATCTCTCAGCATAACAGCGTAAACAAGTGATAAATAAGTTCTCGCGAGTATCGTTCCCAGTGATGTTCCATAAGCATATCATACTCATGAACTCAAGCTTAAAGTTGCTTTCAACGTGAACTTTTTGAATAGAAAATTGTAACTTACTGTTGTTTGCCATGTTAGTCGATTTGGAGCGTTCTGGACTATCAAGTGATACTTTCAATCCAATCCAGTTGAAAGTGTTATTTGTCATTCATGTTTTCCTCACACTTGTAAATTTGCAAAATATATTTTCTGGAACTATGTAGGCGACTGTATCTCTTTCCATTCATCATCATATCTTTCCCATTCGAGCTGAACCTTTTCACAGTATTTCACTGTAGCCCATACAGCCCACAATCATATTCGAAATATTTTCTTGGCTATAATTTATTATGATGTTGTCGATCCATCTTGAAGATACATCTTGTTCCCACTAGTATATAATAAAAACTTCGAAAACACTTTTGAGTGGAAATTCTGACTCACGCTATGGCGTGACGGCCGTTTCATTCTGTTGTAGAGAGCATCGTCAGACAACCTGCAGTACACTCAAAAGTGTTCTCTAAGTTTTTATTATATAATTTATTGGTATTATTATTCTATTATGTGAAGGTTTCCTGTAAAATGTCAGTCCGCGTTTCATATCAAGCAAAATATCGTCTTTAATTAGAATAATTCCTTTGCATTATTCATCGTTATTATTTTTCAGTAGCATAATAATAATGCTATTATTAATAATGTTATTATTAATAATAATAATAATATAAATATTGAATTGAGCTCACTTATTGAAATGTGTCAAAAATTAAAAGATTTTGGAGTTTCTCAATTGATTGTCATCTTCATGTGGAGAAAACAAATAGTAAGTACCAAAGAATTTCATATCACTAAAAATGGCTGCAAAATATATTTCTCCTTGGATTGGCTGAGAGCAATGGGGTGCTCTGCTCTGATTGGCTGAGAGAAATAAAGATATCTATTGGCTGATGAAAATAGAGTGCATTTGTTGGCTACAAGCTCTGGCTGGTTTAGAGCTTTAGTTCGCTCAACTTTTTATAGTAAATTCAACGACTTGCAGTCAATTTTAATTGAGAATAAATAATAGTTCTACTCACTTTAGGCCAAACGTTTTCGAATCATAGAAATTCATCTTCAAAGGCCTCTTTAGTTTGCTATAATTGGTTAAAAGCATTTGAGTGATTCTATTGGCTGAGAGTAATCAAGGGGTCTCATTGGATGAGAGCAGGTTTAAAAAAGCAACTAGCTCTGTGATTGGTTCAACACAACTAAGATCATCTTTGAATGAAGTACTTTAGGTTCACTGGTTCAGCCAGTGGCGTACCGATAATGGAGCGAGTGGAGCAGTCGCTCCAGGGCGCAAGGCTCCGAGGGGCGCACCTTTCTTGAGAGAAAATTGCCTTTTACTTACAACAAATTTTTTACTATAATGTAATGTATGTTATTATATTCCGTTTTCCACCGAGAATACTTTGATAACTTGTTCACATCTCAGCCGGCAGCAGTAACACGAACACAAGACATTCTATGAAACAATAGCCAAACACAGTGGCGTACCGTGGTTTCAAGCGCCCTGGAGCGGAAGTGTCTTACGATGCCCCCCCCCCCCCCCCCACAAAAAAAAAAAAATCGGTCTCACACTCAACCAACCGATTGGGCTCGTATAGTGGTAATGTAATGAATCAGCAGCTTTTATCCCGCCTCTAACTACGCCGTATTTGTAGATGCGAATCTCTCATTAATGATTTTTCGCCAGGTCAGATTCCGCTTTTATCAATTTCCAAACAGCTTGTTTTGAATTTTTCACTTTTCTATTTATTTGCAGTTATTTTTTAGCATTTTGCAAGCCATTCCTACAAAAAATTCTAATATTTTGGAAATAGGATTCAAAAGTGTAGTATTTCAGTCCTGTTCTTGGTAATATAAAAACCATTGAACTTTTTTGGATTTATTTTTCTAGAATAAATTCAAAGTCTTCATTCAATTAACTTACTTGAAATTGTTATACCTTTTGTCACCCAATTTACATTGTTTTGGCTTTGCTACTTTCGACTATTTGCTACTTTTGACTCGACCGTTTTGCATTCTGTCTGGTTGTAACGCATTTATGGCTGAACGCGTGAACCGATTTCTTTTAAATTTGACATTTTAGTAATGCACAGCGATGTATTCATACGGTTTTTTAAAATTGTGTTGCATTTTACCCTTTTGTCCTCATTATATTAATACATTTTTTTGTAAGTAAAAGGCAATTTTCTCTCAAGAACGGTGCGCCCCTCAGAGCCTTGCGCCCTGGAGCGACTGCTCCACTCGCTCCATTATCGGTACGCCACTGGCCAAACAATATTACTAGTAGTTCTGTGAACAGTAGACCTAGCGCGTTAAATAAAATAGCAGCTTATCGAGTTGAGCATTATTCAATTTTGAAGTGAATTTACAATAACCAAATTGAATATATTGTTCAATGACGAATTAAAATGGTATAGTCATAGTGATAATAGTAGCAGCATACAACAAAAATGATTGGTAATGGAGAATTGTTAGTGATAGATCTTATAATTAATGTTCTTGAATTCAGTTTATAAGTCAAGTTAGCAAATCGTTTGTACTGCTGTGAGCAGCCAAAAGGGTCGTTGAGTATGAGACTGAAATTATTGGTGGGGGGGGGGGGTCATAAGCAACTTCTGCTCCAGGGCGCTTGAAACCTCGTTACGCCACTGATTCAGGTTCAATGATCTATAACGAACAATACAAGATAATCTTCCTTGAATATAGAGGGAAAATGGTCAATCATACTTTCTCATTTATTTGGGAGGAAAAGTCTGAAATAGCTTTGCGAAATAGGAGGCTTAAGATCAATAATAGTTGAAGTTCATTCAAAAGGTTCTCCAGTTGAGCGCGTTGCTCTTAACTTTGATTTGATAATCATGTCATATATTTTCATTTAAATTGTGCACAAATTTCTCCTGAGAATCTTCGAGAGTTAATAGATAAAACTGAATACATAGGTAAAATTAACGAATTCATTTCAGATAATAATTTAATTGAGATTAACTCCAATCCAACCAACAACATTAATAAATTAGTTAAAAGTAAGCTGGCAGGTATCACAAAGTTAATTGATAAACAGGAAATCAAATATTTAACAGTTATGAACCCATACCCGCCCAGATTATTTGGTCAACCCAAACTCCACAAGAATAATATTCCGATAAGACCAGTAGTGTCATTTATTAATTCTCCATGTTCGAAATTGGCCCACAGACTTAACAGTAGCTTCAGATCGTTAACGGGATTCCAACCCAAATTTGGAATCAAAAATTCATTGGAGCTAGTCAATAAAATAAAAAATATTCCTGTTCATTCGTCTTATATACTTGTTTATTTTGATGTAACTAATCTCTTTACGAATATACCAACTGAAGAAAACTTTAACAGAGCTGGAAACTACAATTAACGATTCTATTATTAGAACTGAGCTGTTAGGATTGATGAAGTTATTTACTGAATATAACTATTTTAAGTTTGACAATAAATTTTATGAACAGAAAGATGGATTAGCGATGGGTTCACCCCTTTCACCACTACTAGCTGAATTATTTAGCTAGCCTTGATAGCCTTGATAGCCTTGAACGTAGAATTTTTGAAAATAATAATTTTAAGGATAGGATTGCTTATTGGTACAGATATGTAGATGATATTATTTGTTTGTCGAAGGGTAGTAATAGACAATTAGATAGTTTCCTTAGCTATTTGAATAGTTTACACCATTAAATTCACCATAGAGTTAGAAGAGAATAGTGTTCTAAATTTTCTAGATTTAAGAATAGACCATAGCACAGGAACCCACAATTTCTCTATTATCAGAAAAGTAACTCATACCAATGTAATCATACCTCATCACTCATGTCACCCAATATCGCACAAACTTGCAGCTTTCAAGAGTATGATTTATAGAGCTTTAACTATTCCAATGAGCAATCATCACTTTGAAAAAGAGATTAGTATGATTAAACAGATAGCTATTACAAATGGATATGAGGAAATCATTGTCAATAAAATAAGTAGGAGACTAGCAATCAGTGCTAGCATTGCTGTAACTGATACCCTAGACGAACCATCTTACTATCCCTGATCAATGCTGATACTGGGGAAAGATCATGGATAACGGTTCCTTACCTTGGCCTATTTTCTGATAAATAAGGAAAAGAACTGAAAAATACGGCTTTGATGTAGCTTTTCAAACCAAACCAATTTTTAAGAGTTTATTCGGGTATAGTATAGACAAAATTGATATCTGGAATAAAAGTGGGGTTTATAAATTGAATTGCGGTGATTGTAATGCTTGTTATGTGGGTCAGACTGGTAGAAGTTTCAAATGTAGAGTAAATGAACATATCAGGGATTGGAAAACCCCCAAAAAAAGATTCAAATTTTGCAGAACATCTCATTAATAATGGACACAAGTTCAAGGCTGAAGAAAATGTTGAATTTCTGCATTTGATTGGCAAAGGCAGACAATTGAACATTTTAGAAGCTTTGGAGATAACTAGGCTGGTAAAAACGATTCCAATACAAGTTTAAATGACAAAATTTATTTTAACCAATTCAATACAACTAACTTGGTTTCATCATAATTCCAGCATACATTAAAAAAACAGTTCTTACATATATTTCTCAGTTGACCTTGATTTCATTTCAGTGAGCTTCTAATTTTTTAGTTTTAATTTGATTCAATTCTAGCCTTATTACATTTTTTCTTGTTGCTTCCTTGATCTTCACAGTGTTTAGTTATTGATTTGACATGTATTTTTGCTTGTTACTTCTCCCACCAGGGGGCGTGACTTGACAGCCAATCACAACGTCCAATGAAGGTCAGCCTCTTTCCCGCTTAGCCAATAGTATCATTACATGTTCAGTATATATTAAGCTTCTCTGTACTTTAGTTTTTAGTTTGATTGAGATTGATAATAGTGTAACAATCGAAACTAGTTTCTCAAAGTTTTAATAAATGTAGTTGTGACAATTTCGGCTTATTATTCAGTATAATTATTTAGTGATTGATTGAAATTAATATGTTTTATGGCCACTCTGCTTATTTAGTTGAAACACAAATTTCTCTCAGAGAATCAAACAGTCCAACTCTGTGATTGGCTGAATGCAAGATTTGAATCCAGTGCTCAGATTGATTGGGGGCAAATAAGTGCTTCAAAAAAATGGAGTACTTTTATTGACTTGGACCAATCAGGTGCTTTGATTGGTTGAGCGCAATGGAGAGTGGCTAACAGAAATTGTGTGACGATTTGATTGGTCGAGAGCAAAAGATTTATTGATAGGCTGACAGTAATTGTGTAATTCAATTGGTTGAAAGCAATAGAGTGCTATGATTAGCTGAGAACATTCTAATGCTCTTATTGGCTAGAAAAATAACTCTGTGATTGGTTGTCAATGTAGTGTCTGCTACTGATACAGTTCATAGTGCATTGAGTTGAGAATTTCTGAAACTTGAAGGAAATTATATAATAATTTTCAACTAAATAAATATTGTCCAAGTAGTTTGAAATATATTTGATTGAGGAATATTTATTATAAATATGAATATTGTAATTATACATAAAATTGTATATTTATGTTTTGAAATGTATTTGAATCTCAATATTTTGAAATGTTATTTTAGGTTATAAAGAATACTATATGGGATGAGAAGGAAATTATTCTAATTTAATTAATCTATAGGAAATTGTTCTTATAACCGATCAAGTGTTATACACAGCTCATTTATTATAGAAATGAGTTCTTGTGGTCTGAGGGTGAGACCAAGGACATGCGCTTCAATCAGCAAGAAAGTAAATATGAATTGAAGCAGCTACTGGAGGAATCACTGACAATTGAAAGAAGAGGGTGGATGTGGAATGAATTTTCGATGAGGACTTAAAAGAGTATACTGCCACAAATGAGTCCCAGCGGAGTTGGAAAGACTTCAGACTTGTATGCGAAGTGTACACATCATTTTGATGAGCATTCTGAAAAATACGCCTCGAGTATGCAAGATTGCGACAAAACGGTTTTCAGCTCATCTCTTGCGATTGGAGGGTATGTGTACTTTGACGTAGGAGGGTGGAAGGATCAGCGATGTTTCTAAGAAGAAGATTTCTAGATTTGGGAAGGCGTTCTACAAACGTTGTAGCTCTTGAATATTTGAAATGAAGAAATTTTCTAGAATAAATTTGTTCTTACATAATATTGAATACTAGTGTACTATTTAATTCTAACTTTCTTCTGGATTCAATAGGATTCTGTAGGACATTTCCATATCCAACCCTCAAAGTACTATATTCTTATTGGTGTCAAACATTTTTTTTTTTTCATAATGAATAATAAGGCGAAATTGTCACAACCACATTTATTAAAAAATATTGAGAAACTAGTTTCGGTTGTTATACCATTACCAATCTCAATCAAACTAAAACTAAAGTGCTTAATTTAATATACTGGACATGGAATGGTACTATTGGCTAAGCAAGAAAGAGGCTGACCTTCATTGAAGGCTGTGATTGGCTGACAAGTCACGCCCACTGGTGGGAGGAGTAACAAGCAAAAATAAGAGTCAAATCAATAACTAAAAACTGTGAACATCTAGAAAGCAACAAAGAAGAGAAATACGTAATAAGGCTAGAATTGAATCAAATTAAAACTAAAAATTTAGAAGCTCACTGAAATTCAGTCAAGGTCAAACAAGAAATACACGAAAGAACCGTTTTTTAAATGTAGGCTGGAATTATGATGAAACCAAGTTAGTTGTATTCAATTGGTTAAAATAAATTTGGTCATTTGTTCTTATTGGCTAAGCAAGAAAGAGGCTGACCTTCATTGAAGGCTGTGATTGGCTGACAAGTCACGCCCACTGGTGGGAGGAGTAACAAGCAAAAATAACAGTCAAATCAATAACTAAAAACTGTGAACATCTAGAAAGCAACAAAGAAGAGAAATACGTAATAAGGCTAGAATTGAATCAAATTAAAACTAAAAATTTAGAAGCTCACTGAAATTCAGTCAAGGTCAAACAAGAAATACATGAAAGAACCGTTTTTTAAATGTAGGCTGGAATTATGATGAAACCAAGTTAGTTGTATTCAATTGGTTAAAATAAATTTGGTCATTTAAACTAGCTAGTATTGGACTAATTTTTTACCAACCTAGTTATCTTAAAGCTTCTAAAATGTTAGTTGTATTCAATTGGTTAGAATAAATTTGGTCATTTAAACTAGGTAGTATTGGACTCATTTTTTACCAACCTAGTTATCTTAAAGCTTCTAAAATGTTCAATTGTCTGCCTTTGCCAATCAAATGCAGAAATTTAACATTTTCTTTAGCCTTGAACTTGTGCCTAATGTGTGCAACCTGTTTCACTAATGTTGAAAATAAACTTCATTAGTGAATTTAACTCTATAATAATAACTGTTAATATTTTTCAATTCCACTTATCTAATTGAGCACTGGACTGGTTTTCGTATAATTGGCCAATATTAACCGGTTTTATTTTTATTATGGAGCTCTACAATATCAATCTAGAATTTACTGATGAATTGAACACTTACTTATTTGTGTGATGGTTTTTTGTATTGATGTAATGTTTCCTCAGACACGGATGGAGGCCTACTTATAGTAGTACCTGAATAGGCTTCCAGTTGTGTCTGAGGGAGCATTCCATCAATGCAAAATGGCCATCGCACGAATAAGTAAGTGTTCAATTCACTAGTAACCTCTGTGATGTTTTCCATGACGAAATACTTAATGAACAATCTAATATTAAAACTGACACTGTATTTCACTTTTATATCATGTATTACTCACATATATTGGAGATGCTTCAGGAATGCATTTCACTTCTGAAAAGAAGCTTCGTCAGCCTGCCACCAGGGGTCATGCTTTGTTGAGGTTAGGGTGAGTGGCCATTATGTAGTTAAAAATTGCGATTGATTTGAATTGTGTTTGGTCGTTTAGTAAGTTTGTTCTATCTTGTTTATAGTGTTTGAATATTTCATATTGCTCCAGTGTATTTAGTTTGTGCAATATGAAATATTCAAACACCATAAACAAGATAGAACCAGCTTACTCAACGACCAAACACAATTCAAATCAATCGCAATTTTTACTACATAATGGCCACTCACCCTAACCTCAACAAAGCATGACCCCTGGTGGCAGGCTGACGAAGCTTCTTTTCAGAAGTGAAATGCATTCCTCAAGCATCTACAATACATGTCACTAGTAACGTTTATATTCAATACAGCCTATATGTTTCAAAGAAAGTGACTAAATTCTCAAACTTTTCGATAATGATCGGCTATTTAATAAGTACTACTAAATATAAAATATTAATTACTAACAAATTAATAATACTATTTTAGTCTTAAGTGTTATGAGTAGACGTGATTATGTAATACAAGCCAAATTTTGAAGCATGTAGCTAATTACAAGACAGACAAGAGATTGCTTCATACTTTTTCAAAATTAATGAGAACTCTTTTGTGAGCAGTATTAGTATTGCATTGTTTGCCACGTCCATTCTACCATGCAGTGCTAGTTAATTTTATGCTTTGATGTTGACTACCTGAAGACTCAGCTTTGAGCAGCGAATATTATCAGTGTTCTCTTCACGCTGCCTCAGCCTCTTTAATTCACGAGCGTTACGGAATTCTGTTTATGACTTTCAAAGAACCTAACCTCTCTCGAGCACAGCACCTCCAACAGCAAAGGGAAGGATTGCTAGAGATTACTCAGTTGTCGAAAGTGGAAACTATTAATTATCTTAGAATAAAAGCTGTTCCTTTATTGCAATCTCAAAATAATAGTAAAGTTTTTTTATGTTATGCCCACATTCAAAGTAATTGACATCTTTCAAGGTCTAATAAATTGGAATATCTTTTACAGGCAGACGCTTATCCATTGTAGGGGGGGGGGGGGATAATGAATCCCTTCACCCAAGATTCTCAACCGGCATTGAAAAAAATTGTATTGAAAATGCCTCGTTTTTTGTATTTCTTAAAGCAAGCAGTTATATATATATGTAGAAACTTGCTTTGCAGAACTGACCGTTTTTAGTCACGGCGGACGCGTTTCGAACTGTATAGTTCTTCCTCGGCGCTTGGTTGCAGACTGACTGGTTCTCTAACATGTCCGGTTAATGTTGGTGGTAGGGAGATAGTGGGCGTGGTAGATGTAGTGGAGATGTTTTCAGGGGGGTTTGATGATGAAGAGGGTATGCGATTTGAAATTTAGTTGGTCATTGAGTAAGAGCTGAGGATGTGAAATGGAATATTTGTAAATTTCAATTACACATCCACGTCTCCCACTACCTCCCTACCATCACCATAAACCTTACATACTAGAGAATCAGTCACTCTGCAATCAAGCGCTGAGGAAGAACTACATAGTTCGAAACACGTCCGCCGCGACTCCAAAAGGTCACTTCTGGATAGCAAGTTTCTACAAATGAATAGTTTATACAGCAGATCACAAAAATTGATATTCACAACAATAATTCGTGAAGCAATTGGAAAATGGCTGATGCCCATGTGGGGGACTTTCTTCTAAGTTTACTGTATAACTGTGCCTTTGTTACTGTTTCGTGAAGGAAATAGAGTTATCAATCAATCAATCACGTATAAACAGCGTTATCTAAAATAATATTCATTGATTAAGGCTTTAAAAAACTCTCAAAGATAAGTCGACAGTAATTTAGTAGCCTTCTTTGCTTCTTTCCAGTTAATATTAGTTTATTAGTACTACTACTACTAATACCACTACTACTACCAATACTGCTACAACGACTACTTCTACTACTACCTCTACTAAAACTACTACTTCTACTACTACCTCTACTACTACTACTACTACTCTCTACTACCTACTATCTACTGTATTCCTACTGCGTTGATTAAATAGCCTGATTATCTATTAGCTATCAATAGACTTTAGATTGATTTGTCAATGAAAATTCAATGAAATTGTTTATAATTTATTAATCAATAAACATCTAAGCAACGATATTAGACTACCGAAATTTAACATTCCTGAAACTTGAGAGTTAAAAGTGTCAAGCTACATATTTTTGCAGTATCTTAATAAAAATTTCAGCTCAAATGAAAAAAAAAACGCACTTCGTTTCGTGTTGAACTATATATTGGGATTGAAGAAGCTCTCACACAAAGCAGCTAGTTTTTAATAAGAGTGCATTTTCTTTCCCAAGCCAAACTCTGTTCAGTCCAACTACACTATGTTTAAGAGAGGGAACTTACCGCGTTTTATTTGACATGAGCTCAAGTTTGAGAACTAAAGTTCATAACAGGCAAAGGTGCTAGGAATAAACCTTCAGACAGTTCTTAGAACAAGAAATAGACGTGCATCACTTCTTTTATAAGTTTTTATTCTCGGAAAGTTATTTATGCACAAACTTGAAGCTCACCTATATCTTTACGAGTTTCACATTTTCATATCGGACGAAAATGGCCTTCGAAGTTTGGAAATGCCAATACTTTTGCACTGGGAAACAGAGTTGGATCTTGTGAAATCCTCTAGTAATCATGTTTGTAAGTTTGTTTGGGATTTTCTGTTTTAATCTTACTCAGATTCACATATGCATCTAATCCAAGTTCGTAGAACGGGATTAATTCGGTTGAAGGGAAAATTGATCAAAAATAAATTTCACAACACACGGTATAAACTTTGTATAGTTGAAGGTAGGGATTTTATTATTTTTGGGAAGAGGTTTTCCTATACTGCTCTCTAAACTTTTAATACTTGCCCAGTGTTGTGCATAAATTGTGTCACATACATCTCCTTCATTCGTCTTACTTTAAATTTCATTTCTGACAAAAAATTAGTGTTTGATACTAACAGAATACTATGAAAATAGAATGAGTTTAAAATTTTTTTATTTTAATGGATAAAATTGTTGATCGCTATCTCATCTGAGTCTTTTCCTTCTTCAAGTGCCAATCAATATCCGATAGTTGGCAATCATCACAGCCATCTCCTCTCTATCCGTTGCAGCCCTGACATGAACAGCTCCACTGAAGTTTCTCAAACCAAGTTCTAAGGTTGGCCAACCAGGATAGTCTCCTTCTCCCCGGTGCTTTCCTTCCTTCAGGGTTGAGTGTAAGAGAGGACCAGGAGTCCTAACTTCACCCTTAATAAAGGCAATCCTCTATCTTTCCCTGAGGTATTTCCTAGAACAAGGTATACCGTTTTCGCTTATTCCGATTACTTATTTAGCTGTGGGAGTTTTTAGCATTTATCTATTGAATTAATTTTTTGCCAAAAAACATCATACAAAAATACATTTAAATCAGAGAGGTATCGATTACAAAACATGAAATATATAATATATTAATGGGTCTGACGATGCTCTTGACAACAGAGTGAAACGGCCGCCATGCCAAAAAGTGAGTTACAATTTCCACTTACAAGTGTTCTTTAAAGTTTTATTATTTATAGTAGTGAAAACAAGATGGATCTTCAACATTATAATAATACATTTTTATTACATCAAAAATCATTCCAGTTGACACCAACTCAACAGAAGGATGAAACCTTTTTTTTGAGGATGAAGCCCACGTAGGTCTGAGACCTGTGCGTGGGTAATGAGTTGGATGATGGTGATTGATGAGTTGGACCTACAGTTTTAGGTGGGTTCCGAACCCCCGGGAAGTGTTTTTACAGCAGAGAACAGTGTCTTTTTTGCTGGCCAATCTAATCGGTCACCGTTACGAACAGTTCCTACGAGAACGCAGCTTATCTCTATCTGATTGAACAGATACCTGCTACGGCTCGCGGCTACCTTGTTCGCTGATGGTAGCATACTGTTTAAATCCCATCATACCCGTACAAATAAAAAAGTAAAGTAAAAAACATAGAAAAATAGTATTTATTTTATAGAATTCAGGAGCTGCATGTATTGTACTATTGTATTTCATGTATTGTAGTACTGCTATTCTTTGGAGTTCTTCTGAGTTATCTGAATACTGATGCATAATCTAGAATATATATGTTCTGACTCTTCTAAAGATGATTTACTACAAAATAATAACAAATATTGTAGAATCAATATAAAATAAGATAGATAAATTAACATATCAGCGTTTGATTTGTTGTGAAATCTTATCATGATCAGGTCAGTTCTGCATATGCGCAGACCACCGAAGACAATGAATAACATTTCGATAAAGATATTGGAACGGTTTCATGGAACTCCCATTGAGAAACCAACACACGCAGTGAAGAAATTCGACAACACCGTGGTTTAATAATACTTATTTTGAGAGAAAACAACTTGATTCGTAAGTCTCAAAATGATAAATGTTGGGGAGTTAGTAGTTAAGAGCGCTTCAAAGCGCTACAAAATTCGTAGCCACTGTTTCAATCTGTTACAGCTTGGAAAACAAATTACTTCGAGGCTGTTTGTCGTTTGTGGTAGGATAATTCCGGAATCCTCCATAAACCACACACACGTATCATATGTACTGGTGATTCAAAACACAACCCAACACACGCAGTGACTTCAGAACCTCAGTTTCCATGTCATTTGCTAGGCCCGTATTTTTCATACTTCAATGAAGCTTTGTTGCATAGATATTTATCGTCTTCATTCTCATTTTTCATCTATTTCCTTTCTTTCTATTCTCTTCCTCTTTTTGCTTTCTCTTCCAACTCTGGTTATTCCACTTTGGTAGTCTTTCTCAACCCTTTTCAGCCGCAAGAGCTTCTTTGTTAGTTTCATTCTTCTCGGGGTGAAGTTTTCACACAGCAAAGTTGGTATCAGCTTTAAAAGCGGATAAGCTTGAAAGTGCTTGGAAGAATGTGTTCTTAGCTTAATACAGAACAGTATTCTAGAGAGAATTGGAGATGATTTGAAATAAGCCGGTATTTAGTTATTTATGAGGGTTGAATAGCTATTCAAAGCTTTGCTCAAATATTTTTCTAATTATTAGCATATGTTGGCATATGTAGGCTAATCATTCATTGTTTGTAGTTATTAGTTAAAATATGCAGGCCATGTCTCATTTGAATCTTGTTCTACCAAGCGCTTGTCTTAATATTTATGAACTAATTGAAATAATGAGTTATTCTTTATGGACTTTTATTATTATTGTTATTCTTTACATTACATCAGGATCTGTAACACATTTATGTGAAATGTCACTTTTGTTTAGATTAATAAATTAACACCGAGTCACGAAACAGGAACTTCATGGTTTAGAAATCTCTTTTAATAACTTTGACCATTGAATATAACGTTACATAGTTCAAGTTGCACTGCTGTAGTAAACTTTTGATTAGATTGAGAGTTGAGAGGCATCGTTTTTGAAAAATTGTATACGTACGACGTAAACTAACAAAACTTCCCAAGTATGTAATGAAATAGCTTCAAATTTTCACTTAAACATTCATTTGCATTCCCTGAATAAGTGCAACTCAAACAGTCAACAGTGTTGGAAAACACTTCTAGTATTTGAGTTTCAAAATTCAACAAATTTATAATGCAGCAAAGTTGATGAATCAAATGTTTTAAACATGTCAGTGAATTTACTAAAACTATTTATGAGCACAGATCTTTGGTTAGTAAACTGAGTGCTTATAGTAGGCCTAAGCCTTCTTGGTGATGTCGTGTGATAATAACTTTAAGAAAATTTTAATGATTGACGTTTTGTCTAACCAATTAAATAAGTCAGTCAACTACTAGAAGTGCTTTAATTCTGATACTTGCTGTGCAGCTTTCAATCAATCCATTTTCATTCCGTATTGCTTCATAATATTCTTGTTATTTAATAGTAACCTTATAGGTCCCAAAAAACTGTTAACTTCTATCAGCTTTTCCTTTAAGGATAAATTTTTCCTTTTTGTGTCCTTCAGCGAGGACCGACGAACGTAATTTTAATTTATTTTTTCTTCTTATGAGGTGCCTAATACATCCTGAAAATTTGATACCTCTAGTTTTTGCTCTAAAGTTTTTTGCGTACAGACGGACGGACAGTCTCCACAAAATGCTCTCCCCCTATGTATTTCGTACAGTGAGAGCTGAAAATCAGTTATTAACTTATTCAAATAGCATTATCCACCCTCCTCTGAGTCATCTCTTTCCTTCTGCTTGTTCTTCTGAACCTTTTTGAGAAAACCTTTTCGTCCTTACTTATCCCACCCGTTTCTTCCAAGAATATGAGCTGTGAGAGTTGATCTATCTTAGATCAATCGATAAATGATGCCGGTAAGGTCCACCAGCCAAGTAAAGCACTTTATCCAAGCCTCGTTGTCCCTCAGCTGTACGTTAGGTACAATCCCTTTCGGAGTTTACTCGTTGCTCTCCTTTCAAGCAAGATTAGACGAGAAACACTCGAAACTCTCTGAAACACTGAGAAAACTACTGTCTTCCACTCTCGCCTAAGCTGAATAGTCTTTTACCCGATTTCCTTTTCTCTTCCCCCATCTATGAGAATAAGAGTGGTCAATACAGTTGAACTAACAGGTAAATCTGGGACCTTTTGATTTGATCAAATATCGCTGACTTCTTTGCACTTTTATCGATTGTCTTGTATCAATACAAAAGGGAATTAGACTTATTGAACTAACCAGTTCAGAGTTATTAATGAGCAAACTAAGGTATTCCTCCTCAATAAGGAATCATTTTATGCAGAAATCTATAAGAAAAATTACAAACATTCCATCTTGCAGGAAAAATAAATACACAATTTTTAAAATGAACACTGTTGCAAATCTATTACACGGAAATAGTACCTCTAAAATGAGAAACCTAAACTCAAGCATCACGTTGGAAAAGGTAAGACTTAGGACATTTATAGGCAAAACCTCAGAGAACTTCAGAGTTATTCAGAGAACTTTATTGCGACTTTATTGTCTGGAAAAATTGAATAGAACTTGAAGAATAATCCCGATAAATAAATTATGAGAATGTGCAGGTGTAGCAATTTCTATGGAAATGAAAGTGTAATATGAAGAAGATGGTTGAATAAATGAAACATTTGCAATTTGACAGTCATGTTGTCATGCCTAATTAAATTCATTACTGACTATTCTTAATCGAATTTTTGAACCGTGAAATCTCAAATATTCTGCTCAATTTGAAAGTATTGAACTACTCAATCCAACCTATTTTTTTTTGTAACATTTTTCAATGATTTCATAAGCAGATGTGATGAATATTTTTTCACAATTTCAGCAGAGTATCGTTTTGTTTTTTTTAGAAAGCAGTAAGGGTGTAAGACGAGTGATTTATCGTGATATCCAGCTAAAATAATATCGTGGAGTTGAAGAGGGAAGGTTAGAAAAAGCCTCGAGTGCGATCGACTTAGTAAACAATTCACTTTTTATTAAACTTTGGCTCTCATATTTCTTCAACTAGCCTACTGATTTTTGGGAAATGAACAGATTGCTTTCTACCACATCATAAAATCTTAAATAGATCATTCATTATGAGTAATGGAAGAAAAAATATAAATACACATTCAAGCTTATAAACAAATAATATTAGAATTCTTGATGATGTGAAACAGAAGCACGGTTTAACAAGTATCAACATAAACAAAATGTTATAGCTCCTCTTCAACATTTTAGATACACTCAAGTTTTGTTTGGATCTAGACCAAAAATAAATTAATGTAATAATTTCAGAAATTTACATGACACATTATAATTCAATACATATGAATTACTGAAATTATCAAGTACATCGAATGTAGCCCAAGTATTGTTATATCATTATTTATTACAGCCTTGGTTTTCTCCAATTTATCACAACTTTGAATATTCTGTGATAAATCACTTTCGTAGATAAATCACTCTGTAATAATATTGTTGTCTAATTCATGAATAATAATGTTCCGTAATATATCAACTCATCAAATACTATTTGTGATGTATGCTACACTTCTTTAAAAATATTAATTCACCAAAACTTCAGTCATTTAGAAGAGAGGAGAAACGGGTAGGATGTTTCTATCCACTAGAAGGGGTGAGTCCTTTATGTGGGTCAGACTGGTAGAAGTTTCAAATGTAGAATAAACGAACATATTAGAGATTGGAAAACCCAAAATGAGACTCAAATTTTGTAGATCACCTCATAACTAATGGACACAAGTTCAAGGCTGAAGAAAATCTTGAATTTCTGCATTTGATTGGCAACGGCAGACAATTGAACATTTTAGAAGCTTTGGAGATAACTAGGCTGGTAAAAAACGATCCCAAAATAGTTAAACGATCAAATTTATTTCAACCAATTCGGTGCAACTAACTTGGTTTTATTATAATTCTGATCTACATTCTATTAACGGCACTTTCGTGTTTTTCTCGGTTGACCTTGATTGGATTTCAGTGAGCTTCAATTTTTTAATTTAAAATGGTGTAATTTTAGCCTACTTGTGCGATGTTCTTGTTTGTTGCTTTCTATGTGTTCCCGGTTTTTGGTTCTTGATTTTGAAACTTATTTTTGCTTGTTGCTCCTCCCACCAGTGGGCCAAACAAAACTGGTGGAGGAGCAACAAGCAAAAATAAATGATAAGATAAGATATATTTATTGCCAATAAACTTACAACAGTAATAGGCAAAGTCACAATGTAGTCACAATACATAAAAACAAATAATACATTATAGAAAATACAATTGCACAAGATGCTGTCATCACAATTAACCCTAAAAACCAGTCATATCATATTCAAAATATTCCTCTATTGAATAGAGGGATTTGGATGTAATCCACTTGTCAACTACAGTCTTAAAACTCCTAACTGGAAGAACTCTAATTTTTTGAGGTAGCCTATTGAACAATTTTATTTGCTGATAGTAGTGGCTTTTGTACGTTTTCCTTAAGCGAACATGAGGCAGTGTTAAATTTCCCCTATTCCTTGTACCAAATGTTTGACACTTTCTTGCTGATCCTCCCACCAGTGGGCGTATCTTGTTGTGGCCTTCAACGAATCACAGACCATCAATGAAGATCGGCCATTAGAGGCACTTTCTCCTTTAACCAATAATATCATTCTGTGTTAAGTATAATAAACTACTCTGTAGGCTACTCTAATTTTAGTTTGATTGAGATTGATAATGGTATAACAAGCGAAAAGTATCTCTCTGTTTTTAATAAATGTGTTGTGACAACTTCAAGTTCTATTATTCAAAAAGTGTAATCTTCTACTAATTTTTTAATTTCTTTCACATTGTTCAAGTGGGTCAGCTAATACTTAGTCCAATTGTGCTTAGAGTAAAGAAGTGTTAGATGAAAAGTTAAATAGATTTCCTCGTGATCAAAAATACTTTCTCATAACACTCTTAATGAGTACTGACTAAGTTTGTTGCATAATTGGATGAATGCTTCAAGTCCAGATTTATTACCCTGTCATAATAGCAAATAATGAATATCTCAACTTAAATGGGCTGTGAAAGGGCTTTGGAATATAAATCACTCAGTAATAATTGAGCATAGAGCAACAGATATATCATACTGAAATTGCAAGGACAAATACCCTCAATCTCCCTTCTGCGCGTTACATTTTTGAGTCAAGTGTGTGAGAAAATCATTTACATTATGCCCTGAAAATACATTGCTTTTTCGTTGCATGTTATTGGATTCAGAAAATTTGCAATGGAACTTTAAATGCCAGATATTGAAAAGTGTTTAAATAATGCAAACCATCTCATTTCTTGTTAATACTAATTACAACTTGTATTCTTTTGAAAATGAACGTGTTTACTTCCTCCAAAATGCTTTTTCACTTTTATTGGAAAAACTGCTTACCCAGTGGCGCACCTAAGGGTGCTCAAGCACCTCCTGAAGCCAATTTCTATACAAAGATTCAAATAAAATACTTGAAAAACTCGAAGTTTTAAAGAAAATAGAAATAGAGTGATTGTCAACTTCTAGTAAAAACTATTAATTTGCACTTTGAACTTAGTTAGGAAAGGGTAACATATTCCCCTTGTCTGGGGGGAATACACACTGAGAACTCCAATAGTTATCACTTCCAGCATCCTTTCTGGGTGCGCCACTGTAGCCTACCAATGGGCTTTTTCCAGTTTTATTGGATGCTTTCTCTTCCAATAGGCTTCCTACTCTCATTAATGCTATCCTTGTTTTCTCTCTAAATTTTCAAATACAGTAGGCTACCTTGTAGGCTTTTTTCCTTTATAGCTAACACGAGTTCTCTCGTGTTCAGAATTTACTACCAAGTAACATGACTTATTCACGTTTCAACTCGCTATATCCAGCTGAATTAGGAACTGAGCATTCACTCTAGCACATCTATTTTAAACGTGCTACCCCATTGTTTCTGGAATGTGTTCACTTTCTTTCTGGATAAGTTGCGATCTATAATATTATTTTGGTACACTTATTTCAGCTATGTAAGATCTTTCCGAACTTGTTCAGCCCATTTCATGCCTTTAAGGTTGCCTAAAATGTATCAAAAAAGTGCCAGCTCTAACCGGGATCGAACTTTTGACCGAAAATTGATAGACATCTACGGAATCAATAATACATTAGCCACAAGTTGACTTTGAGACTTATAGTGATAAATATCAGCAAATATAAGTATTTGTTATATTTTATCATAAGTAAATGAATTCTAGATGAGCTTGTGCGTTGCACCTTGATGCCCTTGCTAGAAATCGAACGCCAAACATAATGCTGACAAAACTACTACCTTTTTCATTCTCAGTTCACTTGAAAACGTATGATACAAAAATCATTAATTTATCAGTAACAGGTTGATCAAAATACTTTTTTCAAACAGGAGATGAAAGCATTGGTGAACAATGAGTGATGCCGGAGAGATGGAATGAAACCGAATCTATTAGGTGCTCGGAGGAGGAGGCCAGAAGGATAACGTCAATGGATATCATTAGTTGTCTATGTGTAAGATTATTGATTTTTTTATTATGAAAATAAAATAACCAATTTTCGTTTTCGTAAACTGGACATGAGGCCCGTCTGAACGAGGCACTCATTATTGCCTAAGTAGAGCCATCTAAACTTTCTAAACGAATGTGCAAGAGTTTATTACGCGTGTATCGCTGTCACTTATCAGACGACTCATCGGTTGTTTTCATTGAAATAACGCTTGAAATTAACAATAATAATTCATTTTCCATTATCATGTAACTGAAAAAAAACGGAAGTAATTCTCACCTCAGTGGAGTAGATTTTCCAAGAAATATGTAATGATGTTAAGGACCTTGATGAGTATCACATTCATGTACCATTGCCACAAGTATTCCCTGTCATTTCAGAAACTCTTTAAACAATTTGGAAGCAGTCAATCATTGTTTTATTCGCACTTCAGCAAACACAAGTTATTCCAATGTATTTTATGTCAATAATTAATTGTCTAATCTAATGAAAAAACATGAACTTTTCAAACTTTATAATAATTCAAATTAATTTTTTTTTCTTGAATTTAGAGCACTTTTCATTTCGGGTAAATATACTTGTAGTGCGAGAAATTTAAAGTTGTGTGATATAATTATCGCTTCGCGTGACGAGATTGTCGCGTGACAAAACTGTCGTCTGACGCGACAAAGTGACAGCCCCGCGCGAACACACCAGGGCTTTAGCTGGACGGACTGAACTGGAACCGCAATCTAGCTGAGACGCGTCCAAATTTCTCTGACTGCGCATGCGCGAGAGACCTTCCTCCTACCCCACCGTTGGCATCGTCCTACGCGTGGAAAAGCTAGGGTTATCCGAAACCCGGCTAAACGTCTCTAAAGCGACATCTCTGTTTTTCCAGGGTAATATGATCCCTACCCTCTTAATACTACTCTTGCATTTACTACGTGGAATGCATTATAATATTTGATTAGAATTGAGGGGTTAAAATATATATATAATCATATTTACTGTATTAAACTACTGTATATTATTCTTCACGGAGATGTTCTATCTACAAGATGCAATCGCAAGCTAGTAGAATCTTGTTAGATATTATTTTATATTCAACTGCAGTAAATGCAAATCCATTTCCAGAATTGCAAAATGTGCAAACATCTGTAAAAATCATATGCCTTTTCACTCGTCCAGAATTTTTAATATATCATACATATTTTATCGAAATCTTTTTATAACATTTTGAGTAACATTTTCCTGAAAACTTAACTCGTGTCTTTCAACTTTGAAAAAGTTTATGGTATACTATTATTGTTTAATTCGATTTTATGAGAGGCTTGTTACTTGACAAGTAGTTACAAATCACAATTTACAAATAAAGCTAGAAATAGAAGTACAAATGAAATTTGTGGGAAAATGTTATGCAACATGTCCCTGGGCCTGGAGTTGATAGCCATCACACAAACGGCCTATCATTATGATAATTCATCATTCGTAACACTTTTATTTCAAGTTGCTATGTGAAAGCATATGATTATACGTACGTACATACATGCTAGCATTCGTTTGATCTGTATGTCTTGATACATAATTATGCCTAGTATAAAATGTATAAAAGTGCTACCATCATTCACACATATGCGCCATCTTGTTACTTTACATAACCTAAAATAAGCCTCATTAATGGCAAATACTAGTCATTACTACTAGGCAATACTACTAATGCGTGCATTTTGTAATTCTAAAAGATAATTTATTTTCCAAACCATATAATAATATGATTTATTCACTTTATTCAATAAAATTTACAACGAATTATTTAACTAATTTATTTACTATGGTCAGCTGATCTCGGAAATTTGAAATTTGTATATAGTTGACTCTGTTGGCTGCATTGTAATCTAGCTATCATTGCTCAAATAACTTTACACTTTTATACAAAAAAAGTTATTCATTCACTTTCATTCTTAATGATGTAATTTGGGATGTGATGTGACTACTGCCTGATATAAAAGTGTTACGAATGATGAAGACAGGATTTTAGTGCAACCGGGGATAAGACTATTATTATGTATTTATCACACTCATATACATTCTACAATCTACATTACTGTAGAAGCTAAAAACAACTATTTCGTTTTCAGTGCTCACTTTCGTTTTCAGTGAAATTTGAATAGATTCTATTTAGTTGTGTATTATTTTGATTCTGAATAATGGTGAAAATTTTCTTTTAGTTTTGAGTTTTACCGCAACATTTCAATTCCGAAAGATTTATTTTGTTGCCTTGAGGCTTCTAAGCCCATTAAGTAATTCTTTTCAAATAACTTTTTCTATTGTAATGTGTAATCATAATCAATGAAAATAATAATGAGTTGATTTTCTGAAAACGCACTTCAAATTCAATTCTTCTCCATTCATTTTGGTACTTATTACGTGACCTACCTGATCCAACCAGACTCATGAAAGTTTTTAAACCAATGAGAAGACTCAATTCAATAAAAAAGAGAAGACTCAATGCAAATAAATAAAAAACCAAATGTTTTTTGATGATAGACATTGGGTCATTGGTAGTTATTATTGTCATTGTGTGTTGTTTTGTTTCAATGCACTTGAATTCCTGAATCAATATCTTGAAGCGCAGGGACTGTGTTTTTTTTTTGTTTGCTTGGAAGTCGGTTCAATCAACCCATGGAAAATTAATTCGTTTATAAATTCAAGTTATCGGTATAAATTATCGAACTTGGCAGTGCTACCCACTTCTTACTATATTTTTTCAATCAACTGTTCTCACAAAAGAAATTAACGAGACCATAAATTTAGTTCTTCCACTGCTATTGCATTAATCAATCTTCCGTAACTTTTTCGCAGCCGCTGCATGTGACAAGGGGATAGTAAATCTTTTGGGCTGTAAACTTCAAAGAGTAACCACGAACAAATTCAGCCTGAATAATAATCTAATCAATCTCTAATCGTGTTATTAATATGTGAGGAAATTTAGTGTAAACTACTGTTTTTCATGTTTATCATTGCTGTTTATATTGCTAGCTTAATTCTTTAGAAAATCCAACATCAGTTAGTAGAGAAAAACATTTACTAAATAACTCTCAGTCACGTGGTTATGTCCCTTGCGATAAGGAAAGTCAAGGACTCAGAACTGAACTGATTTATAGTAAAAATTCATGGTTAATCTATTTACCAAACTCTTGGAATTGATTAATCTTTGGTACAGGTCTTATTAGTTAGTGGTGTAGTGGCATAAGGATAGCGATTTCCTTTTATATCCTACTACTCAGGAGCGGCTCAAGTTTGGGAGGGGTTCAGAAATGGCATTTTTTTAGTTTGTTTTTTGTGAAATGACCTCTCCTATTTCTTCTGCAGTGAACTTCCAAATTGTGGTGTGGGGGGGGGGGGGGGTTGGTGCTATGGACCACCCTTGTTAATGGTAATTCGCTCTTTCTTTATTCCTCCAACAAAAACTATAATATTGTATTTTTCTGTTGAAGAAATACCAAACAATGACTTTTTATGAAATTATAGTTTGAAGTTTTACAATAATAATTTGACGTTGCTGTGCATCCATAGTAGAAATTCAATAATTGAATTGTAATAGCAGGCAAAATGTGCTAAATATAATTTTAAATTTTGAAATTATTGGTTAATTATTTCTCAAACACAATTTTTTGAGCTGGCTTTTAATTAGGGTGTAATACCTCAGGCCAGGGGTTTTCAAACTGTGGTACACGTACCCCTCAAGGGTACACAGAAATTTGCAGGTAATACGCGGGGCTGGTTAATGAAAAATTAAAACATTTTATTTCTATCCGTTTCGTTATCACGCAAGCTGGAATTCAATTAATGACATCTAATATCTAATTGAATACTTGTGTGGTCGAGTTACTCGGAAATACTTAGCGCCGCTTGGCAGCAGTGCGGCTTTGAGGAACTATGTAAAAATAAGCATGCTCATCCTTCTCATTAATTTTTTGTAATGCGTTTCAAATATGTTGTGCTTTTGATATAGAAAGGGTTTTCAATTTAACCGTCCCCCAACTCCCCTCTCTCCACCAGTTAACAAGGGGTTACGCAAAATTTGAATTTTCATGAAAGTGGTACAGTCTTTGAAAAAGAATAAAAAATGAAAAAATAGATTGAGAACCCTGCCTTAGGCTAATGACGTGTTTGAGCTATGGCATGGAAATATAATAGTCTCCTACTGAATACACAAACATGAATTATTATCAAGTCAGACATCAAAAAGCTATTAAACCAGTCACAGATAGGGTTATGATATTCAGCCTCAATACATCTTGTATAGGTTTGGACAGATCGAGGGTTACTGCGAGCTTCTCGTAATTCCAAGGCAATTATTAGCTTTGAGCTTCCATCTAATCACTTCTTGAAACCGTTTGCAACTCATGTCAGGACTTGTTTGTAATTAGTTTGTATTGCATGGTTCGATGAATTGCTGGCGCGAATCTCGCAAAGTAATTACTCAGTATCGAATAGATCTATCAAAACTATATTGTAACTATCTTTAAATGCTTCAACCCGTTTTTGTAGGGAGTCAGAAAGTACTCAATGGTAGTACATATTTTTCTCCCTCGGTGGTATTGGTGAATAAATCGTAAATTATTTAGAAAATTATTTACTATAAATTGTGTCACTTTGCAGTCATAACTACTATTATGATCAAGATCAAGTATTACTTTTGCATCATATTTTATTCTACTACTATCACGCTAAATGTATAATGTATGATGAGTACTGAAAAACCTAATTTTATAACTTTCTAAATAATTAATGTATGCCAAATAGTTTAAACAGCATATGCATTTAATAGTCTAAACTTTAAACAACTTCTTTAGTCAGAAAAGAAAAAATACTGTGCATAACTGAACTGTATAATTTGATATTCAGGTAATATCATTGAATTCATTAATGTTTTTTTTTTGTGAATAAAAAATGTTATGTAGAGAGTTCCCAATTAAGGCTTATTTGTATTAATAGATTGATAATAATCAATACACATGCCTTATTTCAAATAACATATCAACCAATTGTACCAACATATCAACCAAAAAAATGGTAAAATATTATTTCTTTGTATCGTAAAAAATCTAAAGGATAAATCAATTGGACTCAAGATTCAAGATTTATTTATTGAAATAAAGAAATTATTTCTTTATTGAAATCAACATAAATGCATGACAACGTCAATTAACAATAAACATATAAAATATGGGCTGGTAAAAATTCATCATAACAACTCACCATATAACAATAGAAATATTTAAAAAAAAAATGAATTGTCACAGAATATTATATAACATACAATCATATCATAAACTCTTGCTTGTAAGGACATTTTTCAATTAGGATATTTTCTATCATTTTCTTAAATTGATCAACCTCAAGCTCTTTTAAATGTGCAGGTAGTGCATTGTAAACTCTTTTACCAAAGTCTATGAAACAATTCAACGTATTTGTAAAATTGCACTGACTCACTCTAAGCGATGTAGAATGTCTAGTGAAATGGCTGTGTATGGTACTATTGATAGGTATTCCCACCAAAATTTTTTATGTACATAAGACACTCAAATATGTAGATAACTGGAACTGTCATAATCCTGAATTTTTTAATAATTTCTTACAATGAAAACGACTATGCACATTGGCAATGACCCTTACTGCTCGTTTCTGCAGAACAAATAGCTTTCTTACATTAGTATCATTCCCCCAGGCGACAATTCCATAACACAAGTGAGAATGTAGATAAGCAAAATACACTGAAATTAACACATAATACAATGAATTTTTACTCTATTTAACATGAAAATTCCCTTGGACAATCTTCCACATAACATTTTGATATGCAAATCCCATTTGAGATTGCACTGAACAGTGACCAAGAAATTTCGCATTGTCAGGTCCTAATTTAAAACCGAATTCCAAAATTTGTGTTTTGGCCTTATTAAGACACAATGAATTTACGGCTGTCCAATCTCCAATTATCTCATTCACAATATGCAAGCTACTAAACAAACTGTTATGCTTGATTTGAACAGCTAAATCATCAGCAAACATACATGGCTTGACATGTTGACTACTTATAGCCGCTGGAAAATCATTCACATATATGATAAAAAGAATAGGACCCAGTGTGGGAGAGAATAGGAGGTCCAAACTGGAGTGGTCCATTGTTTTTCTTGTTATATGTCAACCGTTTACCTAAAGAATTGATTAGTGGTAGAGCTCTCTTACTTGCAGACGATACATCATTCATTTTTAGCAATTCCATTCTAGATAATTTAGAAATAAATGCCCATATAGGCGTGCAGTCCATTGTCTAATTCTTAAATCAGTTGAAATTAACAATACATAGTAAAAAATGCCAATACAGTACCTTCAATTTAAAAACAAACATAATTCAAATGAAGATAGGGCTATAAATGTGTCGAGACTCACGAATAAGCTAAGAAGAGGAGTGCAATTGTGTGATTCTGATAGAAAAGCTAGAAGGCTAATTTTAGATTCAATTTCTCAAAGATTACATGCTTGTTCATGAGACGCTCTTTTTAAAATCAAACAGTGCTCAAGCTATTTAACGTATCACCATCACCTTCTTCGTCTTCATAAATTTTGAGAAAATATGTAGTAAAATTTCATCTGGGGTATTTGTCCTGCGACAGCTTGCTAGATTGAATGACAAAAAGTTACTTTTTACAGCTTACCATGGGCTCTTACTGTCACATATTAGGTATGCTATCTTAGTATGGGGTAATTCATCAAAACAAAATCTTGATAGGGTGTTTAAGATCCAAAAGAAAGCGGTTAGGTGTATAGAAAGAGTAAATAGATTAGATTCATGTAGGCCGTTGTTCAAGAGACTTGGTCTCCTAACTGTACCCTGCTTATGTGTGTATGAAGCTACTTTATATGTAAAAACGAATGATATTAACCAAAATCTTGATGTACATGATTATAATACAAGACGCCGAGGAGATTATCACTTGGTGAGTCACAATAGTAGCTTATTCAAACAAAAACCTAGTTATATTGGTAGGAAATTCTACAACAAGCTACCGCAGTTTTTGAAGAGTCTTGAAAATATAGAAATATTTAAAAAACAATTGAAGAAATATTTAGTTGATAAAGCTTTTTATAGTGTACAAGAGTTCCTTTCACATCAAAATTTAGCCTCACCTCAACTAATTGGAAGTAATTATGGTATCTAGTGTATAATATTGTTGATCTGACTTGTCTTATACTCCTTAACTGGAGTCTCCAAGACGTAATCTACAAAAAAAAAAAAAATAAATAAATAAATCATATTCTATCTTTGATCATCTACACTATTGTGGTAAGACGGCAAGCATGTGACTTCCTTGTGCTCTCATATGTCAAATAAAGTCGCTGTGCCAATTTTCAAATGAATAATCCTCTTGATACTGTAGGCTCTGACATTTTCAAAGAATATCTGATGTGTTTTTAAACGAAAATGAGCTAGACCAGGAAGAAAGCATTGCACTTCTAGGAGTTTTGTTGGATAGACTATTGACCTGGGCTCCATGCATTGAGAAATTAAGTTATAAAATCCTGCAACAGCTTGCTGGATTAAATGACAAAAAGTTACTTTCTACAGCATACCATGGGCTCTTACTGTCACATATTAGGTACCGTATGCTATCTTAGTATGGGGTCAGAACAAAACCTTGATCCGGTGTTTAAGATTCAAAAGGAAGTTGTTAGGTGTATGGAAAGAGTAAATAGATTAGATTCATGTAGACCTTTGTTCAAGAGATTTGGTTTCCTAACTGTACCCTTCTTGTATGTGTATGAAGCTACTTTGCATGTAAAAAAGAGTTATATTAACCAAAATCTTGACATACACGTTTATAATACAAGAAGCCGAGAAGATTATTACTTGGTGAGTCACAATAGCCTAGTTTGTTTTTCAAACAAAAACCTTTTTATATTGGTAGGAGACTCTTTACCACAGTGTTTAAAGAATCTTGAAAATCAATTGAAAAAATATTTAGTTGATAAAGATTTTTATAGTGTACAAGAGTTCCTTTCACGTCAAAATTAAGCCTCATCCCAACTAATTGATATGGTAATAATTATGGTGACTAGTGTATAAGATTGTATAATTATTGGGAATCTGACTTGTCTTATACTCCATAACTGGAGACCCCAAGACGTAATGTACAAAAAAAGGCTTACTAGAGAGACTGTATAAATATTTAGGGTCTGAAACAGAATATTTAATTTGCTTCTCATGCAACTGCTCAACTGCTTTAAAGATATTAACGTATTTTTTTTATGACTATGATGTTATCTCTTTATTGTCAGTTACCCGGAACCATTCTTAACATTTTATAGTCCACCGCATTGTCCAAGCCCAAGTCTCAGACTCAAGTAAGCACCCCATCAGCAAGAGAAAAGTAATCATTAGCCGGTCCATAAGCAGAGAGAATAGAATTAGAATACTGCATTCTTGTATTATAGTCTACAAAATATTCAATATTCAGTATATATATATATAGGACTGTAGGAGGGTCATAAAAAAATTGAAAAGTAAGTAGTATAGTAAATAAAGTGAACTTAAGCTAAACTATAAACTTATGGGAAAACCTGTATTTAAGAAACTTAGTCATAAATGTAATTTCATTTTTATTTTCCTTTCTCTATCTTTTCTCCTTAACCCTTTATTCTTATGTCATTCTTTCTCTTTTCCCGGCTACCACTGTTACCATTTCTTTCTCTTCTCAGCAAGTGGAAATCTGCTAAAGCGTAGCAAGCTGAGGAATTTAAGACGAGAGTGAAGTTTAATGAGGTTTTAATGAAAATAAACAGTCTCCGTGCAGAGAATGGCGAGACACAGGAATAAGTACAGCTTTACAAGATTACAATTCTTTGTTCCTCTGCTTCATGTGAATAATGTAGCAGCTCCGTAGTCCACTCTTTAAGGCGGTTCAATGCAATATTAAATTCTGCACACAGATTTTGTAGTCGACATTCAGATTTTCTCGTGAATCACGAATACATTGGTTTGCATACAACATGCTTCATGAATATTGATATTTTATTGTGTTTATTCCTAAGGCGGTGGGTGAAAGATGTGCTCCATAACTGAATATTATTATCTTGATGAAACTTCAAAAGCTTCTTGAAAAAAATCTATTAATTTATGCTGTGAACAGGGAATCTGAAATTCAATCAATATAATTATGCTAGCACTAGTTACAAAAAATCATGAAATCCCTTCATCATAAAAGTAACTTGTTTATCCTTTATAAACATCAGTTAAAAATAACTCATACGATACAACAATGGCTCCTGAACATTCCTTCTAAATTCTGGCGAGGGAAAATTAATTTATATTCATTAAATAGAATAAAGAAATCATTAAATAAATTTTGTTATTATTATTTCTTAATTTATTACAAAAACACATTCAAGTAAAAATACAACAGGCACAGTCCACTACTGCTTTCTTTACAAATTTTCAATTAAATAACCCAAATTTTTTGTTATGAACAAGTTTAACAAGAAATTTCACTATTAAATATCAATTTTAACAAGTCATTGCCAATAATATAATTGCCTAAAATTGTCGCAATCAATAATTGCAATGCAGGCGGTAAATACATTTTGTGGAAATACATTTTGTGGTGATAGACTATTGCGGTCAACGTAAATTTGGAAATTTTTAACATATTGGAAAAGTTGACAATTATTAACTGTTATTAATATTAGTGCTCTTAATATTGATAAGTTTCTTCTATTATTATCATTTTTTAAATGTTCCAACTTACTACCATGGTAACATTACGGCTTAATGATAACTATCATAATAAGTAAAAGTAGCCTATATGAGTTGATGTGACATAAAAATAATCTATTTTTTCAAGCTTGGAAAGATTATTTCATTAGTTACTGGATGTTGTAACCCTAGAAATCAAAATAGTCTCTTTGTCTGTAAATTGATTTCAACTAAAAAAATGATTTCAATTAAGTATAATTTATTATATTAAAATTTATGTCGTTAATTTACATAATAATAACGCTTAAATTCAAGGAAATGTTTTTGAAGGATAATAGAAACGATTATTAGGCTACTCTTTTTCATTCGCAGAACAATTGATTTGAGTTAGAGTAAATTTACAGTCAAAGAAACTATTTTCATTTCCTTAGTTACAGCATCCAGTAACTAATCCTTCTAAACTTGAAAAGATAGAGTATTTGTGTTGCTTGACAAGCACTGTCGTTATTTCCCCGTGAATTTAATTAGGATTTGGTAACCTCCAATACAGCTTTTGCTTTAGGAGGTAAATTATTACCTTATTCCACAAAAGATGAGAAACTTCTAAAACATTTCATTTAAGTTAACTATTTTATTTGTAAGCTAGTATTTTTTTGTAAAAGTATATTCTGAAGTTAATTTTGCATTTATACTTTATATGCTATTGTGGAATATAAATGATTTGATTTGTTTCTCCTTATTTCAATACTCCAAACTTATATTGATAGTTTATTAAGATGTAAAGCTACTATAGTAGTAGTTTATTATTATTATTTTTGTCAGAAATTATGAATTTTTCTGCGGTTCTATTGTTAGTTGAATCCATTTGTGAACTGGATACGGATATTGCATATTTTCTGACGCTTTTCCCACGACACTCGATTATCTCGACATTTTCAGCACTCCATGCTTTCTAGTCTGAAAGTTGGCACAGTTCTGGCAAAACCAGAGATTATTTAAACTTGGCTTGGCTCCATGGAAAATACCCACGGGAATCTTGTTCCAGTCTCAGTTGAATGGCTCAAGTAATTGAAATTAATTCCCAAATGCTAGCACGCTGTTCCATCCGCAACTCACCAAAGTAGAGTTCCTCACATTCCTTACACTTCAGCAAACTCGACCTCACTAGTTCACCAACCGAAATTGTCAGTATCACTTCACTTACCTTATTTGAACAATTATCGAATGTAAGGATAAATTCGAAGTTGAGTTATTGCCGATACTGAATTAGGTTTTCGAGGAATTCCAAACTCAAGTGCGACCCGTGTAGTTTAACAGGATTACAAACTACTTGACCTCGGAGATCATCAATAGTTCCACCATTTCCACCCAATCTAGCTTCCCTTAGGCTACTGATAAGTAGCTTTACAAGGGGGCTCACTCTCAATTATTATAAATTATCTTTAGCTGTACTTAACATAGCTATTCATGAAGTATTGTCCAATCATCATCCAATCACATTATCTACAATAATTCTAATAACTGGAGCTGGCAAGCTTCTACAGTCTACAAAGACGGTGTGTTACCTGGATGAGAAATAGCTGTTGCCTCATTTACTTCAGCCCAGAAGAAGTTGAAGGTTACTGGGATCTGGTAAGCATTGAAAGCTTCATACCTCATCAGCGCCTTTGTAAGCTTTCAAAAGGTTTTTCTATGATAGCATAGCCATAGAATCTAATGATAATATATAACAAAAAAAGTTTTATAAGAAAATATATATATGCTTTCAAGTTTCATAACTGAGTTACGGTAACTCAAAAATTAATATGAGATATCTCATATTTCAAATATTCAGTAGTTTTTGTTATTCCTTTGAAAACTAATATTTATGCGCCAATTCACAGGATTACGCTCTGCTGTAAAACAAATAAATTTCTGTAAGCTAGGGTGTTCTAGACGCGATTACATCATAATAAATTTCTTAAACAAACAATAATTATTAATGAATTATTGGAGGGGTCTCCAAACTTACCAACCTCGGGCCGAAATTATCACTCCTTTAGGTTCCAAGGGCCAGACCCGTTTTCATTTTTCTTGTGGAAATTCCCCCCCCCTCCCGCCGAATAGCTTTAAAAAATTATTGTAAAACCACTTTTTAAGCAATTCAAACCAACCCACGTTTAGAGTCAAAGTAAATTTCATCTAGCTCTTGCATCATTGTCAATCAATGGGAGATCTGGGCTCTCATCATTGTTTTTTTTTAAATATCTGAAGTAGGCCTACTTAAAACAATATGCTATAATTGGTTCTGCCTTTCAACTAATTGAGGTAGATACCGGTACCGTAGATTTTACTTGAAAAATTAT
The DNA here is from genome assembly GCA_948455865.1 of Conomelus anceps. NCBI lineage: Eukaryota > Metazoa > Arthropoda > Insecta > Hemiptera > Delphacidae > Conomelus > Conomelus anceps. The sequence continues at coordinate 51,582,369 of OX418220.1, forward strand.
TCTAAAAGGGGGAATTTGGAAATAGCCTACTCACCATGAAATGTTTAAAGAAATAAACCTAAAACCACATTTTTAGAAAATCCAGAAAGTTTTCTTGACTTTTTGTTTAAAATTGTCTCTTAAGGCTTGTTAAAACTCCCAAATTTACTTTGACTTTGTGGGATCTGTCCCCCTGATTATTATCTACAATTTCTGGAACAATCACTGAGTATCAACCCTGAGCAATCTCGTTAAATTTTATAGCTGAATTATATATTGATGCTACCGTGACAATAATTACAGGGCTGTAGTTTGGAGACCCCTGGATTAAACTAATGGAATAAATCATTTCAGTTCCGGTAACCATGCAATCTGAAAATCGAGGGAATCAGTGATCAGTGCCATACGTAATAATCATAGGACGGCGGTGTGAACATTACAGAAACCCAGTAATGTGTTTAATGATAATTGGAGGCCTGATACATAACCACAAACCTATAATGGGCAGTAGTAACGTATCCAGCATCAATACTAAAGCTTCAGCCCACTAAATTTCTACACGGGGGAGGTCGATTCCATTATTATTATTGAAAAGTAGACTATTGTTTATTGATTTCTCCCCTGGAAAAATTCTGAAAAGATAATAGCTTGAAAATTACACTTTTCACTACTCTAGCACTAAAACTGTAGTATTACAGGTGCAAAGTTTTTTTTAAATAGTAATGATTCCTAATTTAATATTACTGTACCTGGAAATTAGGAATGGATTAATACAACTAGCTTCACATATTGAAATAAAATCAACCTGAATAATATATTATCTTTCTGTCTCATCTCACTAGGAAAACATGGAAATTGGATGAATTATTGTTCATCTAGAAGATTTTTTATGTTATACAACACATTTTCACTCGAAAAACTTCCACTAGGCTTTCATTATGTTCTGTTCGTTTAAAAAAAATAGTATATATTACTATCATATAACTGGTAATAAAATTTAAAAATAACTAACAAAAAATACAGCGATTGACCTGTTGTAATTAGTGTGAAATTAATTGTTATAGAGGGGAGACATTCAGATGATGGAAACTTGAAAAAATACTTGGAAAGAGGAACATTTTAAACCAAGTTTTGCAGACGATAGAAAAGTTAGATACCGAAATGATTAAGGTTACAAAACTTGAATTTCAAACCATTTTATTTAATAGCTGGGTTTGATTCCCGGCCAGATGTAAGATTATTTTGCGTTTGTCATTACACTTCATTATAAGCGAAATGCAGAACTGGCTGTCTGTAACAGCGCTTTATAGTATTCTATAACACCATTCAGTTTTGGTTATTCAATAGATCATGTTTACAGTTTTGGTTTTTTAATGGATCATATATCATAGAAGTAAGTTCTGCCAGATTTCATGTATCGCAGAACGGTTTATTCTACTGTCATTTATTTTTGAAATTTATACCACTGTCATCTCATGTCTTGCTACAGGGAGAAAGTATTATAAATCATAAAGTTCATTTTATTATCATGCTATCGCGTCATAGATGGATCATCGCTTACATGCACTTGTATTTTTGGATATTCCTAAATGCTGTAACGAAGTGTGTGAGAACAAAAACTTCAGAGGTCGTTAACTCATACTGAAACACCTAGTCTGTTATCCCACTTTTTTCATTTTAAAAATGAGATTGATAATTAACCGAACGTATTGAGTCTCCGTTTTAACTCGACCGCTCGGCATTTCGTCTGTCAGGGGTTACACGATTACCGAAAAACGCCTTGACCAATTATCATGAAATTTTGCGTAAATTTTCTTTAACTCTTGGCCAAGCGATGTACTGTATGTCACAAGTTAGTTTGAAGTGACTGACAATTGAATAACTGATAAATATACATAAACAGAATTTTTATTAATTTCGAATTCCTTTAATTGCTATTACTTTATACTGAAGACTTCCGCAATGGCGGATATTGACAACAGCATTGAACAGCTGATGGGAATCGATGATTTATGTATATTTGTCAGTTATTCAATTGTCAGTCACTTCAAACTAACTTGTGAGATACGAGCCGATATGGCCAAGTTGAAAATGAATGCTGCTGTACAGAAAGGTCTCCATGGTCTAGTGGTTAAGGGCGCTCAACCGGCAATTGAGAGGTCCGTGGTTCGATTCCCGGTGGTGACTGATATTTTTGTACAGTAGCAATCATCGATTCCCATCAGCTGTTCAATGCTGTTGTCAATATCCGCCATTGCGGAAGTCTTCAGTATAAAGTGATAGCAATTAAAGGAATTCGAAATTAATAAAAATTCTGTACTGTATGTGTATGACTTTTGCAAAAAATGCGCCCCGTATTTTTAGGGGGCCCTATTTGCCCCCCGACTATTGGAGTGTCTGATTTGGGTACGGGTGGTTTTAAATTAAAATTAAGATGATTTCAAAAATTCTATAAACCCAACGGGTGGCGTGAGAGAGGGGGGTTCAAGATCTTTAAAATATTTACTCAATATTGATATTTTTCTAAATCCTTTTTTTTGTTATGTTAGGGTTTTTTGAGCTAAGCATACTAAATCCTTGATAAATTGAACATTTAGGGGTGGTGGAGGAAAAATGGACTTATTGAAAAAAACGCAAACGCATTTTGGCGATAATTTCTGTTTTTTTTCGATTCTAAGTGGAAGAAAACTATATAAAAACAAGTTTGACATTGAACTACTGAATTACTCTTTAAATATAAGAGGAGGAGGGTGGACAAAATATTTGAAAAACTCAAATATTGAGAAAACTGCTCATCAGGTAAAGCATAAAAACTCTTGAGACTTCCATTCGAATTTTTTTTAAATAATCTCCTTTGAAGCTAGGGGTGGAAATCAAAATTTCACTTAAAAATGGGGGGTTGAACAAATTTTGAATGTTTTAAGTTAATCGATGGTTTTTGCTTTTTATCTAATGGTTTTTGCGTTTAATTTAAGTTAACATTAAGAACTGCTAAAAATGCATAGCAAACCTTTATTAGGTTCAAACCTTTATATATAAGGGGTCATTTCCATGCTACTTCAAGAAATTTCGGCTTTACTAATATTGATTTCCTCAGTTTCTATCGCATGAAAAAATTAGAAATGAAAATTTAGTCGAAAGTACTATTGAACTTTTTTTTAAATATCGTCCTCTTTTGAGTGAGGAGTGTTGGGCAAGTGAGGTCTACTGTTCACAGAACTACTATTATAGGTGAATCGGAATGGCATTGGCCCCTATAAGATGATGCCATTTTCGTGGCGATCCACCTATGTTTTGATCAGAACACCAAACCATTACACGTCCTATACAATATTGTAGGCCTACTACATAATATATATACCTTTTCCTTGAAAATAACTGAATTATTTTCTAAATTGTATTAAATACAAGATTTTTCATCCCTTGCAGGTAATAAGAACTCAGAACAAAGAGCAAAAATGCCAGATCTAGTCGTGAATCGAATCCGGACCAACAAGTTTCCACCAATAGCTCGCTGATCAAGATCTAAATATTATTGAAAACCAAAATATTTTAAACCATTTCATTCGAAAATATTTTTGGGTTAAAAAATTGCTGGAATTACACACAAGAGTTTATTGTAAACTCAGTTGTGATAGAAATATTTTGTTTAGAAGGCGTTTTCTTATAAATAGTTTTTTCTTAGCAATTTTATGGAAAAATTATTGCTCTGATAAGAATTTAATGCGGAATAAATGTAGGCTATTATGCAGAAATTCGAGATATATTAAGATTAAGTTGGAGCTGAGATTTGTAAGACATCGAAAAGAAGCTGTAGCGTTGGAAGAAAAGCATTGTCTTTTTATGCTCACTTCAAGCGACAGCAGCTTGTATTTTTCCTTACTAATGACCAAGCTGGGGAGATTCAAAGTGCTTGCTGAGAAACTCCACTTTTATCTTGTGGAAATTAACAACCGCAACCCCTCTCTAGTTTCTCGCTTTCCTTATGCGAACAGGCAAACATCTCATCACTTTCAAGCAGAAGGAAATGTGAAGAACAATGCAGGTACAATATCACGTCTTCATTCAACAAAACGTCCATTCGCGCATTCTTATTTTCCTAGCCTGGAAAATTAATTCTTGAGCATTAGTTCAACTGCTAAATAATTAGATAGATCTTTAGAATGGTATGAAACAAAATATAACCGTGAGGCTATTTTTAGTATTTCATGATTACAACCATGTTTTATATCAGTCACAAGATAATGTTTCCATAATAATTAGCCAGTTCTAAGAAAGAAAGAAGCAAGATTTAATTGATATAAAAAGTTATTTTTATTTTCTATGAAGCAATAAAAATGCAGCTGACGTTCTGAAATGCTCGAGATGGGAATTATGAGAAGAGAAACAATCTAAAGCTATTAAATATTATTGCTTATCCTCATATTTTTCTATCTTTGTCTTGAGAGAATTAAATTTCAAATTTTAGATTTTCGCAAGAATGATGAAAGAGAATCTCTTTCATCCCTTTATTTATTTCTCTCATCTATTGAAGTTTCAAGTATGTCCAGTACTCGAGGTATGAATTTTTTTATTTCTCTCGGATACAAACAAACAGGTTCATATACACTCAGTGCAATTATATCTGTTCTAGCTGTAAGCTTTTTGAAGAGAATTACAGTATAATAATATGCAATAAAAATAAATAAATACAGCAATAGTAATTATGGTATACACATTTTCTATATAAATATATAATCTTTTTTCTTCCAATAATGATGGAAAATGTTCAAGAACGTAATATTTATTATAAAAAATTTCTATGTAACTCTATTATACTAGAGCATCTATGCTATTTAACAACTCCTCGCTCCTCGCATACACAGACAATGCTACTTTCTGTCAATCTCTAGATAGCAGTAATCGTCGCTATTTATTTAGTAGCCAGTGGCCAGTTCTACACAACAATAACAACAATAATAATAATAATAATTAGTAATTATAGTAGTAGTACTAATACTAATAATTATAATAATGATGATAATAATAATAATAATATCTTTATTGACATAAAACACCAAAATCACAGTAAAACTGTAGAGGCAGATGTCTTGTCAAAAAGTTATTAGCCTATACAATTTTTAATTTGTTACTTCATCACAAAAATTGCATATCTGTTCCATAAAATGATACATTTTTCTTAGATGTTGGTCAATTAGTCTTGAATTAGTCTTCAACTTTGTAATAAGAGTTATTTATTAGAAATGCTTTAATTAGTTCTTTCAATTTTTTAGCTCTAAGGTTTTTCTAACTGATGCAGGAAGTTTGTTATATAATTTGATTCCCGCATATTGTGGACTTCTCTCATACAACTGTAGTCTATGTATCGGGTATCTGTACTGTTGAATGCCACGTGTACTATAATAAATTACGAGAGAACAGAAAGTTTTCATAGAGGTTTTTACTGTAGTATTCATATAACTTTTGGCAGCGTGTAGCAGATGGGACATGCTACATCTGAACCCAGCATACTGCTGCCAAGTTATATGAAAACTACAGTAAGTTTATGTACCGTTATTAGCATTTCTAGTATATAGACTGGTGATAGTTGATATTCCCAATTTTTTGAAAAGAGGTCGGCCACTAGCTCTTCTGCTCACCTGTCCAACTATCCTTTTCTAAAGGATTAATATTTTGTCAATGTGAATTGAATTTCCCCAGACTGCTATGCCATATTTGAGAATAGAGTACCGGTATATAAGCAAAATAAACTATTTTGCATGCATTCAAAGATACTGTGTTTGTCAAAGATATCGTAATAGCAATCTCTGATCTTCAATCAAAACTTTACATAATTATAATTATTGATAAATTGAACAATCTATTATTATATCATATTAGTCAGGCCCCCTAGCCATAAATATAAATATCTACATTACTAGCCCCCTCTTTCTCCTTTTTTTCAGTATATTGCGTCTTGGAGACTCCCGTTAAGGAGTATAAGACAAGTCAGATCAACAATTAATTATACAATTTTATACATTAGTTACCATAATTACTGCAGTATATCAATTAGTTGAGGTGAGCTTTAATTATGATGTGAAAGGAACTCTTGTACACTATAAAAAGCTTTATCAACTTTTTTTCCTATTATTTGAATTAGCACCTAGTTAGAAACTAATAAGCTATTAATAAGCTACTAATAACCTAATTTTACTAAGTTGAGACATTACCAAACTTATATAATAATTAGGTTTGGTTACTATTTGATCACGTTTCTAGGCTTGAAATTTACACTATCGCCTTCTTTTGTACACTGGACACATAAGCACACTTCACTTCACTAGCTCATGTGGTTTTACTCTGTCGAGCCTCCGGACCAGATCACAAAGCTGGATTGCCTCAATGTTGTCATGTTGGTGTAGTCTCTCTTCATGCTTAGCTGCAAACCTCTCTATTGCTGTAGTGACTGTCTACACTTGAAGATCATGGTGAAGATCATCATTCCTGATGTACCAAGGAGCATTTACTATATTCCTCAGTACTTTGTTTTGAAAACGTTGAATTATTTGTACATTGGATGGTTTGGTACAGCCCCAAAGTTGAATACCATAGGTTCATACAGGCTTCAGTAGCTGTTTGTACAGAAGAAGTTTGTTGTATATTGACAGCTTGGATCCTCTTCCCAGCAACCAATACATTTTCTTGAATTTGATTCCTAGTTCTTCCCTTTTCTTCTTGACATGTGCTTTACACTTGAGCTTGACATCCAGTGTCATACCCAAATATTTGGCAGTATTCGCATGAAGAATGACTTTTTCATTAATGTAAACTGGAATATATTGGATTTTCTTGTTAGTGAAATTCACATGCACAGACATGTATCATTGAGTTTAATGAGCCAATGATTTGTCCATGTGTTCACTTCATTAACTGCTCTTTGTAGTGTTACTGTAGACTCTTCAACTTTTCTGCAACTGAAAGAATTGTGGTGTCATCAGCAAATGTAGCTATGGTAACCCCTTCTGGCTTTGGAATGTCACATGTGTATAGCAGGTTGAGGTACCCCAGCTTTAATTTGCCTTAATGTATTCATCATCTATTTTTACTTTAAAATATCTTTCCTCCAAGTAAGACTTCAGTAGTTGACTATATTCTGATGGTAGAAACTGATCTAACTTGTGACACAAGCCTTCATGCCAAACTTTGTCAAAGGCTCTTGTGCTATATATGAGAATACAGTAGAACAAACTTTTTCTCTTCCAGACTTCTTTCTATTACATCTGTTAGTCTGTGCACTTGATCAATTGTTGAGTGTTTGGCTTTATCAACTAAATATTTTTTCGATTGTTTTTAAAATATTTCTATATTTTCAAGACTCTTTAAAAACTGCGGTAGCTTGTTATAGAGTTTCCTACCAATATAACTAGGTTTTTGTTTGAATAAGCTACTATATATTGTGACTCACCAAGTTATAATCTCCTCGGCTTCTTGTATTATAATCGTGTACATCAAAATTTTGGTTAATATCACTCTTTTCTACATATAAAGTACCTTCATATACATATAAGCAGGGATACATATAACAGTTAGGAGACCAAGTCTCTTGAACAATGGCTTACATGAATCTAATTTATTTACTTTTTCCATACACCTAACAGCTTTCTTTTGGATCTAAAAAACTCTATCAAGGTTTTGTTTTGAAGAATTACCCTATACTAAGATAGCATACCTGAAATGTGACAGTAAGAGACCACAGTAAGCTGTAAAAAGTAACTTTTTGTCATTCAATCTAGCGAGCTGTCGCAGGAAAATACCCCAGATGAAATTTTACTACATATTTTCTCAATGTATGGAGCCCAGGTCATTTGTCTACCTAACAAAACTCCTAGAAATGCAATATTTTCTTCCTGGTCTAGTTGATGACCGTTTACAAACGATGTAAGCAAACAATATTTACAAACGTTTATAGCCCTATCTTCATTTAAATTATGTTTGTTTTTGCATTGAAGGTATGGCATTTTTTATTATTTATTGTAAATTTCGACTGATTTAAGAATTGTACAATGGTCTGCACACCTATATGGGCACTTATTTCTAAATTATCTTGAACGGAATTGCTGAAAATGAGTGATGTTTCATCTGCAAATAATTAATTCTTTAGGTAAACGGTTGACATCAACAAAAAAAGCAATGTACCTAGTATTGAACCCTGAGACACTCCAGCTTGGGCCTCCAATTGATTAGATTTATTCTTTACTATTCCCAACTACTTTAGTTAGTTCTACGCATTGTTTTCTCCCAATAAGATAAGATTCAAACGGTTTTTGATAAGATGAGTTATTAAACTACTTGGACGGTTGGAAAAAGGTGAGAATTCTTCAAAATTCACCGTTTTGACGAGAGTTGATACACCTGAATTGTGTCGTTGACCCTATTAAGTGTTTACTACTGCCTTATTCTGGCAGAGGTGACAAGAAACCCGTATTTTATTGCGACTCAGGGGCCATTTGTTTTATATATGAGCCTTGCTAACATAATGCCAAGCGGATGAAGTAAAAAGTGTAATCGCTCCTTTTTAAGGGCGTCGTAAGCCTATTTGTTAGCTATCTCATTCTTACGTAAAATTCACGACCCATTCGTTTCTCCTACAAAGAATAAATAATATATTATGAAGTCCCCACAACAGAAGTAAACTTCAAAATTTTCCTCGAAATGCTCTCCGACCCCCATCCAACTCATTCATTTTTTCAGCAAGCTTTTGAGAAATCCTTTATGTGAATACTTGACTACACTGTGGAATAATTAGTAAGGCGCGGATCTACAACAACAAATTAATGTTGTTTCCATAATTTTTTTCAAATATAAAGAAAGCGGATGGACATTAATGAACGCATCAATGATGACTTTACACGACAAATTAATCAGCTCAATCAAGGCCTTGAAGGGACCATACAGTTTTTGAATTTTATAAATTAATTATTCTATGAGTCGCTGTAAGGGTAAATTGATGAGTTTATCGATTTAATTACTTTTTATTAGCAAAATTCGTTTGAATTCGTTTTTTTTTTTAATAGGTAGGTTTTGTAAATATTGTAAATAAAGTGCTCTTACTGAATCAGCTCGCATTTTGCAAGGAAATTAGAATTGGAAATATGGTACAGCTAGGTGGGATTACCCATAAAGGGTCTCCCCACCATAAATAGCCATACGCAAATAATAATAATAATAATAAAATGATAGTATTGGAAAAATGACTAGATGCTTCAATTTTTCAACTGTCTTACAAATCTCATTCAGTTCCGGAATAAATGTTTAGTTAATTGCTAAGTTTTACATTTTTAGTAATTAGTTGCGAATGCAAGACTAGAAGTGTGCTATTACTCATTAACTCATTATTTCCATATGGCGAATCAAGGAAGTGATGAGGGTACACCAACTACTTCTTGCACACCTTGTACGGTGAGCATGATGGTGATGGTGAAGCAGTATGAAGTCTAATGAGGTAGATGTTGATGATGAAGTATTGCTTAATTGGTTAGCAATGTTTCTCTGTTCCCTAATATCCTCAATACCGTAGTCAGTGAGAATGTTTTGGATTGCTTTTTGAGCCAGAAGAGCTCTTTCTTCTGACAACTTCCTCAACTGTGTAGCTACACTATTGCCAAATGCCTCGAAAGAATCCTCATCATCAGCATGTACAGCTGCATGTAGGTGTTTAAGATCCTGCATGCCCTCCTTAAGCTGGCTCTTATGAATTCTTTTCTTTTTATTGGGTGGAGCGTTTGGAGGGGGAGGGGGGGTGGATGGTGCAGAAGCTCTCAGACCGGCTTGCGTTGATGTTTGCAGCGATCCTCCACTCCCTTCATCCACACCAATAACTACTTCTTGCACATCTTCTTCTTCTGGAATCTGCAAAAAATGAAATTGTCTTATAAGTTTAATATATTTTGCTCGAACTCATGATTGAAACTATATATTTACCAATTCTTACTACATAGTGACTGTAATTTCTACAACTCCATAGAAAAAAATCTCAACTTCATTAAGAAAAAAATATTTAAATCGGTTCAATAGTGCTCGAGTAATATTTTTTTTCTTTTTTGAGGATCAAGCCCACATCGGTCTGAGACCTGTGCGTGGGTAATGAGTTGGATGTTGGTGATTTATGAGTTGGACCTACAGTTTTAGGTGATTTCCGAACCCCGGGAAGTGATTTTCAGCAGAGAACAGTGTCTTTTTTGCTGGCCAATCTAATCGGTCACCGTTACAAACAGGACCTAGAACGCAGCTTATCTATGTGATTGAACAGATACCTGCTACGGCTCGCGGCTATCAAACATTGCTATAAGTACACGGCTATATGCACGGCTATACAAACATAACAATTAAAAGGTCCTCCTTTCGTTTGAAGTTGGTTGAAAATGATGTTATTTGTTCATTTTTTGTGCTAATATGTACTATAAATACAGTAACTGGAAAAACAGTGAGCCTATAAATGGTCAAATAATTCGTGTGTTCTCTGAGGCTGGACCCAAACACTTGATAAAATTTATTCATTTTGACTGATAATGTGGGATAAAATTAAGTCTATGTATTTGTGTCTAGAAGCGCTTAGAGAAGGGTTTGAAGAGATTATTTTTCTATTTTTTTTCGGGTAGGAGTCCCAGACTATAAAAGAGTTCCATCTAATGTGTTCCAGGACTCCGCCTCTTCCATACCGTACTTTAAACTATAGTTTGCTAATGTGTGTGTAATTAAAACAATGTTGCCAATGGCGCTAAGCTTGAATTACACCATATAGTGCCATATACATCGTCCGGTGAGGGTTCTGCCCAGTGCATCCTTTTGAAATGTTCTGGATTTTTCAATTATCTTATACTCTAAAGAGTTGCACCATTCAATTCAGTACTGAAATAGCTTAAAATTGCATTCTGAAGGATTGAAATTAAAAATTTTGTCTCAAAGCTGACCCCATAGACAACCCAGTGTATTTTATGAGTTTGTTTCTCACCTGCTAATAAATTAATTTATTATTACATCACATCAATCCACTTTTCAAGGTTCAAAAGCTCATTTTGAGGATAATAGGATTCAATCACCCTCTTTATCCATCAGTACTTTTATACTCAGAGCACGGCATCCTAAGCATCAGACAAATCTACTTACTCAGAGTTCTTACATTCATCAAGAAAAACCCACAATTCTTCGCCAACTTGGACCACCCACATGGTACTCGCAGAAGAAACATAGACTTTTCAATTCCTAGGATGACAACATCATTTGCTCAGAGATCAGTCACATATTTAGGACCAAGAATTTTCAATAAACTGCCAATAGACATCAAAGAAATAATTCCAGTTAATACATTTAAAAGGAAAACAAAAATTTGGTTGTTGGATAATGGAATTAATCACAGCGAACAATTAATGTCATAAATTGTTTTTCTGTAGCCTACAAGAAAGTCTGAATAATCTGGACTAATTTATCTAAATTACTAACTGCCAATAGACATCAAAGAAATAATTCCAGTTAATACATTTAAAAGGAAAACAAAAATTTGGTTGTTGGATAATGGAATTAATCACAGCGAACAATTAATGTCATAAATTGTTTTTCTGTAGCCTACAAGAAAGTCTGAATAATCTAACTATAGTAGCATGTAGTCTAAAAATATTATTATTAATTGTTATACTTATCAATTTAATATTCAATGAATTAGTAACATGTAACTTTGTAAAACTATCGTAATATTTCTTTGCATGTTCTAATAGCTTATAAAGAAATAGACAAAATAGTGGAATCCCGACACATATTTATATAGTGGGAACCACAAAATTCAGAACTGCAATACTTTAGTTTTAAGACTTTAATTTATTTTCTGAAATGTTAATTTTTTTTTTTTTTTTATTTATTGTGAATAAACTCCTCTGGTAGTGTTTTACTCACAGCCAGAGAAATTATTATTATTATTATTAATTATTATCATGGTGGAATGAGAAAATGCTATTAAAACACACTTATTATTTGAAATAATATCCCTCCAAAATAGGCAGAAATTCTATTTTTGAACATGTAAAATAGGCTACTTTTCTGGCATGAGGGATATAATAATGTATGTAAAAAAATTCAACATGAAGATGGTATTACAAGTTAATTGTTTTAAAACGAACAAAATGTCATAAAATGCCTAGTAGTAGTTATTTCCACTGAAAAGGTGTTGTATATCATTAAAAAAATATTCTTGATGTACTCATCCAATTTCCATGTTATTCTAGTATAAGATTGACTAATCACTATCTTTGTTAATTTCAGATTTGAAACATATTCATTCTAGTATCAACATTGTTGAAAATGAAATGGAGAATATTTGAAAATTTCTAGCTTTATATACATTGTTTACATTGTTTTAATTTCGAATTACTTCAAGTGCTATTAGTTTATACTGAAGACTTCCGCAATGGCGGAAATGGAAATCGATGAATGCTACTGTACTTTTTGTACAGTAGCATTCATCGATTTCTATCAGCTATTCAATACTGTTGTCAATATCTGCCATTGCGTAAGTCTTCAGCATAAACTAATAGCACTTAAAGGAATTATTCGAAATTAATAAAATCTGTTTATGTATATTTGTCAGTTTGTTCAATTGTCAGTCACTTCAAACTAACTTGTGAAATAATATTGATTCAATGACATTTAACTATTCTTGTTCAGCTCGAAACGGGATGGCAATAGCAAAATTTATTGAGGTTGATATTATTTTTATATGTAAAGAAAGTTGTATCAATCCATCTGTAATTTCCAGGTAATATTCAATTTCGAAAAATTATTATTTAAAAAATGAATATACCGGTACTACAGTTTTATTGCCAGAATAGTGTAAAATTTGATTTTTAGGTAATTATCTTGTCAACATTTACCTGGAGGAATACCCCTGGACCCCCCCTAAGTGTCAATAATCCGCCACTGCATCCATGGCATTTCTAAGATTCATCAATTCATAATTATGGATTGGGGGGTTGGGAATCCGTTCCCATAATTATTAGTGTTGTAACGATATTTTTATTAGCGTTATTCTATTTAAAAAATGTCTATTTGTTGAATATATCTACACAAATCATCTAGATATTCACAATCAATTTGCTTGAAAAATAGTTAAAAAGACTTGTAGTCTATCCTTTGGGGGTGCTTTTAGGCGCCCCTTGGTGGGCCACTTATGCACATCCAATCCTTATAGCTCATCTCGCCTCAAGAGGAAGAATATCGATATATCGGATCAAAAATATCGAATTTAAATATTGCCAATATTGCTGATTTTCTTCCTACACTGTTGCAGTTCTTGAATAAATAAAAATAATTTTTTAACTGCAAGTGGAAGTGAAGGTCACAAATTTATTTTTATTCAATATGGTTCCCTATAATTTCCAAAGTAAAACAATATGAATGTAGTAAAACAGAATTTATTAATTTCGAATTCCTTTAATTGCTATCAGTTTATACTGAAGACTTCCGCAATGGCGGATATTGACAACAGTATTTAATAGCTGATGGAAATCGATGAATGCTATTGTACAAAAATATCAGTCACCACCGGGAATCGAACCACGGACCTCCCAATTGCCGGTCGGGCGCCTTAACCACTAGACCATGGAGACCTTTCTGCACAGTAGCATTCATTTTTAACTTGGCCATATCGGCTCGTATATCACAAGTTAGTTCGAAGTTACTGACAATTGAACAAACTGACAAATTTACTTAAACAGAATTTATTAATTTCGAATTCCTTTAATTGCTATCAGTTTATACTGAAGACTTCCGCAATGGCGGATATTGACAACAGTATTTAATAGCTGATGGAAATCGATGAATGCTATTGTACAAAAATATCAGTCACCACCGGGAATCGAACCACGGACCTCCCAATTGCCGGTCGGGCGCCTTAACCACTAGACCATTGTCAGTAACTTCGAACTAACTTGTGATATACGAGCCGATATGGCCAAGTTAAAAATGAATGCTACTGTGCAGAAAGGTCTCCATGGTCTAGTGGTTAAGGCGCCCGACCAGCAATTGGGAGGTCCGTGGTTCGATTCCCGGTGGTGACTGATATTTTTGTACAATAGCATTCATCGATTTCCATCAGCTATTAAATACTGTTGTCAATATCCGCCATTGCGGAAGTCTTCAGTATAAACTGATAGCAATTAAAGGAATTCGAAATTAATAAATTCTGTTTAAGTAAATTTGTCAGTTTGTTCAATTGTCAGTAACTTCGAACTAACTTATGAATGTAGTATTTGAGGGCCTTCATACTCTAATGCAGGGGTTCTCAATCTTTTTCAAAGACTGTACCCCTTGATGGAAAATTGAAATTTTGCGTACCCCTTGTTATCGGGCGGTTGGGGGGGGGGGGGGGGGGGTTGTCGGTTATATAAAAAAAATGTACATCAAGAACTCAATATATTAGAAACGCGTTATAAGAATGAGAAGGATGAACTTGCTTCTTTTTACATAGTTACTCAATGTTCGGCTCAAGTTTTGCTTCAACCTTTGCTTCTGTACTTACTTTTAGATATGATATGCTCGAAAACCCTTTTTCACATAGGCATGTAGTTGAAAAGCCAATAAGAATCTTTACAGTAGTATTGGAAAGTTCTTGGTACCGTACTCCTTACCAACACCGATCTAAAAATTCAACAACGTAGCACTCAAATATTTTTTGTTTAATGTCGGATCTAGTATGTTCTTTCTAGTATGTTGTCAGGTTGCTCAGTTTCATAGGATCAAACGAAAAGGGGTCACGGTTCCAGTACAACTTTCTGTCTGCGGATGGAAAGTATTCTCTTATACTGATGGTCTTCAATGACTATACAAGTACTCAATTAGATTCAATTATTGAATTATAACCTAGCGTGATTACAAAACGGAAATAAATAAAAATTATTAAATTTTTCATGAACCTGCCCCACGTACCCCCTGGAAATTTTCGAGTACCCCCAAGGGGTACGCGTACCACAGTTTGAGAACCCCTGCTCTAATGTATACATTTTTATTCTCATTTTAAATAGGTAACTGAAAAAATATCTAATGAAATTAAATCTTAAAAACTCTGCAAAAATTGTCATTGTACTGATCCTGCCAGTTACTATGGTTCCATGTACTTGTGCTTTCACACTGTTGTAGCCTATATATGCCTACTACTTGTACTGGTTATTACTTATAGTCAGTCAATTCCGCATAACCATGGAGGAAATTAGGCTATACTATAATTTCTATAGAAACACTGGAACAGCTAAGTATCTGGGGCCTGAAAATTTTTTTCTTGAAATTTAGAAGTTCTGTAATACAGGAAAAAGGCGGACACACACTAGACATAAGTTTATTCCATATAGGACGCCATGCTATTCATGTATAGTGTGTGTCCGCCTTTTTCCTGTTTTATAGGACTTCTAAATTTTTATGAAACAGCTAGGCTCCTGCTCTAAAAAATTCCAATAACCAATCAGATGCAGTTCACCAACGTCACAGCACAGCGCAGCATAGAACAACACAGCTTCCATTTGCCAGCCGTTCATTGAAAACCATTCATATGGTGGTAAGTGTATTTTAGTATTTACAACAAAAAAACACTGTGTCTCCTGTGTCTTGTCTGTCCCTTTCTTTGGCCCTGCTCTACGTTGTCCAGGGCTGCTGAAGTGCTGTGACTGACTGAACATGGACTGCAGAGTGCGGACTGCGTGGTCGCCAGGTCATGTCAGGTTGGGGATACGGATATGGATATACCCCCGGAGCAGATACGGATAATGGCATACCGCCGTTAGAAATACAGAAATACCATAACATGTGTAGAAATTATATTATTATCATGCATAAATGAACTTTTAAGGAAATTGAAATTAAGATTATTATTATAATTATTTAATAAAATAATAAATAAAAAATAGTAAAATAATCATACGATTATTTTTATATGTTGTTAATATATCATACATAATCTAGCCTGACTTTTTGCAGTCATTTGGACATCACCATAAGAAACGCAAAATTTGATTGAATTGAGGCTTATCATATTTTGATATGATTTTTTAGTTGAGACTCATATTTTGGGATTTACACTATGAGTCAAGTGAGAGTCAAATAGCATTTATAAATGGATCCTGAGTTTCTTTATGTTATCACAATCAATACAAATGAAAAAGAATCTCCCAAAAACAAAATAATATCATATTCAAGCTCAGAAAAGATACACATTTCCCCACACCTATTGAATACCATAATATTGAATGTTCTTTTCTTGATGACTGTAAATCATTTGTACGAATAAATAAATAAAGCCTTTAAGTTATTTAGTTCCCTAATTTAACAATTTTTTTATATACAGTTTGTTTTAATCTTTGATTCTGTTAATTTAATAAACAAATATGTCTCTTTTGAAATTTCATATTCTTTAAATGATGTAAGTAATTCTTTAAATAATGAAATAATGAAATTATTAATAAAATTAAGTCATAGAACTGTCGTTTTTTCTTTGTACGAATAATGTAAAATCCGATCTGCACATTCAGCACCAATCTTGAAAGAACTAAGAATACTTCCAGTTACAAACTTATATGTATATATAAACCCTGAAACTTTTCTTTGATAGAAGCGGTGAGATGCAGTTGATTAATACTTGCAGAGTTGGAAGGAATTAACTTAATGTGAGAGTCCCTAAACCTAATCTATCCATATTCAGGAAATTCCATACATATCTAGCTCCAACATTTTTTAATAGGCTGCCTGAGTGTAGGCGAAAGACATCTCTGCAAACTAGTACATAGTCACCTGGTCCCACAACAATAAGATGTAACGATCAAGGTTCTACAATAAAATTGCTTGATTTATAAACTTTTTATTCTCTAAGTAATAAAAAAGATTAGATTTCAAATTAAGTTCATATAGATTTACTAGACCAATTAGACGCCTTAGTCCCGAGTGTACTGCTAAGCGATGCGCCGCCTATAAACTCACCTAATCTTCACATTACATCAAGTTCTGGGATATTTCCAATTTGGCAGGTGAGCTTGTCAATAATAGAGTAGCAACTGGTTTAGTCAGCTAATCTTTCCGGATCCTTATCATGTAGGTGTGCATTTTGTATACAGTTGCATTACATTCATCACATCAGTTGTGATGAATTGTATGCAGATTATCGTGCCATCAAGATTAAGTGATATAGAGGGCATGATTCTTATTTCGACTGTGCCCATCCTAGATACTTGACTGACAGATATTGACCGACCTCTCTTTCAACACAACGTTGTAACAATAAATTGTAGAAAGTAAATTGCCAACACATAAGCCCCATTCTATTAATATGTTAATCATATTTGCTTTAAAGAAAGCTGCACAAACTATACTCTTATGCAATCATTATATTGTGACTGCCTTTGAGCCACAAGTGAAATGTTTTTTTTTCGAGGATGAAGCCCACATAGGTCTGAGACCTGTGCGTGGGTGATGAATTGGATGATGGTGATTAATGAGTTAGTTCGCTTGTGTTCTCAACATCTCACAAGTGGCTTAAAACACACACATTTCATACTTCATTGCAGACAATATTTTATCTACAACTTTCGATAACTTATTGTAAATTTAGCTTGCCAATCACTTGGATAACTTCTTATCCAAACTAACAAAGCCTACAATGCTTGCTAGTTGACAATGTTATGGGATTGAAACTGAATTTGATTTTGAAATGTTTTCAGCTGATGTGATTCATAATAATAATCATTATAACAGTAATGTTGGATTCTCATTGGTCTAGAGTCCATAATGTAAAATTACTCTGATTACATAATACCTTCATTTTATAACTGTTTTGTCAAGCGTGAATGAAGTCCGCTGTCATGACATTAATTTTTTATCTGTACTATACCAGTACGTTATCATATAGTCTTACATAAAATACATTTACAAATCAAATATGACAGTGATTGGAATGATTTTCAGACTCTAATGTTGAGCAATCCAAATGTCACCCTTTGAGGCGCACAATATAATCCAATGGTATTGTAAATTTATTTCTTATTGATTTAATAATTTTATTCACTCAGACTGGAGGAATACATTTGATTTCTTAAGAGAAGTTCCATCAGGCTGATATAATAAAAAACAAAGTCTACACCTACAGTGTCAAGTTTATTATGGCGTGCTACTGCAGTGGCTCAGTATAATAACCGGAACCTCTTAAACTAGCATATTTGTGCGACGACCATTTCGCATTGCTGCAGGCCTCCAGCCGTGTTTCAGGAAGCATTATAACAATGCGAAATAAATATGTAAGTGTTGGGCCTTATTATAAAGAGCCAGTGCAGCCGCTGTAGCGCGCTACGATAATTGAGGGTAAATTATACACCAGCTGGGTTAATTATATTTTTGCAAAGGCTCTGTACAATAATAAGTCTCTTCACGAGCAACGCATTTTTATTGATTATTTTTAAATAAGTGAAAAACTATTATGATACTACATCAAATTGTTTTTCAACTATTGCTGGGCTTCTTCAAAAAATGCACAGTGTGTCATTTTCTTGAAAAAACGAAATTACTTTCTAGTATACAGAACAGCCTCTCCATCCAATATGCAGTATTAAAATGAATTTCATGACAGCAAAATACAGTTATCTACCTGGTTAAAGAGATAAGCTGTCTACACTTGGCACCAATTGAAAAAATAATTCAAATACTCATTGATAATTATTATTGGTGAATAATGCAAATGCCTTTCATTATTAATTTATCAGACTACAACAGCGAAAATTCGAACTGAAACTAGAATCACTTTTATCAAGTCATGCAACAACACAGCATCTCAATAAAATGATCAAAGTAGCCTACAAGTATAATCACTAACAGTGTTATTAGTACGTTATAAAGTAAAGTAAATTTTTTGGAAGATGACGTCTTGGAAACTCCAGTTAAGGAACATAAGACAAGTCATATCTACAAATTATACACTAGTTACTATAATTACAACATCAATTAGTTGAGGTGAGGCTTAATTTTGATGTGAAAGGAACTCTTGTACACTATTAAGCTTCAACTAAATATTTTTCAATTATTGTTTTTAAAATATTTCTATATTTTCAAGACTCATAAACTGCGGAAGCTTATGTTGTAGTTTCCTACCAATATAACTAGGTTTTTGTTTGAATAAACTACTATTGGGACTCACCAAGTGTTAATCACCTCGGCTTCTATTGTATTACAATTGTGTACATCCAGATTTTGGTTAATATATCGCTATTTTTACATACATAACAGACAACTAAACCATTTGTTGTTCTATAATCTGTGATAGTAGCTTCATACACATTTAAGCAGGGTACAGTTAGGAGACCAAGTATCTTGAACAACAAATAAGTTACTTGAGTCTAATCTACTTACTCTTTTCTTACACCCAACAGCTAGCTTTCTTTCCGATCTTATATTAAATACCTTATGAAGGTTTTGTTTTGATGAATCACCAATTACAAATTGACCAAATTACCAATTACAATTACAGTAAGAACCCAAGGTATATTAGTACCGGTATTTTATATTAGTAATAATACAATATTATACTAATAATATCCAAGGTTTATATATAGTGTTACATCAAATAGATTACGATAAGAAAAGTTCACTTGGCTCGATCTTCATATCATTGAAATCTGTGGATTACTTTAAATTCAATCTCAAAATTTTCCTTTTTTTGGAATATGAGCTATTTATTTTAGTGGAGGTTGAAAATTTGCACCATAAGTCTTTTGACTATAAAAAGGTCTAGGCCCAACTGCATGAGAGTTATAAGTTAGGTACTGTTAGTAGACTTCATGTTCTCAGGCTAATAATATCAATATTCCCATTTTTAGGCTATCGTACCTCTACCCACTACCTATCTATTTGTATTAATCTTCATCTAGGCTGTTAGCATGATATCAGAGTGAATAAGAAGTTTGTAGGAGTACATTTTTTAATCTCTTTTCAATTTCAAATGACCAAGTACACTCATAATTTCAAATTTGACGGTTCACTTTGTGCTGATCGCTGATTGGTTAATTTCAAACTCCATGTCAACAAAACTTCCAATGCCCTCTTGTATAGAATATGAGCGGGTTACCAGTTATCTGTCTTGTTTAAAATCAGTTTTGAAAATGGCAAAGTTTAAATTATTCACAGATTAAATTTCATTGCTAATTCTCATGATAAAATACTCGCTTCAACACAATAAAAGGTCCTTTAAACAAAGTGTTTATGCAAATAAAAGTAATGCACAAGCTTATCTACTCTGGTTATATAACAAATGTAAGAAAGATTAAAAATCGAACAAAAGCTGAACAGAAATTTAATTTATGATTTTCATAATAGAATACTTGTTTAAACACAATAAAAAATTTATTTGAACAATGTTTTTATTTAATTAAAAGTAATCTTAATCGTAATAGATGTTTTCGTAATCGTAATCGAAAACGTAATAGATATTGTAATTGTATCTATTTCGTAATATTGTTTATGGTGTGTCAACTGGTATGGTCGGGCTACTGCCGAGTTGGTCTACTGGTATCCCGCCTGAGCTTGTGTATGATGTTGAGGTTATGTAGTTGAGTTGTTGAATTTATTTATGTGAAGATGTGAAGAAACCTCTTAAAATTACTCGATTAATCAGGATTACATCATTTTATTCGTTTACAAAAAACTATGTCTTGTAATTTACTTATTCAGCGTTTGATTTTCAACGATCAGTGCATGAGAGGGGTCTTCAATTTTGATAATAACAATAATTATCTAAATTACTTTTAATAATTTCTAGTTCGCTCAAAATTCTACTACAGTAATCAATTTAATTTACGTGTTACTTCTGATTCTTCAGAATGTCTTCGAGCTTGGGAATCCCGACAAAATCGGAAACTGCATTGTCTGCTGAAGCTTCTCTCACTGAAAGTTAGTAATCTATATATTTTCAGTTTTCTCACCCAACCTCTAATCCAATATTAAAAATTCTAAAGGATTCATTTATCATGATTACGGTATTATGTTATTGAAAACTGGTTTGCACTGTCGAAACAATTGAATGACATTTTCCATGTCTGCAACAAACCCAAAGCTGACCTAACGTTCCTTTCATATGAACTATCGTTTGTTTAACTGTTTTATCTAACTGTCGATTGCTTCGTAGGGAAGTTTAGGAACTGCAGCCGAAAACTGAAAATACGCCTTAATTGGTGTCGAAAATTCCTGTAAGCACCATCCATACCCTACTAGTAGTACCGGTACGGTACGACACTTATACCGTACAAAAGGTAGGCCTATTAGCCAAGGAAAAATATAGGCTACTTGTGGTGGACAAAAATTGGTACAAAGATGGAAATTTTTTAATCAATTATAGGCATCCTGAGATGAGTCTTCCAATTTTCTGAGAAAATTTCCCCCATTTTTTCTCCAAGATCGACATTAACTGCTATTTAGCACTATTAGGCCAGGAACATAGTTTCATGAGTTAGTATTAGTGATAGGTCTACCAGGAAAAGCATTTAGTAGTTCTTTTCTCAACGGATTCTCATGTATTTTTAGGCGCTGAGTCCGAATTTGAACTTTGGAACTCCAAAGTGTTGTCATGGGGTGGAAGAGGCCCCCTCCCCCCCTTTTTGAACGGTTAATCGCACCGCACCGAGTGATAGCTCATTCTTCTCAGCTCATCGAGGCGGCGCAAATGCATAATTATTGAAAAAGCTTTAACTTAGGAACTACTGGAAATAACTTTTTATAATAATAATAATATCGTGTGACCTGGCTGGCTCAGGTCTGGTGTCAGAGTTATCAGGTCGCACCTGAATAAGTTCAGGGCCTCTGACGTGACAACGACTGTTTTTTAAGCAGCCGGGACCGACAGCTTAACGTGTCCTCCGAAACACGGGAGTGGCTGTGATGGGAAGCCTTGACACTTATTATATTGACTAATGCAGTCCATTCACATGCTACAAAGAATCAACATTATATATTCTAGCATAGGGTGAGATTGGAAATATCTATCAAGAGCAAACCCCATATCTGGCACACAATTTTACAACCAGATGAAATCAGGATATTGCCCCTGGTCATATTCAGGGCATGAATAAAGTCATGGCTTGTTACAAACCCATTCTGTTTCATTAAAGAATTTGGTACTTACTTATATGGAGGCCACTATTCAACAGTACGCTGCGGCAGAACAAGCTCAACCTTTCCTCTAATCAAATTCTAATTCCTTATTGTAGTCTGTTTGTAGGCTATCTATAACTACTATAATATTATATTGACATTTATTATATTATTTTCTAAAATTATTTTATACTTAAGTTCTTCACCTATTTATATTGTGTTTTTGGTGACTTCTATGAAATTTGTTCGTAATTGGCGACCTCATTGTGTAGTATTGACGAGGTCAGTTTTACTATAATTGTATATTTGGCTAAAATAAATCATTATATAACTGTAATGGGAGCAAAAACGGGCCCGCGGGGCCAGAGAGCCTCCAGTGTTTGTTGGGCTCTAGAGACCTAAACTAGGGCAATAAGTAGCGTTCAGTAACCGATATTTTCGTTTTATTTAGAGGCCTTCCTATTCGTTTTTGAGCTTCTTGTAACTCGGAAACCCCCCCCCCCCCTCCGTGGCCACGCCAATGGTGATAGGTCAGGAAGGGCTGAGAGAAAAAGTTGAAACGTGCACTGGAGTAAAGCAGGGCTGCCTGTTGAGTGTGGAGTCCCTTATTGTTCGCTTTATTTGTCAATGATTTGGAGGATTGCCTGGATAGAAGGATCAGTGTTGGTGGTTTTTGCATAAACTTTTTGGCATATACCGATCAAGGTAAGTAGATAAAAGGTTGAATGCTCACATATGTTATTTCTGATGATGATTCAAAGTGGTGGGAGTAATTATAATTTGACGTCGTTGTAGGGAAATTTTCGAATTTTTAACACGTTCTTATGTGGAATCAATAGAAAATGCCTTGTAATTATTGGAAAACTGTAGGCTGTATACTAGGAGCAGCCTAGGAATAGGAATTCTCTATGAATAGAGCAGGGTTAATACAATATTTATCAAAACTTCGTATTCACATAAAACCTAGGTGGTGTCCTACCATACAGAGGGCAGCATGATGTAGAACGTGGTATAATTCAATTAGTTTTTGTCTTAAACTGGAATTTTCACTTGAGTTGAAAATTAGAGAACTTTACCTACATTATAATTATATTTTATTTTAAACTAGGCCTACTGAATTTTAAAAGAAAAAATTTTCTTTCAACAATTGGCTATTTTACAGAATTATGGAATAGTAACGTTTTTATTAGGCCTAATAATATAACTAAATAATTAAACTTCTATATTTAGATTGCAATAGCATGAGGATGTAATTCACCATTAAATTCTGAAAACTTGACAGACAAAACCCGTTTTATATCACAGTAAATATTCGACAAAATATATTTTTAAATAATTTGTGAGAATTCTTTCTAGGGTAAAATACAATCCGAATAAGCAAGTTTAAGTAAAGAAAAAACGTTACCGTACTATCCCACAATTCTGTAAGATAGCCTGGTATGGAAAGCTGGTTCTAAAATGGTGTAGGCCCAACTAGAAATGAAATATAATTATAGTAGAGGTTCTATATAGTGCTCTCTAGTTTTCAATTTGAGTGAACATTCCAGTATAAGAAAAAGATTAATTGAATTATATCGTGCTATCTTGCTACTTTCTGTAAAGTAGGGCACCACCCAGGTTTCATGTCAATAAGTTGTGTTATAATTGATAAATATTGTACTAATCGTGCTCTATTCATAGAGAATTTATATTCATATGCTGCTTCCAGTAGAAAAGGTACTTATATGCGTTTTGCCAATGATTATGAGTGGTTTTCTATTGATTCTCCATAAGAACGTGTGTTTAAAATTTGAACATTTCCCCGCAACGACGTCACATCATCATTTCCCCACAATTTTAAGTTATCATTTGTGAACATTCAACTTTTTACCTACTAACCGTGAATCAAATCTATTTATTTCCACATAGCGTTACAAGACTTGTACATACATTGTATGGTTATTACAATATTATATTAAATTACAATAGATTATTACATAAAAATTACAATATAGTATGCCAATGACATGGTACTGCTTGCTCCGAACAGGCTGACATTGAGGGAAAATGTTTGAAGAGGTGGAAAAAGTGCAACGCCCTTTTCTCAGAAAAGTCTCCAACTGCCAATGTAGACCCCAAATTACTTGGGGTCGTGAGACTGGATTACTGCCAATGCTAGTCTACACATTGATAAATGCATATTAAGTATGTTCAGATTCATGAAGCTGCCTGACAATAGATATCCTCATATCCTGCTAAAGAAAGTGATTGAGAAGAATGTTTTCAATGAATACATGATGTTCCTGCTACAGGCCTTTTAACTTGCAATATTCAGACAATTCTGAACAAAGTTAAAAGAGGACTGTAAGCAGTCCTGTAACTGTAGTTAGATTTCTTCATCTGTGCTGTTAGAGAGCTTCTGGAGAAGAATGTTGCAGAGTCAGAGATTCACGTTGCATCCAGAAGTAGCCCAATTCACAGGCTATGTGCACGAAGCAGCTAACTTCACGAAAACCAGAAATCAAGGCAAGAACAGAGCTTATCTACCTCAATAAATATTCACATTGCTAAGAGGTCAAACTCTGTTCTTTGTGTACTATGAAAGAAGAGGATCATGTAGTACATTTCATCAAAGGTGTCCTGTTCTAGCAGAGATTAGACTTAATTATCTTGAGAAGAGAGTGCTGATGACACATCTGAATGGTAGAAAACGGGAAATTTGTAGGCCAGTACTGCAGGGACGCCTGGAAGTAAAAATTCTATTCGGTACAGCAATTCAATATCTGATTGTGTAGTTATTTGCCTGCAGTTAACCGAATATGTATGTATATATATATATATATTGTATATTTTTTGAAATAGTTTTTCCATATTCAAAACTCCTGACTGCACTTTGCCATGGCTCCTAAATTTGTTTGTTGAATTGTTTAAAGAAATTTTGAATAAAAGCCTTTATTTATTTTATTATTTATTAATTAGATTTATTAAAAGATTATGTGAAGCTCTAGACATTCAGATTTATTTGAATCTGGCCAACTGCTATTAAAATCATTATCATCTTTGAGTGCAGAGCATTTGGTATGTCAAGGCAATAACCATATTAAAAATCGTACCTTAACATTCGTACCGTAAGCTATTAAGTAATAACTTATTCAAATACAAATCAAAATCTCATTGACAATATTTTATTTTGTCATAGAAAGTTAATGCCATTAAATATCACTGTACAACGTCTTTATAGAGTTCTAAGATACTAACTAATATCAAAGAACTGATCCCTCCAGTAGAGTAGTGAGTGATAATGCTACACTAATATGGATTTCAATTACTTTAAACTACATACAGTGGGCTCTAATTTCTAAATTCCTTTTTAGATGTTTGTAAGATAATTATTGAACTTTTCTTTAATACTACATTACATAGGCTAAACACAATAACTTACCATACTGTACAAAAACAATACAATATTGTGTAACACTTCCATACTCTTGAAATAATTACACAAAATTAAAAAGTTTTAAGATGATAAAATTCATAAGCATTTTTACTAAGATAACTTGCTTACAGCTAAACTCATGCCGCTTTTTCTAGTTATACAAAGCATGCTGTTTGGACTTGGAGATTGCAGTAAGGCACTGCTCAAGACTGCAAAAATGATTGAAACTGTACTCCTACAACAAATGGCTATCCTTCTTGAACAACTGGAAGAAATTGCAATGAGGCGCGAGTCGACTAAAATAGAAATGCAAGATATTGTTTTCCTCATGAGAAAAGATAAAGCTAAGCTGACCCGACTCTTGAATGTTATAGGTTTGTACACTTTTTTGCATAATATCCACTTCATTATTACCATAATGATTGCAATTCCAAAAATTTACCGTCTGCCAATCTGCTAATTATTAGTGTTGTTATTGACATGAATTTTACTTTGATGTTCAGGTTAGGTAGTTAGACTATAAAATAAGATGCAGTTGTTAAAAATAATTTATTTTATTTTATATCAAGTTGGATAGTTTTTGTTTTCAAACATTTTTCTCTTGTTGTACAGTATTTCCGCATTAAATCTAGCAATTAAATTTCGCTTTCTATAGAGTTTTTTCTCCTCTTCCATCCAAACTTTCGATAATACGAACTCTCGATAGATCGAAGTTTTTCTCTGGTCCCTCCAAATTTAATATTATCGAGAGTCAATATAATCGTAAATTATCTCAGCCATAGCTGCCACGAGAGAATGAGAATAGAAGTTATTATTATTATCACTTTTTTTATTGCTGATAATGCCCACATAAGTCCGAGACTTGTGCGTGGGTAATGAGGTGAATGATTACACATAAATGCCAGACGGAGGAGCGGGATTCGAACCCACGACCGCTGAAACGACAGCAAGCTGAAGTTGCGATGCCCCAACCAACTGCGCTAAGCGGTCTGCTTACTTACAACATACAACTTACTGTTGTATATTTTGGAACCCACCTAAAACTGTAGGTCCAGCTCATCAATCACCATCATCCAACTCATTGCCCACGCACAGATCTCAGACCTATGTGGGCTTCATCCTCAAAAAAAAAAAAAAAAATGAAAATAAGATGTAGTTTTATATGAAATGTTCATGTCAACTTGAAAATAGAGAGGAGAAAGGAGATGATGTATCTTTTATGCTGCTACACTCCTCAACTCTCCCTTTCGTAGTTGTTGATTGAAATATAAGTATATGCAACAATATTATAAAAATTTACGAGTCAGTGAATCAATAATACTGTAATAATAACTGTAAAGCATCGTTTCCACTCGAACAAAATTTTTGTAAAAAGTAGGCAACATAATTATGTTGGCAGATAAATTTGTTGGCAACCAATTACTGGTGCAACTTTGCTGCCAGTTTGTGAAAAGAGCAAAAGTTGCCCACATGTTGTGCATTTCCACTCCCAGCAGAATTGTTGGCAGCAATGTAGGTAACACATTTTGTTGCGAATTGCAATGACAGCTCTTGTTTCAAAACATGACCCATTTTGCACAAATATGGTGATCAGTTCGGCCATGTTAATTTTTGTAGCAGAGCATGTGTATCTTTGAACTGATCTTTGTAGTTTTTAGCGCAACCTCTCTAATGACATTGTGTCAATTTCCACTAATATTTTACCTTTCTTTTCTCCAGATTTTAAAGACAGTAAAAATTGGGCTGTTACCTCTAATATTGAGTTACAAAATGAGAACGATATTATCAAGACGAAAGAAAAAAAAAGAAAAGAAAAGTGTTTGGTCTTCCTGCGATCTATAGGCGTTACGGGCGTATGTGAAAGCTCTGAGGATGACTTAATCACAACAGAAAGGAGAGTGAGAAATGACAATATTTCAGAGAGCCTCAGCGTCAGTAATGGGTAAAATAACCATCATTTTATGATGAATGAAGAGAAAAAAATTCTAAAAGATTAGGAATGAAAGGATATGCTAATGAGTTAATCATATGACATATTGGTACGGAGACCTCCAATTGCTCAATTAATCGAGTTGGTTGAACTGACTGGAAATTACAATTATTTTTCACTCCATTCATTATGAATATGTTTTACAAAACCACCACAAATAACACAATTTTCTAGATTATATCTTCAGTTATGACTAAATGTTCCATGGATATCAACCTCAGAGGCATTCTGTTGGTATCACACCGGGAATTTATTATCTTCTATTATCTTCCATTCTATCAACCAAAAACCTTATTTTTCCCTATTCTACATATAAAGTCAAACCAGTTTTGATCAGATTTTAGACATCAATATCAATTTTTGTCATAGCAAGGTCAAAGATGATGAAATGCTTTGAAACGTTACCAAGTCATCATAGGTACAGTACGCGCCACATAGCTGTGCCTACGTGTCCTTGAAATACCTTGTAGATGAAGTAAGGTTCGCGGGGTGATATCAATGCCTTTCTACATACATCATACGCTGTCTCTGTGCTGTCTGGGTCTGCTCCTATTGAACGCTACTGTACTGCACTCAGTACACCGCGTTCAGATTTCTTGCATTCGGGCTTTGATTCGGGTTTACTTTTCGGTCAAGTGTTTCTCCTCTTCATTGTTATTCAAGTTGAATAAAGTTGAATTCGTAAAAAAATTATATTGCAACCTTTGAGTCCATCTTCATTCACTGAATTGAACAAACTAGATCAGTCAGTCTGCTGCAAAGGCGAAGACAAGTTGCTTTGTTGTATCGTTGGAAGTGCCTATAGGGAGCATAGATACGCGTATTTAGAATCTTTGCAAAATCTCACCAAATAGGTCTATTCAGATGATTCTTTCACAGAAAATAAATTCAATTTATTCTCTACATTTCATACGCTGAATGTATATGAAAATTATTGAAGACAAAAAAGTTTCTCGATACATAACTTTTCAATGTCATGAAAATTTCGATTTGTAAATTTTCTGTATTAATTGCCTTGTGCTCGGAAAATCTTTGATTGAAATGGGATTTAATCGATGGTTATGGCATTCTCGAACTGTTTTTATTATATTACCAAAGTTTTATCGATTTCTAGTGAATGGTTCGACAGTAGCTATGTTGGGAATGAAATGTGAACACATTTTTTGAATGAAGTCTGGTTTTTATTAAATTCCAAATATCTTTGTATTGAATAGATTCTCGTTGAAAATGCAAAGGATAAAAATGATGCACATCGGTTAGTTTAATACAAAGAACGTTTTTCTAAAACAATATTCGAACTTTTTGGAAAATGGTCAAATGTTTTCAGCGTGGCTAGTGTCGTACTCTCCTGGCCCTTTGCCGGTGGGCACAGCTACGTGGCGACTACTGTACTAGCCTTCTAAACAGTAGGCTATTTATTGTGGAAATATTTAGCAAAACTTCAACGTTCATATTAACAATCTATAAAAGTTAAATATCACAGCCAATAGATCCAAGTATCACATCAGTCACTCCTTATTATCATTGAACCGCCACATAAAGCAACAGTTGAATAATGCAAATATTAAATAACTGAATGCAAACAGTGTTACAAACAGTTTAATCACAGTCAAGTACTTCAACAACCCTATCAACAGTTACCGTAATACAAGGCTGATCTAAGCAGAATAGAAATTGTCAACTATATAAGTGACTTAAATTCTAATTCATTCGTGATGGTGATTCATTGATCGTATAATGCCTTTTCGATCAACCCTTTTCTTATGTTATTTTCAAGATTATAAATAAATTAATATTATCAAATATTAATATCAACATTATCCAACATTGATTACAATATCCAATCCGTATCAATATGATAATAATTTTTAATGAATATAATTTGCAATCAGTTGATACACGTGCACTCTGATGCAAATTTCTAGGAAATAAATTATTGAATTAACAGATCAATTAATTATGAATTTATTGAATTTTGGTTCAGAATGTTTCGTAAACCCATTCATTTAGTGAAAAGCTTATGTGTTTCATGAACTTAAATTGAGTTTCAAAATGTGTCTTACAAGATGTAAAAACTATTGTCTATGGACATTAATTTGAACAGTATTCGATTAACTTTCCGGATCAAAATTCATTTGGGTGCATTGTTCCCGCATAGAATCCAATTTATGCAATGAAATAATCACTTTCTCCACGTGACGTTTAATAATACAGATTGAAACAAAACTGATGAAATACTATCATTTCATTTTACGAAAACAAAAATAAATAATAAACGCGAGTAAACACACAGCTTAAAAGTGCTGATTCAATATCAAGTATAAGTAGATAATAATTGATCTTTCTTATTGCAAACCAGCATTAAAATATTCGACTAGCTAAACAAAACTAGTGTTTCATGAACCTTTTTTTCATTTTCAGAGAATACGGCGAGTTTGTTGCTTCAAGAGGCGTTTCGTTTTTCTCAAAAGGTAACAAAGCAAAACTTTGGGATGCTCTGAGAAGAATTGCACCGGGTCCTGTATCGAAATTGAAGACAAGTACTGAAGACTTTATCAGTTTCTTGGCGAAAGAAACAATCGCATATGTGATTGACTTTGCTTTACTTGTACGACAGGACAAGTCAGTGATTCCGGGAGACCCTTTTAGTCGAGCGTGTGCTCAATATAAGGTGAGAACCACCAACAAGTTATATATATTCGGTAATAATTATAGTCAAAATAATTCTCTTGATATAGCTTCAATTCTGCCAGCACAGTGAATCGTAACTACGTATTTAGCGTTGTAAGACAAGTTGTTGAGATTTAAAAGCAACTGTTGAAACGGCTAAAGAAACTAAGCATACATAGATCAGTTGTACCGAAAGTTTACTGCATTGTTTTAGTTGAATTCAAAGTAGGTACTGTATTACTGTATACGTATTTCTGTATAATAATACAGTACTAGGAGATCTCTACCAAGGTATGTTCTCCAGACGGGTATGAACCATAAACTTGTGCATTACTTTATTTTATAAACCAAACCGTTTTCATGGAATAGACTTGTGTTAATTGTACTGACCACAGATGACTGCAGTCCAAAGTATTGAACTGTGGTTGTGTTTATTTTATAAACCCCAGACTTGGTGTAGTTGATGAAATGGAAAAATAGGAGTCTATTTATGACATATTTGATCTATAGAATAGATAAGAATGTATTCATTACATATACAGTACCACTGTTGTGGTCTATTTTATGGATTTCACAGACTACAGACTTGTGTGCCATTTGAAACCAAACATATTTGATTTAAGGAGAAATCAGATAGGCGATTCCAATTTACCAAACATTTAATAACCAATAGTTGAAGAAAATTTTAAATTTCTACATTCGAAGGAAGCGGTCTGATTGTGCTATATTTTAAGAGTTGAGGAGATAACTAGCATAATGAAAAGCAAGCACAATTCAAGCTTGAACGATCGAATCTATTGTAGCCAATTCTATGAAATCATTACCCTGTTGAAAGAAAACAAAAATAATCTTATTTAATGAAAGGGATATGTAGAACGGCTCAACTATTTCTAATTGCCACCAAAAGAATCAAGATAGCCATGCTGATAGCCAGCGTCCGGAATGGATAGGCACTCAGAGAATAAGAATGAAAGGGATTGAAATCAAATTACAGAGATGACTTGGGCGTGTGTCGTGGGTCCAAATTGGAATTTCTACCTGAAGCTCTCCATCAACAATTCGTTGATGAATATAATATTAATGTCACCAAACCGGGAAATCGCAGAGCCACGAAAACGGCACGAATTGCTTCCATTGAAATTCTTGCTGTGTGAGCTGACGCCCCATCCTGCTGAAACCATACTAAAAAAATGGCAGGAGCTACCGATCACGTGACCACATCAGTCGCCCCACTTCTACTACCCGTAACAGAATACTATCTGTTCTAAAACGTCCGTCCTCTCTGTCTCACCTTGTAGTATTGAAGTAGGCTACCTGATTACAGTCGAGAAGTAAAATAAAATACATTTTTGTTATTTACTTTATCTGATAGTCTTTATTTAATAGTCGACTAGTGGCACCAAATATTAAATAGGAGAGCGTGATGATATATTTCTAAATTTTCGTAAGGGATTTTAAGATATTTACAATAAATGTATAATAGGCATTCACAATAAATGAATAATAGATGCGAATTTGATCCTCAACAAACTGCTAAATATTTGTGAAAACCCTACAGTTGACCTATAAGTCACCTTTTTCCCCCTGGCCCATGGGTCAGGAGATGCCCATGGGCCCAATTAGATGGAGAAATCAAATTGATAAAACATCGGTCTTTCTAAGCTATACTTTCCACAATTTTTTTAACATTTGATGGATTTCTAGCTTAGAAATTCCGCAGATTACCTACTCCAAAATGTGCACTCTATAGACAACACCAATGGGATTTGGGCCCAAGTATCCGAATTTTATAGAACAATAGAAGAAGGATAAACAAAGAAATATTTCTAGATTAGCAAACAGTAGGACAACCCTTTTCCTTCCTAACAACAAGTTGCTGAAGAGCTTCACATAGAAACTCTCATTTGGACCCACTACACGAACCCAAGACACAGAGTTTAAAGGAGTAGCGTACGATATGTTTAAATATAAGGATTTATTGGGTACAATAAAATAAATTATATAGTGTGATTCTGTTCTACCTAAACTTTGATTCTTTCCTACTTTGATTCATCACAGTTTTATTTTTGTATTTTCTAAGTATGTAAAGTGTATCGTTGTTTTTCAGGTTGACAAAATACCAGCAATTACACCCGAAGAAGTTAAAGAGGTTGCCCGACGTTATTTCTCTAACCAACTGTGTCCGGCTGGAATCTTCACTAGATCAACGACTTGTTTTTTTGACAAAAAGCTTATGGTTTGTTGACTGATATTTAATTGAAATACTGTATGATATTTGAAATTGTGATATTATATTATTTGTACTTTAATGATTGAGCTCATATTACAATATATTTTAACTAGTCTGCTTGGTAGATTCTAGTTCATTTAAAAAGTCTCGACCAATCAGAATCACCATAGATTTAGATCAGGTCTCATCTTCTGAAATAATCACAAATCTTTTAATTTTTGTTTCAAGGAGCAATAGCTCTTTGTCTTAACAATTCAGTGAACCTTATTCCCTCTATAATTAGTTTAATGGTGGCTGACACAGGCAGCACGGCTGTTATGACTGCGGCACACATTACGAGTTTCATGCCACTCCGATGGCATAACTGCATGTAAACTCAAATGCGGCAGACTAGAGCAGCTGCTTATACAAGTAATGTCGAGGTTTGTTCCATTGGTGTGGCATGATGTGTGCCGTCTATGAAACACTAAACACATTTTGCTTGTGAAGTTTTATAATAAGGAAACGTTGACTCCGGACCTCATTTATATGCACTTATTATAAATGTACCTTATAGGGATCTTATTAAGCACTAGTGTGGCCGGAAAAATATAGTGTAAGCGCCCTTATCTGTTACTCACTAAGCCATAGCAAGGGCGAACCCAAATTGTTTTTGGGTGCTGTGGGAAGACATCATAAAAAAATAATTTGGAGGAATACAACCTGAAAGAAGCAGTGGGAAATACATCTCTGCCTCTTCGGTTCGAGTCTGCACCATGAATACAACAAATTTAATATAAATATTGCAGAAAAAAACAATAAACGACAGCACCCTCTTTGCGTGCTTGCACACTGGAGCATGCAATACTTTCAACGATAATCACCATCGTAGAATCAAACCCGTGCTATGGAATTGTGGTATTCAGGCTGCTCCAATCTGCCATGCACTATTCCACAGATTTTTCTATGATGATTATTGTTTATTTCTTTTTATATACATATTTCTCTTCAATAGAAGTTACATTTTGAGCAAAATTATACCGCTTAAATAATCCATCACAATAATCACATTGTGTTTTTGATCGTTATCATCATAATCTGGTATTGTGTGCTCTACTATGCCAGCACGCTTAGAAAACAATTACAAACGTAGAATAACACTATAATTTATTTCATCCTCCTACCACACAAATTTTCTCAGATATGTCCTAGGTCTTAAGATCGAATTTTCAAATTACCAATGGATTGTTTAGAAACGTCCGAAGTCTTGATTACCAATTTATCAAGTTGATTATTGTTTTGAGTGAAAAGCAGTGTCGATTTTGGAAGCCTCTACCATAGGTCTTGATTGCATAATGACATTGATATGTGAGAGACCGGCTGCGTCCGAGTTCATGGCTTCCTGAACAGCGGTCTGCACCTGCGCAATTCGGCTACTTGACCTGCGCTCCGCCATCTGTAGCGGTGACTGTGGCAACGCAGTGTTGCGTGCAGATGATGTTTTCTCTATCATTGCCGCGAACGCAGCTTGTGCCTGCTCCAGCGCGTTCTTCTCCAACGAGTTCATCTGTCGGAGCTTATGGTCCATGGCCACCCACTCTCCACCTATCAGCTCGCCCACCGTCATTCTCTTGGTGGTCATTGGCTCGAGCAAGCTGAATGTTGTTATCTTTGCTTGAACTGATAGCTTGTCTACCACCTGCAATAAAGATTATAAATGGTTTCATTCAGTCAGAAATATGCATACTAGTAAGCCCCACGGGCTGGAGAACTAGCTCGCAAACAAATAATTTTGGAAAGGGCAACTTTTTTTTTTGAAGGATGAAGCCCACATAGGTCTGAGACCTGTGCGTGGGTATTGAGTTGGACCCACAGTTTTGGGACTCTAAAATCCTCAACTATTTCTAGCTTCCTTGGAGAAGGTGGTAACGAGAACCGGCCGTATTCAACATATCCATGCGTTACAAACACGCTTTGGAACGCGACCGCATGCGTTGGCCTTCGCTCGCCATTCATTTGTTTCAGTCTTAGATTTTTCATTATTAAGAAGATGATAAGAATGATGAACCCGTACAACAAAGTATCCAAGACCCGACGAGTTTCCATGAAATAATTATCAGTTGTGCTGATAGGCCTGTGCACCATTATTTTTATTTCTATAAAAAACTTTTTTTTTTTGAGGATGAAGCCCACATAGGTCTGAGACCTGTGCGTGGGTAATGAGTTGGATGGTTGTGATTGATGAGTTGGACCTACAGTTTTAGGTAGGCTCCGAACCACCGGGAAGTGATTTTACAGCAGAGAACAGTGTCTTTTTTGGTGGCTAATCTAATCGGTCATCGTTACAAACAGGACCTACAAGAACGCAGCTTATCTCTATCTGATTGAACAGATACCTGCTACGGCTCGCGGCTATCACTTCCCTTTTTAAATATGCTTTCCGGTTCACAAAAAAATGCAGATCGGTAGTTCTCACCATAGATATATATTAACAACATATTCTATTAGCAACCTATGGTTCTCAAAAAACGTTTTGTTTCTCCTCCTGTTTTTGTTTAATGAACAAAGGCAACTCATTGAAGTATTTTAAGCTTAGGTGATATATATGAAGTGCTGTGTTAAACAGATCTCAAAATATAATCATGCCTCTATATTTTTCCTTTGAAAAATTCTAATTTGACAATTTAAAATTTAAGAAAATATTCCAGCATAATCAAAAATGTAAACGGCAATCATACGGTCAACTCTAGGTCAATTCAACAATTTGCAGTCAATTTTAATTAAGAATAAATAATATTTCTACTCACTCTTCAGGCCAAACGTTTATGGAAACTCATCTTCAAAGGCCTTATTTTGTTAATTTTTTGTTGCTTCTGCTAACTTAAAAAAGAAAATGTGTCCGTATTTTTATGTGATGCTCTCCTTGATGAAGGTAGTTTCTGCTATAGTTTTGGCTATTTGAGCTGGTTTTGATTTGTTGTTGGTTTTGAATTCAGCATAGTTTTGTGTCATTTTGAGTATGAGACAGTTTTTGTTGAATGTATTGAATGTGTAGATGTTTTCTTCTAACCTTAAACACTGTTGATCTGTAGGATAGGATAGGAGCTTGTCTTGCCGAATTAAATTTTGTTGAATTCACCTAAAAAATTAATATTAACAATGGAACAAGAAATCCAGGAAACATATGGTGTATGAAAACTTGACCGTTTGACTAGGCTTGCTCGGCCACTGTTCAGTTTGGCCGTACTGTACCCCACAAGCATAATACTGTACTACGAGCTAGGGTTTGCACAGACTATCAAAAACATTGGATTCCTCCCAATGTTGATGTTAATCGTTATTATAAAATACCTTACCGTACTGGAATCATTCGAAACAATAACTGATTGACTTAGTTCACCTTTGACCTGAATTTGACTCGCTTGCTCATCTGACGCTCATACATCTTTTTAATGTTGGCATCATCGTATGGCATTGACTTATTGAGCATCACATAAAGAATGACGCCCAGAGACCACAAGTCAGAAATTTTCGGGTCATAGGGAAGACCTCTTAATACCTCTGGTGCAGCATAAGTTAAGGAGCCACAATAAGTGGCACTAAGAATTGGAGAACCTATAAAAATATGGAAAATACAAAATTCTTGAAGAAACTAATCTTGCGTGCAACATGTGAATATATGTGTAAATATATAGTGTTATGGGTTCTAAGTCTAAAATAACGCTGGCAACACTTAAATTTATCACTTGCACTTTATTAACACAAATAATTCACAACTCACACTGTTCAGTAATTTCTTACACAAAAATAAGCAATCGGAAACAGATAAAACGATATTGTTCAACTGATAATGAGTTTTCAATATTACCATACAGAAATCAATCACTAAATGTCAAAAGGCCGATCTAATATTAAATAATAACTGAACAAGAAACTGTCCAATAATATTTAGAAAGAAACGTTTAGGAAGAACAATTAACTTACGTAGCACAAGTCTGTAATACAGTAATAGGTAAAACAATTATCACTATAGAACTGTCAAAAGAATTATCACTACAGACAACGAAAGTTCATTAGATGGTTTGTAATAGCGCCAACGGGATTGCACTGTCTGTATTAACGGGAACTGTCACTGAGAAAGAATTATCACTATATAGGTAGAACATACAGAACTGTCACTACTTGTTTTTTACAACGAATTTCAAACAAGACTATACAAACATACAAAAGTCTTCCTCTATTTATATAATTTTTCATAATTGAGATATCTCTCGACTTCTCTACCAACTTTTACCGATTTCTAAAATAAACAATGAAAGACCTTCATGCCTTCCACAATATTCGATAAGACTCCATCAATTTCTAATCAAACAACTAGAACATTCTACATATGGGGGGGTATGTGGTCCAGGAAATTGAACAGCATTATTTAGATATATATTGGTTGGAATTGATATGTCTGTACAATCCAATCGATTAACCTTGAATAAAATTGACCCAATAAAAATAAAATTGCTTCCATCAGACACATGCTGGTTGGATATAATAGTATATGCAATGCTCATTGTACTGTCTCAGCCTTAAAATAAAATTGAACTGATAAAATAACTTAGTAGGTCACCAAGAAGGGAAGCAAGGATTCCATTTTTTAAGAGTTGATGCCATTTATTATTGTTGTGAACAGGGCAAAGGAGAAAGAAAGAACAGTGATTTTTGATGTTATCTGCTGTGTTAATATTAACTTCCGTTTACCATTAATTAATATTAAGCAGCGTATTGAACTATCCCCGCACCCTCTTTGCTTTGCAGTTTATCGTTAGAATTTTTAATTACAATTTAATGGAATCTTATCGAATGTCTCATTTGTTTATTTTAGAAGTTGATAGAAAGATGGAGAGTTATCTAGTTCTTTCTAGATTATGGAAAAATGTATAAATAGGAGAGACTTTCGTAAAAGGCAGTTCAGTTGTAATTCGATCTTTAATGTGATAAGTGGCAGTAGCGACAATTTCTGTTTACCAGTAAGCGCTTATACAGACCGTGATAAACAAACGTCTGTTGTTGAAGTGTTAGGGTAGGCCTACACTTATGTCAAAGAGGTGAAGGTGTAGATGTAGGTGCAGGCAGGGGCGGATCCAGGATTTTTGTAAGGGGGGGGCGCACCCTAGGATTTTTGTAAGGGGGGGGGGGGTTGTATGGAATACTCTGCACAAAAAGGAGGTCCAGGGTACTCGCCATAATTTTTTTTTTAAATTTTAATGCTAGAAATATCTTTGTAAGGGGGTTATAGAAAACCCCCCACGGGAGGGTGTCCAGGGGATATCCTCAGCAAAAAATTTATTCAAGGGGATAGAGCTAGTAAGAAGGGATATAATATATATATATATTTTTTTTTATTTCCTCAGTGGTTTTCATTCGTACATGAACTGTTTGTACCGTACCTACTAT
This sequence comes from Conomelus anceps, assembly GCA_948455865.1. NCBI lineage: Eukaryota > Metazoa > Arthropoda > Insecta > Hemiptera > Delphacidae > Conomelus > Conomelus anceps. The sequence continues at coordinate 51,620,220 of OX418220.1, forward strand.
TGATGTCAATGACAATACGAACTTGCATTTTACACCAGCACTTAACTTCTGTAAGTAGTATCAGATGCGTTTAAGGACCTGAGTCCTATTCTCAGCGAATAGAGAATAGAGACTGCTGTACAGAGTACACTACATAGAGTATACAGAGCGAAAGGAATTAGGCCTATGTATTCTCTGTTTGCTGAAGAAAGTACTTGGGTCTTGAGACGCATGCGCTAGTACTCACAAAAATGTAAATACGTTTAATGCAAGTTTATAATCGTAATTAACATTGCTATCTTTTAGGTATATTATTTATGTATTTGAAATTAATAGTAGTCAAGCATGAAGTTTAAGTATGTTTTAAAATAATAAGCACAAAACACCAGGAGGCCACGTTAAAATAAATTTCATCTAGCTCTTGTATCATTGTCAATGGGTGATCCGGACCTTTATTACTTCAGTAAGAAAATAAGTGCCGGCTTACTTGAAACTATTCCCATTCCCTAGGTTTGATCATTCATCTTTCCAGAGTTGGGATTCCGTACAAATATGGCACTGTGCTTAAAAATTTTATTTGAAATGGGTTTTGGGATACCCGCTGTAACTTTTTGAGAATGAAACAATTTCCCTGAAACCAAATTTAAGCGATTCTAGATATGAATTATTCTATTTTGAAAATTCAACCCACATTATGTGTCAAAGTAAATTTCATCAAGCTCTTGCATTATTGTCAAGTGTGATCCGGGCCCTCATTGTTTCAGTAGAACAATTAAATGCAGGTATTTATGCTCTTTGAAAATTTCTTTCAAATTTGAAAATTTCTGCTCTTTTTGATCTCTGCCTTTTCTGATTCTGGTACAGTACTTTCCTGATACTTGAAAATTTCGTCTAAAAGGAGAGTTTGGGTTGCTCTTTATTATTAATTTTTTAAGGAACATTTTATTGAATCGGTTTTTTTATTAAAAAATAATCAATCTAATACCACATTTTTACCGATTTCAGACATCTTCTTTCTTCAAATGTTGTCTCTAAAGGCTTCTTAAAATTTGAAAATTTATTTTGTCTCTGGAGGATCTATCCACCTGATTCCCTTATAGCTACGCCACTGTGATGTTACATGAACAATGAATACATAGAAATTAATCGATTTTTAAAACGTGTGTAACATTACAAATAAAAATCATTGGTACTCATTATGCACTTACAGTTAGTTATACATATAGGCACTACATCATACAACCTACAACTATGCATAGTGAATCATTCAAATTAAAGTGATGTTAATATACAAAACTTAAATTTTCTTCTAATAAATCATAAAAAATTGCGGATAAATTATGCGCTCCCCCCCCCCCCCCCCAAGCATTTTATTCCTATTGTCCAGGGCATATTTTTAAATCCAGCCCTGGTGAGGGGATATCAAATGGAAAAACATGTCTACATTTTTTAAATAAATAGGACTAATGACAATGTTATTTTACAGTAGTCTTATTAATTCTAGATATCTACCATAACATCACTATCACCAATACAAATTAGATTATTATAAAAGGATGTTAAAGGAAAATAACAGTTTAGAATCAGTTGGATTACTTAGTAGATGTATAAAATATGTAAAGATGTATCATTTTTCACTAGTATTAAACATAAAATATATTTTCACACCACCTCAAGGGGGGGGGCGCGCGCACCCCGCGCCCCCCTGCTGGATCCGCCCTTGGGTGCAGGTGTAGGCCGATGAAACCGCGAGGAAGAACAAACGCATTTTCTCTTATGTGCACTTTTATAACGAGCAGGTCGATGTGTGGGTCTAGATGTAGGTCTAGGTGCAGGTCTAGCTGGATGCTTTTGAAGAACAAACTTGTTTGATTTTAGCTCGATGACTAGCGCGATGCTTTTTCGTGATTGGCCCGTTCAAGGCCACGCATCCCTCCACAAATACTCAACACTGACTTGCAAACAATGATTCTTTTATCAAAAGTGAGACCAATCTCGTAAGATGTGAATATGAGTAGACAATTTATATTGTTGTGGCTTATTCGACTTTTAAAATAACTTCTTAAATTCCTTATCAATCAGGAATCAAACCACAATGGGATATTTTGTCTGTTTTAGTTCATTTAATCCTAATTTTTGAAGTTTGGGTGCATTTTAGACTAAAGGTTTACTGGTAATTTCCATGGCAACCAATTTGTTATTTTCTAATGTCAGTCAATAATGTATTATTCCATTGTAACAAACATTACAACGTCATGATTATGATAAATGAATGAGAATGAACAAAGAAATATAATTCAAAATGGTTTGAAGGGGAAGGATGTACTGTCATTGATAAGTTTGAAAATGTATTCATAGTAATTTAGGGCCGTATTTATGAACGTTCCCTTTGTAAGATTTTCTTACCAAAGGGTGTAATGGAGTGGTGGGAGAAAAGTATCATGATAGACCTCCTTGTCATACAATACTGACCTCCACCTACACCTACACCTACATCTACAACTACACCTTCACCTCTTTGACATAAGTGTAGCCTTAGAGTACAGTGACAGTTCCTGTTTACATTAATACAGACAGTGCAATCCCGTTAGCGCTATTACAAACTGTGATAATGAACTTTCGTTCATTATCTACGTCTGTAGTTCATAACTACGTCTGTAGTGTTGATTGCATATTTTGTGACAGATTATTATTATTATTCAGGCTTACTTGGCAGTTTATACAGTGACTTGTAAGTGCTTGTAGAGTTTCAACTGTTATGTATAAGACGCTTCTCTTTGAATTATTGAACAGTTATTATTTAATATTAGATCAGCCTTTTGACATTTAGTGATTGATTTTTGTACAGTAATATTGAAAACTCTTTATCAGTTGAACATTATCGATTTATCTGTTCTGATTACTTTATTTTGTGTAAGAAATAACTGAACAGTGTGTGTTGTGGATTATTTTTCTAAATTTAAAGTGTGCTAATTTAAAGTGTTGCCATTTTAGAGATAGAACCCTTATTATAATGAAGGAGATGAATGGGAACCAGGGATAAAAGCTAAAGAAAGATAATATTTTCTATGTTCCACGTTTTAATTGCGGAAGAGACAAAGTACTTACAAAATGTGTAATTAATATTTTTTAAAGGAGCTTGAAAATCCCGAAATAACTATTTGGGGCTGCAAAAGTTGAACAGGGGAGTCCTGGGATTTGAACAGTAGGTATTTAGATATATGTTGGTATGATAAAAATCAATTCTTATCTTTCCAAATCAAACCAGAGTCCACAACTTTATTTCCTTCCTGGTTCTTGATACTGTTCCATTTCCAAGTCGCATTCTTGTTTAATTTTGGAGTTTCAGATCATCAATAATAAATCGTCTTCTAAGTTAGGAGTCGAAGTTTTAGTCAGTGGAAATTTCTTTGTAAGAAATATTAAGATGGGGAAGAGATTCATTTTTTGAATCCATGGAGTTTGACTCTATGAACAGATTGGACGAAAGTGCATGGAAATGGGTCGCCATCACCGAGATCTTAAAAACAGATTTGAGCAGGAAAATCCATAAAATGAAATGAAAGTATTGAAGAGAGATTAATTACTATTGAATCGTAGTCACCGTACCTGCATCGTCGATTACAAATCGAGCAAAGCCGAAATCAGCGAGCTTTACATTGAGGAGTTCTGAAATGAGTACGTTCTCGCACTTGAGGTCTCTGTGCGCTATACCCATTTCATGTAGGTATTGCACAGCAAGCGCCATCTGACGAATCCAGAACCTGCTGCGTTCCTCACTTATCTCACCATTAGTGAGTACATACTCGAGCAGATCTCCATTCTCAGCGAACCTGTCACAAACATTTCTGTTAATTCTCAAAGTCAAATTTTAAAAAGATAATCGCCTAAAAATCACATTTTGCACTTTCCTAACACTAAAACTACAAGTGGAACGTTTTTCTTTCTCTTTAAATATTTTTTCGTAATTTAATATCAACTGGAATATATTACTATCGACTTGCTGTTCGAGTTGAACAAGGAAGCATTTATATCTTTTGACAAGTCGTTTAGCTAAAAATGTCCAAATACTCTCCACTTCGTTTTCATCATTGTTGATACTAAAATAAATGCGTCTCAAACCAGGAATGAACCTACTTACTAGGAAAACATGGAAATTGGATGAGTTCATCTAGAAGATTTTTTTATATTATACAACTAATTCTCACTAGAAATAACTTCCACTGCGCTTTTTTTATATGTTGTTCGTTTCAAAACAAATAACTGGTAATAAATTTAAAAAACTATTACAAAACTAAATTATATTGAACAAATTAAACTGTAAAATTCCCTTCTCTCACTGCTTTATTTCAACTTGTCTCCCCCCCCCCCTTGAAAAATTACACCAATATCATGGGCAATTCTTATTTTGTATCTCTCACGTCGAAAAAGTGTGTTTCAGTAAGGAAAAGTGTGTTTCAATTGGATTTTCTCATTCCACTGTGATAATAATATTATATTGACATGTGATGAACAAACTTATAAAACAGAGGGCTGTCTGGGTCCAGCCCTCGGGCAATATTTCTAATTTAAATCCTTCAGAGTGCAATTTCAAGTTATTTTAGTAATGATTGGGCTCCACACAATTAGAGAAAAATTATACGAATTATCACCGCAAACCCGTATTCTGAGCGATTCTAGACACAAATACACTCATCCTATCCCACATTATTGGTCAAAATTAATTCTATTAATCGTTTGGGTCCAGCCCCGGAGAACACGCGAACCATTTGACCATTGGCTCACTGTCAACAGTTATTTTTAATCAAAATTGGTTACCGTAGGGGGAGTAGAAATTCCAGCTACTCTAAGGGGAGCGACCCTTTGGACCCTGAGCTAGACAATGCATTTCCTATTATTTGTCCTACATGCACTTGTCTATCCCAATATACCTTTCACCAGTAGTCCTTCCAGTAATCCTCTCCAAAATACATCCCCTCCCTAAATCCATCCATGCGTTTGTCGCCAACGGCGGGGTAGAGGTAAGGGTTGGATATTGGCAATACTCAAATGTAAAAGATATCTGTGCAAAGTCAGGGACAAGAGAGAAGCTGGTTTGTGATTCTAGCAAAACAGCGTCCCATGTTGTTTCAACGCCCAATTCTCTCACCACCAGAGCAAACAAGAATTTGGACACGGATAGTAGTAGTAGTATCAAAATTGGTTTTTGGTAAACTATATTATAGTTTCTAAAACAAAATGTATTATAGATCTTATTAGATCACCTTTTTGTCATCGTCCTAGAGCTGTGTAATAGTAGGCTATCTAATTTTTAAATATGTAGGGTACATGACAAGATTTCAAATTCGACATTCCTTTTGTCAATGCTTTTTTCAAACTTCCATTATCATTCATCAAAATGTTTAATTATCCTATTAATGTATCCAATAAATTTTCTAATTTTCAAAAAAATTCTTTTGGGGGGCGGTCGCCCTCTCCGCCCCCTTTAATTCGCTCGTGCAACCTGACTGGTTTGAATGTAAACAGCTAATCTTACACAAATTATGGTGTTTTCAAAAATCGTAGCCTGCAACTTCTATCAGCTTATCAGAGATAAGCTACGAAACTCCTGGGCCATCTTTGTAAGGGTGACCGATTGGATTGGACAGCAAAAATGACTCTGTTATCTGCTGTAAAATCACTTCCCGGTGGTTTGGAACCCACCTAAAACTGTAGGTCCAACTAATCAATCACCATCATCCAATTCATTACCCACGCATCCTCAGAAAGATTTCCCTCTTAGCTCTTGTATTTCTAGTTCTGTTCTTTTCTTCTTCAATTTATCATCTTCCGCTTTATACAATGCTTGATGAAAATCACCATCGCATAATCAAACACATGCTTTGGAATGGTGGTATTCACGCTGCCTCAATCTGTCTTACATCATTATCATTCCACAGCATATGTCTGATTTTTCGATAGTATTTTATCAGCGAGTAATGGCTGCTCCACTTCGCAAGCACCCTTACTCATTTTCCTCGAACTTTCCATTTTTGAATTATCATTGAAAAATGTCTTTCTTGCAACTCCAACTTACACAAAACGTAGACCAGACCGTCTTCGGGAGTTGTACAACTTTGTTTCTCAAAAATCCTAATGAAAAGAAATATTTCATCCACATTCTTTTATCTCCAGCCAATCGATCTGTGGTTCATCAATTTTTAATGATTCCAGTCTTAGTTTGTTGTGATTGTATTATTGTACAGACCTTGTGTAATTCACTGTTCTAAATGGTCAATATGTAGTTGATATTGCATATTGGCTTACATACACTCTTTGTAGATATCATGCTGCTTCATGTAAACCGATAGCCCAGAATTACAAATTTGAAAAAGAACGAAATTTATATGTTGAAGAAAATAAATTTTGAATATCTACAATTTCAAGTTTATAGTAAAAAATTAAGTAGCCCTACTAATAATTATTATCACCACTACAACAATGATATCTATCTATTAAAGCTCTCACCTCATAACAATGAAATATTTATGCTTTTTCTGAAAAATGCTGTGAACGTGTATAATATGTGGATGGTTGAGACGAACCAAAATATCTAGTTCACGCGGCAAAAATTTGCGAACAAAGTCTTTTGGAGCTTTACTGGCATCAACAACTTTGCAGGCAAGTGGTATTCTCTGATTCGATCCATCATTCTTTTCATGGTCGAGCAAGTAAACCTGCAAACCATAATTTTTAAAACCGTTCGAAATTTATGAAATTTCATCATCTCATTTGAAGAAATGTTATCAAAGGGATGATTAACCAGGCTGAGCGGTGATCGTGGTTAATTTTTTAAACATCTTTACAATGAAGGAAAACGATCAATTCATCATTGTTTGTGATTTAAAAAAAAATGAATATAGGTAGCCATAGAAAAATGGTGCCTCAAGAAAATAATTACCTCAGAAGAACTTGGCAGAATTATAGTGAATCGAACGATGCAGTTGAGGGGATCAAGTTTTTAAAACTCAATGTACAAATTTGATGTGAGAATATTTTTGGTAATGAGTTGCAATATACTTTTAATTAATTCTGTATAATACAGTTGGTAAGACTGATTTCATCATTATTCATGATTTAGAGGAGAGGATCAAGTTGGATACTTGGTCATGTTCCTAGCAGATACTCCAAAAACTAGATAGAATAATGTTTTCTTTGACTCCATTCTTGCTTGATATGTTTGCACACATGTTTGATATGTTTGCTATGTTTTCTCTCCCTACCAGAAGATGAATTTTTTTGTTAATTACGTCTTGGAGACTGGTTAAGGAATATAAGACAAGTCAGATCAGCAATTACAACCTACTGTATTTAGAACTACTATTTCAAAAATTTTACCAATTGTATTTGAAATAAAATAGTATTGGGCCTATAGTTTTCCACTTTTTCTCTTTCACCACTTTTGAAGATTGACAAGATCATTCCCTCTTTTAATTTCTCTGGAAAAAGACCTTGTTATAATGAATGATTGATCAGATGAATCAAAGGATATAACAATTGATCTTTACATTCTTTTAGAACTTTACTGAATACCCCATCCATCCTACAGTTTTTTTATTACTTAAACTATCAATTATATTTGACAACTCTTTTTGTATGCAAATAAATAAATTAACTCGTCTTGAGATAGTGAATAAAATTTTAATTAATTGTGGATTGCCTCAGCATTCCACACAAGTTCAAATTACAAATATCTGTGTTAAGAAATTCTTGAAGATTTTCAGAAACCAATCGGTAATATTTGTTAAAGAAATTACAAGATATCATGCCAGGCACTGTGATTGAAACTTTTCTACTCATACCAGACTGTCAGCAATATTGAGGAAATGTATGAAACTCATTACAGTTCCATACTGAAGGAAAAAACTGTTGAATTCTCTATCTACGTGAAACATGATATATTTACCTGAGCATAAGATCCCTCACCAAGCTTTTTAACAATACGATGGCCACGATTTGCAAGAGTCGTTTCTTCGGATGGGGAGAGACTGATGGCCATGTTCACCTAAATCGCAAAAAGCAAAAATAGGGGTTTAAAGTTTTATCCATTCTGGTTGCCTTCATGATGCTTAAACGGTTCATAATTTATTTTTAATCTCTTGGAAAAGTAACTTATCGATGCTGTCTTATTATTGATTATAAATAGTTTAAATCCATCTGTAAAGGTCGTGTCTACTGTCTCATATTTTGATTAAAACTTTAAGGTAAATACAAAAATAATTAATTATGATGTAGCACAGATTTACACTATAGACTCTAGGTTCGTTTAGGCTAGTGAACATCAAAACTTTGGGCATTATGAAGGCTGATGATTAGACAAATCATCCACTCAATTTTTTACAGTGCAAGTGTTAAAGTTTTTATTTTTGATTGTGTTGAAATATTTTTAAAATTATTTTAAATCATCGAAAAAAGCAGAGAGAATATTGATATATATTGATGATATATTATGAGTTTATAGAAATAGTTGAATGGCAATGTTGGAATGCACCTTGCTTGAATGGTGCATATGCCTATCAGCACAACCGATAATAATAATAAATATTATTATTATTTAATTCGATGGGTCCTTGGATACTCTGTTGTATCAGTGTATTTAATAAGCACATTTCTAACCAAACATGAACCCCCCTCTCCACCAAAATAGTAAAACCAGAAGCACAATCTAACCAGCTACACTACAACTTCAGAGCACAATCAGGAAGATGGCATGACAACTGAAAAATCTCGTAAATGTGAGTGGATAATTATCATTTTTTCTAAAATAAGTCATAATAGGCTAAGTTAATAAGTTATATAAATGACTGCAATGTCGAGATTTATTCTAAAAAACTTGAATAATCTCGAGATTACATGCTATGTAATGTCATGAAAATTGTGAGCATTATGAACACCACCATTTCACGGTATGTGTTTGATTTCACATCTATGATTACGTAACATTCAGTATTGATGCTCCACTGTGCATGCACCCTGAACTCTCATATTTTTCTATTAATCAACATCATAGCCGTACTTCAACATTTGTATAGTTCCATGACAATAGATGTCCAAACGTAGTGATGTCTCTGTTTCAAGTTGACCATTTTGCATTTGTCTGTTTGTAATGCATTTTCAGCTAAATGTGTGGACCAAATTCTATGAAATGTTGCATGGGTGTTCCTTTTAGGAATGCCCAGCGATGCATGTGTAAGTTTTCAAAATTTGATTGAATAAGGATGTTTAAAATTCTTAAATAGATAAATCTACAGATATGTCAGTTTCTAATAAATAAATAGTTCACACACCATAACGTGTATTTTCTATATTTTCTCATATGAGTCATTCAGCCAAATAGAATAGGTGGAGTTATAGTAATAAAGTTGAGTACGGTAACTCATATTTTGATTCTCACGCTTGAGATTATTGTTATAATTTGATGTGAAAAAAATTATTCAATCACAGCTGTCTCAATCTTCCGATCGGACTCCTGTCGACTCCAGTCACAACAGAGTCCATACTCAACTTTATTCACATCTCCCAATGTCAATCCTCGGCTTCCAACTATGCTTCCAAATATGCGGATTCGGACAAAACGGATAGTGGACGGGACCAAAATGCACTGCAATTCATGCTTTTGATTTAGGTTTCTATGTCAAAACATGCAGCAAGCATTAAGCCTCCTATATCTAAAAGCAGCAATTGTATTAAATTCCTGACCTGAAGACTGTCCGCGTTGTCCGAATCAGGGCCGGATTTAAGCATAGGCTACATATAGGCGCGCGCCTAGGGACCCGTACCACAGAAGGCAGACTTAACTGTTTGACTTTGATTAGCCTTGAAAGAGACATTTTAAGGCAGTTAGATCGGGAAAGTATCATCAACACCTTCATTGATCTAAAGTATAGACGTAAGCCATCAGTAGCAGTTGAATTAGTTTGATATCATCTGTGTTCTTTTCAAAATTTCGAATCAATTTATGTTTTCGGTTATTATAATTGTTCTTGGTTAGATAATGTATATTTGTGTAAGTACGTTTCCATTAATCTCGAGATATTTCGTCGGCTCCTAATAATAATGGCAATACCAAGCGAAGTGATCAATAAGGACCGAACTTAATTGTTGGCACAATCATTCTTATTAACCATCTCGCTGAATATGACCTATAATAACAAGCTCCAATAATTAACGACATTATTCTTAGGAACCCCGTCTTGAATATCCGGACATTCTTTTGTAATATAAATTTTATAAATAAATATCACAATTATTCTCAACATACATTTTGTTCTTTTATTCTTAAACTCACGCCCCCATTGTGGAGGGGGGGGGGGCCGCACCACAGTTTGAGCCTAGGTGCCCACAGATTCTAAATCCGGCCCTGGTCCGAATCCGCGTATTTGGAAACCAATGCACAGAATATATGCAAGGCTAGTAGATAAATTTGAAATCTACTAACTTTGCAGAATAGGTACTAGACTATTAATTTTAAAAATCGCAGCATACTGTGTTTTTGGTACATTTTTTATCATAGGTTTGACTTGAAGTTTCCATAGGTTTTGTACCTATTGTGTGACCGAGGCTTTTGAAGTGATTCAAAGCTCGATACGGTAGTTGCTACGCCTGTAAGTTCCAGACTCTACTTACAAATCTATTTGAGGAAATGTGTTTGGTCAAGCAATGTTTTTTCTTGTTATAGGCTATTAAAATCACAAATATAAAGGATTCATGGAAAAAAATCAAGATGAAGATTTGTAAGCCTAATGAATAAATAATATTAGTCTGATGAGAGACAACTTACACAATAATTTCAAAATCCGAACGCAATGATATCCTCAATAACTGAAAAATTTGTGATTATAAAAACTAAAACTTGAGAATGCAAACATCAATACCATGGTAACGATGATATTGGCCAAATATTTTTTTTTGTTATTCTTGATTAAATTGATATGGTATTACAAAAAAAGTTTCAAAGCCAATAAATTCACCCAATAAATTATTAAACTCAAATTTTTGTCATTTGAATTAGGTGCTTGAATTACACTAATATATTAAAAATAAATTGTTCATTATACATACTCTATTATAATGAATGGAATTTGTTTCCCTCACAACCACATATGCAATAAAAAATAGCGAATTACTATATAATTTTGTCTCATGCTTTGGTTATTTCTCAATCTCAATCAAACTTTTGATTGCTGGTTTGATTGAGATTGGAATTCGTCTTGCCTAGACAAAATTTTTGATTGCTGGTTTGGTTTGATTGAGATTAGAAGTCGTCTTGCCTAGACAAAATTTAACTTCGTTAATTATGTATATCTACTACTTCACTACTACCATAAATACGACGAAAAATGTCTCGTAAATTTCTTATTACGGGAAACAAGTCAAAAAATAATAGCTCAAAGTTAACCCAGGGATAGAATTCAACGATAAAATTGTAACTAAGTTAATTAAATTTAGTTTATTGGTATTTGCAAAGCGTTTAATTTGGCTGCAATTAGAATATTTATAAATTACTTGTAGCTTCATCCTCAATATCAAGAGCAGGGAGTGATTATGGTGTTGTTCATGCCATATTATTCTGCCAACTAATTGAAATTCGTAAAATTTAGTATTTTGAACTGAGCAATCACAATATCAGAAGAGCAATGTATCAAACCATCAAAGTTTACAACGTAAAAATTAGTAGAAAAATTCCAGTTAATATATCCCTGCTTGACCCCAGGAGTTTTGAAATAAAAAATGGAGTAGAAAAATTCAATATATTTTACAATATGATGGCGAGACTACATTAATATGTTTAATAAGATGGTACATTCAGAAACATAATATTATAAGCGACAAATGACTGATCTTTCAGCAAGATCGTTGTCACTTTGAAATTTCAAATCAAATTTATTCCATTCAAAAATTGTACATGATACATACATACATAATATATATAAAGATTCATTTGAACCACTTAATTAGCCTATAACATGAAATGTACCTCCATAAATTAATAAAGCTGGTCCTATGGAATCAGCAAACATAGGCTTTATATGCCTGTGCGTTCGCTGGGTTGCCATCTAAAATACATTTGTGGACCAGTCATTAATGAATTTTCAGGAAGAATGAATTGAAAAAAGCGAATAAATACAACAAACATACAACACCACTAGTGGTGATATTCCAGGACACAATAGCGCTCTATCACGTGCTTTGGTATTTTTTCGTCGAGATGGCCGGTTCTGCAGAGCGGGTGGTGAACAGTGTTTGGACGAAAGGTCAGTCAGTAAGAAAGTCAGTCAGCCAGTCGATTATTCAGTTGGTCAGTCAAATAGTCATTTCAATCTAGAAGCAAAGTATTATTAATGATTAAGTAGGTGATTCAAGGGAAAATATATAGCAGTTGTTTTCTTAACGGATTTTTATGTATTTTTTAGGCATTGAATCTGAACTTTGACACCACAACAAATGCTTGCACACCATCGAGTGATAGCTCATTATGGATATCCTTAATGACATGTAACATGTCAAATTCCGACCACAATAATTAAGGATTTCACTTTAAAATGTAGCCCTGTACTAATGAGCTGAGAAAAATGAGCTATAACTCGATGGCGAGGGATCAACCTTCAAAAAGGGGGGAAGGAGGTCGGTCAGAAGTTGGGATCTAACATATAGTATTATTTTTTTTCAACGGATTCTCATGTATTTTTAGGCGCTGAATCCGAATTAGGACTCTGGCACCTCGATAAACGCTTGCTTCACGAAATATTATTGTTATTTTACTGAAAACCTGAAAAAGATAGTTTTTGATGTCCGCCATATTGGAAATATATCTAAAACCCGAATTTTCTCGAAAATGAAAATCACATATTCGGATTCAGAAAATCACAGAGAATAAATAATAACTCCTCAATAGAATTTATGCAGTAGAATATTTTCCTCCGCCGCAAATCGCCGAAATATGAATTTTTGGCCGCCATCTTTGAAATGTCTCGTGACGAAAGCATTTTTTGAGGTGTCAAAGTTCAGATTCCGATTCAGCGCTTAAAAATACATAAGAATCCATTGAGAAAAAACTCCTGACCAAAGTACTAAAAAATTATATAAGTGATACGTTATACAAGATATCGAACAAATCAAGGTAGTCATTTTTTTCAATAGTAAAAACAAAACTTTCTTGATTGCTGTAGAAATTGAAGTCTATTGGATAGTCACATCATATTAAAACGATTCTTAGTAAAAACTAGAATTTATTTAGTTGTTACAATAATTATTATTTTTTACAATACTAATTATGAAAGACTGAAACTTGATAATGTTGAACATTTTTTCAAACAAGATATTCTTTTATGATGAACTCTCAAATTTGTGTCAATTATTTAAATATATAACTATGTGGTTTTTTCATGCAATGCGCTATTTTACTGGGATGTTAGAGTAGTTGATAGAACCATGTGCAAAGCTTTTCTCAATTGAATCACTCCATACATAATGATTGAGTTTTGCACCTTAGTTTTAGAATAATCCATTACAATTAAGTTATAAGGAGTGTTCGTAATAATTTTTTGCATAATGAGGAAAAATGTCTATTCGAAATAACCGATATTGATGTTGAACGTAGTGTAGTAGACTCTAGAAAAACCATGATGATTTACGAATGTATTTCCAGCATAAATATTAAATATTCATAATAATATTTAAAAAATCTTACAGTACGGTATACACGAAATAATCAATTTTTTATAATATATATTCAACTTTTTGAGTTTGTTGGTCAGTCTTGGTTGAAATCTTGAGACGCACTAGCTTATGACTTTTGCCCAGGACAATGATGAGCTACGATGACTACTTCCACTTCAGTCTGCATTCATGTCAGGTGAGAGTTGGTCGCGGCTTCAAAATGAGTTTTCCCGTGTCATCGCAAGACATATTGAAATCGTTGAGAACAATTCGTGTTCGACTAATTATAATGGAAGGTGCAATCACTCTCTTGTGTATACCGATTGTGAACAGGAATACTGCAACATAAAAATAATGCATGCCACATTTAACAAAGATATAGGTTGCAGTACCGTATCTTTCCACCGAAACAATCGAATGGAGAATTCGATATCAAAATAATCTAGAATAGAATAATAGAAGAATGATTTATTGGAAAAAACAAAAAACAATTTTACATACTTTTATAAATTAAAAATTAAACCACCGGTATTTCCATGCATCCCTACAATATAACGCTAGTATTTTCCAGTTCCTCCCATTCACATACTCTATGAATACATTATTTGCTTCCAAGAGGGATCCACCCAAACACTTCTTTCTCCATTCTCCTAACACCGGACATCTTGCTACAAAATGGTTGAAGTCCTGCTCCTTTCTATTGCAGAGAGAACATAGCAAATTCACTTCCGGCAATAATAATTGATTTTTAATTTAAATCTATTAACTTCCCTCTTGCCTTCCTAATCCATCGAACCTGAGAGAAACCCAAGTCGCTTTTAAGGTAATTATGATTTCCTAAACTGTGGTTGAGATTCTTATAAATGAGGTGAAAGCTCGCATCTCTTGCCTTTCCTCGAAAAATTTCTATATCCCTCGATTTTACTCTCAATTCTCTTTTCCATTTCGAAAATTTTTGAAAATCCAAGTTAACCTCGATTTCCAAATCTTCAGCTACATCATTCCAATATTTATACCAGGGCACTCGTTGATCAATTATTTGTAAAGCTAACTTTTTCGGGAATCTGACTTTTTCGGGTATTCAAAGCTGTCGATTTTGGTTATAGAATTTCCTCCTTGGTTTTGGTAATTCCTTGATGTTTGTCATGAACTGTGTTTTTTCAAATGATATTTCTAAGCCGACCTTTGCCGCTTGTATTTGCAATTCTGTCAATTGTTCTTGTGCTTGATCGTATCTGTTAACAAAGCCATATCACCGGCGAATGCCAGTCAGTCAACTTCTTTCTTTTTTACTGTACCCAGGCTCACTCCTCTGGTGTTGATCGCTTTCCTCCATTCTCTCACAACGTTTTCTAGTGCACAATTGAATAAAAACGGCGGGAGACCATCTCCCTGTCTAAGTTCCTATTTAATTTGGAAAAGTTCTGAAAGTTCGCTCGATTCTGTGTTTGAAAGTGTTGCTTTAATTTCTGTATAATTTATTGTCTAATCCGTACTCTCTTACGGTCTACGGAATCATATGATTTTTTGAAATTGACAAATGTTACATGATTTATTTAAATATATAACACAATGACAGTATTGTGAGGGTTTTTCATGCAATTCGCTGTTTTACTGGGATGTTAGAATATTTGATAGAAACATATCCAAAGCTTTTGTCAATTGAAGCACTCCATACATTTGATTGAGTCGTGTACCTTAGTTTTAGATTAATTCATTTAGTTCTTTAGAAAGAGCTAGAGAGTGCTCTCTAGTAGAGAACAGCAAATGAAATCAATAGACATACATAACACTAAAAAGATGGTGCATATCAAAGCTTAATGTACTTTGTGAATCATCCTTTCTTAAACCCCCCTTGGCATTCACCAAGCTTTGGATCAATATTTTGTTCTGCTCTGTTTAGAAATGTTTTGGATAGGATTTTAAAGGTAACTGATAGAAAGGAAATATCCATGTAGTTATTGGGATTGGTTTCATATTTTTTTGAAAAGAGGGTGTATAAGAACATGGACAAATGGTCCGGTTGCTTCCCTACAAACAATGGGTTGGGAAAGACTCATAACATTTTTGGAATTTTTTTTAAGAACGTTGACTTAGTGAAAAATTCTTGCTTTCTACATAAATCTAGGAGTCGCTCACCATTTCTTGTGGTTCTATTGTGAGCTGGATATTTTCCTACTATTCCTATATGCATTATTTTCCCACTTGTGCATTAACATCTTAAAGAAGAATGATTGTGTTTTTATCTGGAATCTTATCAATTGTGTTATTGAGTTTTTGCCAAAAGATTTCTGTTGGTTCTTTTTGTGATCTATTTTTATAATTGGTTGGTGCATCAACGTTGACCACTGTAAACATTTTATTGGCCGATTTGAAGGAGATTGTAGACACTAATTCATCTATGGAATCAAAACTTGTTACTGAGTGTAAAATGTGTTTCCTCACTACAAACCCTGTTCCAAATAGTGAAACATTTTTCATCATTTTTTGGCTTACTTTTGGAGATTTCAAAGCCTTCAGAGTCAAATGGATTTTCATCTGTAATCTTGTCTCTAGAAGTGCTGTGATCATGTTTTGTTGTTTTTTTTTTTAGATAATCTGTGTCTTGAGTTCTCCTGTTTTCAATAAAGAATTTACATTGCTAGGTAGTTGATATTTTTGTGTTTCACTTTCTGTCGTCTTAGAATTGCAGGATGCTCAGATTCATTCAATGTTAGCGCATGATGTTGCAGGCCCCCAGCATCCTATTCTCAAGGATGGGAGATTGTCTCCCTGGGGCATTGTCTCTTACAAAGTACGAGTCCATCTTTCGATCATGTTGTTGAAGGAAGATGTCCTCTGAGATTACTCTCGATGAATTCTTTAATAAAATAAATAGAATGTTCTAAATTAAAATGTTTATAGAAAAAGTTTACACAAATATGAAAAAATGAGTGAAACGTGAATATTTACATACTTAGTATCAAGCTGGATATTGTGAAGAAAGGATGGTTGAGAAGACTTTGGGTGAATGACACAGCTGATGTATTCGGATCTTTCAGCCAATACCAAGCACCGACAGCTGTGCTCACTGTTATGAGGAAGAGTATAACTGAAATACAAAATATAATTTATTTTAAAACTATAGTCAATGTTAATAAATATGTAATACAAATAAAGCTGAAACAATAGGATCAGTATTTTGCTGTCCCTGTTGCGCAAAGCAAACCATATAATACTGTTAAATGGGTTCTATCACTAAAATAATGCTGGCAACACTTGAAATTAACACTTGCACTTTATTTA
Source organism: Conomelus anceps (assembly GCA_948455865.1). Taxonomy (NCBI): domain Eukaryota; kingdom Metazoa; phylum Arthropoda; class Insecta; order Hemiptera; family Delphacidae; genus Conomelus; species Conomelus anceps. The sequence goes on from OX418220.1 coordinate 51,637,182, forward strand.
CACAAATTACTTACAACACGCACTAGTCACAAGAAAAGCCAATTTTGAAAAAACAAATCAATAACGTTCAGCTAATAATGAATTGTCAGTATCACTGTATGAAAATTAAAACTAACTGCAAATAGGCCAATCGACAATTTAATAAACAATCATCCAATAAACCGTTCAAGGAAGTAAAAATAAATGTCTAAAAACAGTTAAACACTTAATGAATAAATGGAACACTTACGAAGCACAGTGTCTGTTACAGTATTCGATAACAATAATAGCAGTGAGTATTCTGCCACAAGGAAGAAAGTCTACTGTCAAAGAATTTACCACATTAACTGATCACGAGCACTTGACATGCGTAATCACACTGTCTGTGTAAACTGTCACTAGATATGGACGTTGGGAAGAGCAAACAACAAATGACATCTGCTTACGTGGACTACTCCTTTTATAGTGTTTGAAAGTATTCCAAGAAACTTTGGAAGCCGGTAGCACAATCCAGAACATTCTCCGCTAATTTAAAGTGTTTCCAGCATTATTTTACAGATAGAACCTATAACACTATTTTAGTTTGGGGTAACTCATCAAAACAAAACCTTGGTAGTGTGTTTAAGATCCAAAAGAAAGCTGTTAGGTATATGGAAAGAGCAAATAGGTTAGATTCATGTGAGCCACTGCTCAAGAGACATGGTCTCCTAACTGTACCTTGCTTTCATGTAAATGAAGTTAAATTATATCTGAAAAAAAAGGTGATATAAACCAAAATCTTGCCATAAATGATTATAATAAACAAGCTGAGGAGATTAAGGCGTAGTGAGTCACAGTAAGTTATTCAAACAAAGTTATATTGGTAAGAAGTTGTATAACAAGCTACAGCGGTTTCTAAAGTCTTGGAAATATCTAAATATTTAAAAAGCAATTGAGAAAATATTAAGTTGATAAATATTCTTATAGCGTACAACAGTTCTTTTCGATCAAAATTGAGCATCGTCTCAACTAATTGAAATTGTAATTGTGGTAACTGGTGAATCACATTGGTAATATTATATGTAGTTATTGATCTGACTAATCTTGTCTTACATTCCATAACCAGTCTTCAAGACGTAATCTTAAAAAAATATTAGAGAACATTTATTAATTATGAAACAAGATAAATCATCACATACAATTAGTGATGTGGGCCGGGTAAATACCCAGCGGGTAGGTAAATATAAATTGGGTATTTACCCGGGTATTTACCCGAGGCCCGGGTAAATACCCAAAAACTGGGTATTTATCATTTTTATTGAATTTAAAAAAGATTGAGTTGTCTTTTTGCAATTACTATCCTTTAAGGATAGTGAAATGATGATAAAATGTATTCAAAAGTTTTTCATATAGTCCCAAATAGCATTTTACTTGTGAGCATGATTGACATAAATACCCGGGTCCTGGGTATTTATGATTTTCTTTGTTTTTGTGGTGTTAAATGTTATTGAAAATGAAAAAAAAATTGTTTTAAATAATAACTATTATTCAGAGTTCAGAGAGAGGAAAATTTGACCTAGTATGTGTAAACTAACCCAAGGAAATAAGAACTGAGTCTGTAAGATGTTAAGATTCAATAATAATTTTATAAGGATTTTTGTTCATGATATTTTTCTTAGTACTAAAATAAAACATACTTTTATAAACTCTATGACAAAAAGCTTTAAAATTGAAATTAGACCAAAAAGAGAAAGGAATTTTTCAAAAATGCTTTATCCACATTGGAGCTAAGAGGTAAAGTAATGCTGAATTCCTGCATATTCATCTAAATTGAAAGTTTTTACTTTTATTTAATATTATCGCTACATGTCTGTTAACTGCTAGGGTCACTTCTCACTTGCAATCCATTTTCTAAAGAAGAATCATAACATAACTAAATAACAGTAGAAGCATGTTCACTATTTTTGTCATAGTTTCATTTCATAGGGAATTTTTAGTTTTAGGGGTTGCATCACTGACTTGCTTGCTTGCTTCACTGTACACCTGGCTACCCCCTCCCCAATTCCAACTCTAAAGTCTTCTTTTGTGTTACATTCTCACCCCACTTTGATTCTGATGCTCAACAATCTTTGTTAGATCTTAGATGTCAGTTCTCAGTTGTGGCTGTGATAGGTTTGTGTTCGGACTGTTCCCTGTTGTGAGTTTTATTTTGAGTTCGATTTTGTTAGATGTCAGTTGTGTGAGGTTTGTGTTGGTTTTGTTTTGAGTTTGATTTTGACATTGTCATTTATCAGTTGACTACATTGACATTAAGTTCTACATTTTGTTCTAAGTTTTTAAAAATAAGATGGGTAAAAAAAAAGGGCCAGCTTGGGATTTTTTCAAAGAGAAAGACAAAGGTGTAGTTTGTAAATATTGCTCAAAAGAATACAAGCAGTCTAACGTTAATAAAATGACAAAGCACATTAAGAAATGTTTCAAGTGTCCACAAGATATGAAGAAATATTTGGAAAGCCAAGCCAGCAACATTCAAGTCAAAGAGAGTATGAGGAAATCAGGTGAAGGACTGAAAGAATTGTCAGTTGATGTGTCCTCTGTTCCACCTGAGGCAGGTCCAAGTTCATCTGGGAGTCTAAGACCAGGAAGTGCTAAATCCTCTATGTCTAACATGTCCATATCTGGAGCTTCTTCAGCATCACATGAATCTGAAATTTCGTTTCTTCAACCAACTTCAAGATCAAGCACCATGGGAGGGGGAGGAGGGTTACTTTCTTTCATTGACACTATGGACCCGCAATTAAATGTAAGTTACAATGTTTGCTTTACTATTCTAGCTTCTGGTACAGTGGGGTAACATGATACACTTTCAAAATTCAAAGTATTGAAATTTTGGATAGGTTCAAGGTTCAAGTTATTTATAAAAAATAATTTTGAAAAATTGGTCTTGATCCAAAGAACATAATTACTCAAAAATTACCTATAAATGTCTCAAGTTAGCCCACTGTCTCAAATTTACTCATTTTACAGTAAAGGTATAAATTAAGTTGTTTTTATGACTTATCTATAATTGTTCTATAATATTTATTTCTTTAAACTAGTCAACTGCAATGTTAAAACTGGTTGGTTAAATCAAGTCATTTGATAAAATTATTGAAAAAATGTCAAACAGAAATGCTGTTTTTATTTTATTGAAAGAGCACAAACTAATCTACCAATATAATATAACAGAGTATCCAAGGACCCAACATAGTAAAATATTATGTACATTAAAAATCCATAGCAGAGACTAGTGGTTCACTCTATGAGTGGAAGATCAAACTAGCAGCTTCTGTTCCATAAGCAGCTGATCCATACTGTGCCATTCATTGAGACCTGAGTTTACTCCCCATTTTGAGTAAAGATACCTATTTTTTTTGTTTATATCTTTTTCAATATTCAACCCTCAATGTTCAAAACCAATAGGCTTCTTACTTGAACTATAACAATAATATTATATTCCAAATTTCAAAAGTGTAGGATCTTCTGTTTGTAAGAAATCATGCATACAGACAATGTAAAATCATGTAAAATTGCAATAAGAAATAAGACACAGTTGTCATTGTCACTAACTCACTATAGTTGGAGTGGAAAATTGTATGCCAAATAAATTATTTTTCTGATGACAACATTAACAGGAAATAATAATATTATTATTATTGTTGAATATTTAAGAACAGATAGTAAATCACTAATTATCATTGTCATTACCAGTATGAGAAATTAGCTAGCTGTTATAGTTAACAATAGAGCTAGGTTAGATTAGCTAAGGCTAGGCTCATTTAATTCACAGGATGGAAAAGAATCAGAAATTTGGAATGTAGGTTCAGGTCTGGGCTAAGCCTAAATCATAAAAATATTAGACAGCCATGAACCTAATGAGTCTACCTTGTTTTGTTCCAGGAATCACTCAACCAGAGTCTAGCCAAGGCCATATTTGTAAGTGGTGCACCTTTGTCAATGACGGAACACCCACTATGGATAGATTTTTTTCATAAACTGCGCCCGGCTTACATCCCTCCATCAAGGTATCGTATTGCCTCAACATACCTAGATTCCCAGTATGTGGAAATGCAAAATGATATAACATCCCAGCTCAATGATTCAAAAACACTTCATTTGCAATGTGATGGCTGGAGCAATATTCGAAATGAAGCAATTATCAACATAGTCATTTCTAAGCCAGAGCCATTATTTGTGGAATTTATTTCTACTAAAGAAAACAGACATAATGCCCCATACTTGGCTGAATTGATTATCAAAACCATTGAAAAGTATGGCCCTGAAAAGTTTCTGGTTGTAATTGGAGACAATGCAGCCAACATGCAAAGTGCCTTAAGAATTGTTAAGGAGAAGTTACCAAAAATAATTCCATTAGGCTGTCTTGCTCATCTTCTACACCTTTTGTGTGGAGACATTTTAGGTTGTGCCACAGTGAAAACATTCATGGCAACTGCTGTTGATCTAGTCAGAACTGTGAAAAATAGCCACCTTTTAAAGGCTATTTTTGATCGTCTACAGTCAGAGAAGAAATCCAAAGATAGGGTCTCTTTGAAATTGCCTGGAAATACAAGATGGGGGAGCCATTTGTTTTGCCTAGAAAGTCTGCAGTCGAATAAGTCTGTGTTGCAGAAACTTGCTGTCAGTGAAGAGGCTGATATCTGCTGATCTAAAGAGACGCATTTTGGATGATGCTGTATTCTGGGTACGATTAGATAAATTGACCAACGTATTGAGACCCATCATAGATCTGATAATAAGCTTTGAGGGAAACAACGAAATGATGCACAAAGTCTATATAAAGTTGAAAGAACTGCAAGGAACGTTGACTAGAGAAATACCTCTCTCACCCCTTCAAAAAGCTGAGGAGAACATGGTTTTGAAAAACCTTACAAAGAGGATGAAGCGTGGAATAGGCAGGATTCACCTTGCAGGAGACCTATTAAATCCTGCTAGTCTTGGCTGCCATCTAGAGCCAGGAGAATTACTTGACAGCATTGGTTTCATCTGTGAAACAGGCCAGTCAATGGGCCTTAAGACCACAGATATAAAAACAGACTTGGCTGATTATGAGACAAAGAAGGGTTATGGAATAGGCCTTTTATCTGGGATGGTGTTGCTCAAAAAGAGAAGGAGAATCAAGTTGCACCCTTATTGTGGTGGAGGCAGTTGAGAGGCACTTGTGTACTGGCTGATATTGCAATAAGAATCCTTGGTGCCCCTATAACATCAGCAGCTACTGAGAGGACCTTCAGTACTTTTTCGTGGATTCACAGCAAAAGAAGAAATCGATTAACCACCGCAAGAGCATCAAAGATCACATATATATCTCACAACTGGCATCTTTTGAATCACCGGAAAACCCCTAAACTAATGGAAGCTGAAAGAAAAACATCAACTCCAAGACCAGGCACAAGCCATCAAGTAGAAGAGGAGGAGGAAGTGGACAGACCACAGCTGCTTGAAGAACTCTCATCTGAAAGTGAATCTGAATCTGAGGAAGCCTTGAATTTTGATATTTTTACCAGCGAATCTGATTGAAGATTAAATTTCAAATCCAAAGAGCTAATTGATTTTTTTAAAGTGTTAGATTTATGATTGTTAGAATTAGAAAGTGTTAGAATTAGCCTCTGATTTTTCTTTTATAATAGGCCAATAGCCCTCTTATTTTTAGAATGCCAAGGAAATATTTTTTCAAGGAATTAATTTTATTCTAAGTACGTGTTTGAACCATTTCTTTTTTCTATGCACTTTCATTGGTTTTCAAGTAAGATTTCAAGATTGTTTTCAATTTGTTTTTATTTTAATTTATGATTTAAGATTTATTATAATTTCAAGTATATACTTATGCATTTAACTTCTGTAGAAAAGTAGAATTACACTCATTTACCTAGTTTCTTCTTGACACAAAAACATCCTTATTATTTACAAACGTTTTCTAAGAGTTCATTTTATTATGGTTTTTAAATACATGTTTTACTTGATTTTCAAGTAAAATTTCAAGTTTGTTTGTAATTGTTTTTAATTTTTTGATTTTCTTATAATTTATGATTTAGTAAGTATAGTTTAAAGTAGAAATATAGACTATGCATAAAACTTCTGTAGAATTAGTCTACTCTTATTTACCCAGTTTCTTATTGAAATCAAAAATCCTGTTTATTTACAAACTTTGAGTAATTTTTGAAAAAATAATTATCAAGTCATTGAAAAAATGGCAAATAAGTTGTTATAATTATAACTTAGACTATGCCAATATATCATACAATGACAATAATAACGTATTCAGGGGTTATACATCAATGATTCCATAAATACCCAAAATACCCGGGTATTTATGAATTTTGGGTATTTACCCGGGTAAATACCCTGGGTATTTACCCCAAGTTTTAAATACCCGGGTATTTTACATCACTACATACAATATCCAAGAACTGTATAGTGGAATAATCTCTGTTAATTCAGTAAATTCGATAAAAAGCAAATAGATAGTGAGCTCTTACAGGCCCCGTTGAAGCTGCTAAGCCACATGCATGCATAAGTTACATACTATAACAGTGAAAAACGGAAAATGTCAATTACTTCTCCATCTTATGGTAGATGGCCGGAGACAGGCATTGACCTCTGTCAAACGTCTTTCAAATGCCTTTAAATCTGAAACCAAAAATAAAAGTTATAAAGCACAAGCCCAAAGTTCACCAAAAACTACTGAATGCACCATAAACCATGCTGTGAAATTATAGCTGAGTATTTTACAAGTGCTTTTTTTTAAATACCTCCGATGCACCACATATTAAAGAGTAGTAAAAAGAGAAATAATTATTCTATTACCAAAATGTATGTAAACGTATTGTTACGGGTTCTAATGGCTAAAATAAGGCTTGCAACACTAATGTTCATACTTGCACTTTATTTACAAAAATTAGTCTATTTACACACACTAATTGCAAGTTCAATTAATAAAGAAAAATAGATCAACAAATGACAAGCTAAAACATATTTTCAGTAATTATTTACAAGAATTAATAATTAATTATAGGCCGATAAATAATAAAAGAAACAAGAGTCCAATAAACTATCCAATAATGAAGAAAGAAATTATAAAAAGAACAACTGAACACTGATCAAAACACAGTCCAACACGTTATTTGACAGTCCCAAATAATACCACTTGATACAACGTCTTTAAACTGTTAGTAAGCTGCACAACTAGTGAACACTTGTCTCTGCACTTTACACTTGAATCGAGCACTGTTTACTCCAACGGCCCGAGATCTGTAACACAATCTGTCACATGAGCTTTTGTAAAACTAACTCACTGGTTCACGTGAGCTCCTTTATATAGTTGTCATTTGAAGTAAACAAAGTACTGGAGGCCACTAGAAACTTTGAGAAATCCATGGAAGGTCGTCGAATATAGCAGAACACAACCTTGATTGTTCAGGAAGTTTGTAGAATTGTCGAGAAGCTCAATTGAATGCGAGGGACACAGATATGAAGAATAGGAGTGACAAAGACATGTGAATAGCAAGAGAATGAAGATTCAGATTACAAGTCACGTTCGTCTATGAATGGAATGATGTACGTAGAACAAGTGCGTAAATAACTGCTTTGTTTGCTCTACATTGAAGATTGAGGCATTTGTCACACCTGTGACCATACTTTTAAATATCCTCTTCATAAAATTATGCCGTCCCTGAATTAAATGAGTCTTGACCTGGTCCTGGTTCCTTAGAAGTTGGAAAGTGCTGAACTACAAGCCATTTCCTCGGTTCAGGAAAGAGTTTGAAGTCGTTCAGTGCTAGGTCGGGACTGTATGGTGGGGGATGTAGCCCGATTCCCTCCCAGGGGAAAAGATGTCCCTCGGTTTCTCCCCAAGTAGAAAGTTGGACTTAGCCTGATTCCCTCCCAGCCACTGCTCTATTGTAACTGAACAATATTATTACAACCTGCCCACTCCGCTATCACCTCTCATACTGTTAACATGTCTCACCAGTGCCAAGTTGTGTCTAGTGAAAGAGGAAGAAAGTTATTATTAATGAATAGTTACACGTTTTACTTTCAAAAAGCATTAAAAGGGAAATTTTAATACTTTCGAGGAGGCGTACTGACTCACACCCCATACAGTCTTTGCTGTTTATTAGCTGCGTCAGTATTTCAAATGTGTTCAAATCTTATGTGCTAAATTATTACACCCACGGGAGGGAATCAGGCTATGATTTTTACTTGGCTGAGGTCCTGGGACCAGGGGCGGATCCAGCAGCAGATTTTGGGGGGAAAATACCTGAGTGAGTATGGGTATCACCAGGGGGGAGGGGTGGCCCAGGGCGTTAAAAAGACCTAAAATCGTCAATTTTGAAGCAATTTAAGGTTATTTTCAATTGAAACTTTCCAATTTTAATTGTTAACCTATTTGCCTGTGATGATGTAATATTATACTGTTAATACGAAATGATGAATGCCAAGCATTCACGTCCTATACTGCCAAGCAACACGAAACTTTAACTAATGGGTGTAAATAGAATATATAATTTCTGAGTGTAAATAGAATAATAATTAATGCAGCAAAAAAATTAAATTCAACCAATAATTATTTTATGTTTGTATCTCACATGAACATCAAGTGGGAATATAACATTGAAATGTTCATAATATGAACTTAACTACAAAAAAATATGTTATTGGTTGAGACAGCAGCTATCAATTGAATTACAAGATAGTTTTTAAATAGATAATATGAATCCTGGGAGCTGACTAGATTTTACACAGAATTATTTCTAAAAAAATGCCCTCATCCCCCTTTTAAACTTATCTTTGGACAGAGTTCTTGTTTCCTGGGACAACCATTGTTCCCTTTTAGCCCTCCTTTACATTCACCCAGATATCACAATCATTGATCACCCTAAATCCATAGTCCAAAAATGTTGGACTCTTGGCTGTCTTCTGGCTGCTATTGCATTGAAAATTTTTTTGTTCTTCTGCGTAGGGGGGAGGGGAATTCCCCCCCCCCGTGGATCCGCCACTTCCTGGGACGGAATCGGGAGTAGCCTATGGTAAGTGGTCAAAAATTTCCAACTGACTGTTAAAGAAGTTGTTGGGTTACACCGGTCAGGCCTTCTTTTGTTCTGAATGGATCGCGCAAATGCTGTGAGGTTTGTCAATAAACAGCTGCATTAATCATGCAAGAAATGGCTTGGAGGTTAACACTCTCCAATTACTGAGAAACTTCAAGACAAGGTCAAAACTCATTTAAATTCACTGGCGGAAACATTTCATTAAGAGGATATTAAGTAGCTTGTCCACAGGTATGACAATGCCTTAAACTTCAAGGTGATTATATAGAGAAGTAAACATTAAATTTATGTCCATTCATTTTATTAATATTTTCTACTATTCACTTCTCTTCTATTTATGTCTCATCGCAGGTTGAAAAGGTGACCCCTTATTACTGTCCCTAAGACATACCTACTAAAAGATGATAAGATCTTAGAAGGAGGGATTCACTCCAGAAGAATGTGTTACCCAAGGTTGCATTGCTGAAGTAGAGGGATGACTTGATTTATAAAAGTAGATTAAATATTGACATGAATTGACCGGTGATCATTATCTTTGAGGAGAGGGATTATCATTCAGAAAAATTGAAACGTCTTCAGAGATTACACAAATTTACCGGTACGATATCTAAGCTAAAAAAAAGTTAAAATTGTATTGAGAATGGTTTTGTTGCTTTTTCCAAATTTGACTTCTAAATAAATTTAAACTTATTATCTATACCAAGCCAGTTCCCAATTGTATTCTTTTCAATTTTACAGCCAATTGATCGATTCTCCTGGTAAAACAGTTTGTGATATTTCAAACTATTATTGAAATTTATAATTATTATAATCTGTATACGTGATAAAAAATTTCACTATACTAACCCTCACAAGCTGTCTGCTCCACAGACATGGTTAACCTTTTGGGTGCAATGGTCGGTTATGATTTACACATACCAAATTACTATAATTAAAATATAGTGGAATTATTTTCATGAGAATGAGTTCGCAGTCAATGAATATACATAAGTTACCATTTTAGAGTTAAAAATACTATTAATAGACAAGAAGTGTTAACCTAAAACTCTGCAACTTGGATTTTGGTCTGACGGGTGACGGCTAATCATGAATGGAGGGTTGTTGTTCATGGTTCGATATATCGATATTACAACATTGAAACCGATGTTCTCTTAAGGGTCGATGGCATTGTGCGAGTAAAGGGTCAATTACATTGGGATAGTTAGTAGCTAAGCGAGTAGCGAGTAGAAACGTTACAGACCGACCGTGTTTCAGCAGCTCGGTATGTCAAGTCACGTATGTTCACGTATTTCACCTGTAGCGAACAATTGTAGCATATTCTCTGTGAAACGCCTGTAGCTAACAAATTGTAATTACAAGTGCCTGTTACGAACAATTGTTACTAACAGGACTTGTAGCTTCGTGAAATAGGCTCCAATTTATAGAAAAATGAAACGTCCAGAATTACTCACATACTATGGAATTCCAAACAAATATCGCAACAAAGATTAAAATATGGAGTTTATCAACAATTATCCAATAGAATTGCATCAAACCAGTTCACAGAAAATACAATTATATGTCTCATCTGAAGTGTTATCTTGGTAGCCTGCGCGGTTAAATGTCAGCTTGGAAGTTTCATTTTTTCTATAATTCGGCATGGCATATTTAGCTGCTGAAACACTACCCTTTACATCGAGTTGAGCACTGTATATAATATAATTTTAATAAAATACAGTATATTCAGCTCAGTGGAATTGATGGTACCCTATTTCCACCTATACCTCTGAAAATATGGAATCTGTATTTAAATAAATTTTTATTTTCGAAGGGATCAATTACTACAACTATTACTACATTAAATATATGTAGATAAAATGTTTGATTCAAAAAGCATCGTTTTATTCATTTCAAAAATAAACTAAAAAAACGTTTAAAAATTTACGCAGCGTAGCGCTTAGCTAATCCCCCTCCCTTAGAATCATCTTTGACTGTGAGTATGCGACTGTACACGTCATTGGATTCAGAAAAAGATGTGCTACAACTTTTTTCTTGTAAACTGAAGTACGAAAAAGTCCCCTCAAAAATCAGAAAAAATAGAGTTTGAAAAATTCGTGATTGTAGCATTATTACATTATTGTAGCACACTACAATGTAATGTCCCTGCTAGACAGTCGATATACTGTATTATATCGAGACTCCTATACAAATATCATGAGTACGGTAATCCGAAAAAGTACGGTAATTTCATGCCAAATCCCCCACATTTCACAGAAGAACATTGGCAGGAGTTGCAGTGTGTGCGGTCTGCTGTGCAGTGTGTGCAACTCGTTTGTGCTTTGCAGATTGCTAACATTTTTAAAAAGGTTAATTATTTGTTATTGATCAACAATGATATCTATATTAATTGCATAAAGTTTGTAGGTGTTGGGTGGGCGGGATTCTACAGATGCATTTCTAGGACCAAGACGAAAAATAGTAGCAGAGCTGCCAGCGTATCCTAGGCCTAGCCAGGTCCAAGCTCATAGCTCATGTAGGTTAGTTTATCGTTCATGGCTGAAAAAGTGATCAATTGATGTTTTGAATCAAAGTGTTTTAATATCCACAAAAATTCAAAGAAGAATCATTGGTTGGGTGGTTTTATATTAATTTCAAGTTACAACTTGCAATATACACCATGGCGGAATCAGTAGTAATGAGGACGGAAGATACTGTCGATGAATTGGAACTGATGGAAAAGCTTGAACTCTTCACCAAGAGTGAAATCAAGTAAGTAAAATATTCTCAGTCATAGTGAGTTATAAAATATGGTGAGTTTTGAGTTAACTAACTTATGTATTAAGTCTGGGTTTCCTAGAACGCGGACTAACAGTAGGCCTACGGTGTACGATGTAAGTAAGGTTCTTGATGGTTCGTCTAAGGGTGTACAGTGACTACACATAGACACCACCAAAACAACCATAGCTTCAGCCGCCGTAATAATAGTCGAGTTCCAGTGAGCTTTATCGGAAATTTGAATAGGCCAATCAAACATCACTGGTAAAGCTCCTAGGAACCCTGCCATTGTCTCTTTTTGGTAATTGTGCCGCAGATGTTAGCAAATAAAAAATCACTTGAAACCTTCACCAAATTGTAGTGTTATGTCTCCTGATCTCAATTATCAAGTTTTTAAGTGTCGGTCTCAATTAAATAATCAATTATTCAATATTAAAAACTCACCTTTTGAACATAAATACGGCTCTGAAAAGCCTTAAGCATAACATCATAGACGAACAGATAGTTAGAGCAATGGAGTGCCATCAAGGATTAGTGCCAATGGATTATATCAGTGCCATCTACATCAGAACATCAGTGGAAACTGGAATAGAACTGCATAACCAAACCTTTCCTAACCTGGCTAGATGTGACTGAACCACCTCTGTAAATATTTAAAAGGTTTAAAGGTAAATTTAAAGGTATTTCAAAGGTGGTTCAGTCACATCTAGCCAGGTTAGGAAAGGTTTGGTTAAGCAGGTCCATTCCTGTTTCCATTCCACTTCGTTCCATTCACGCAGACTACGCTTCTGCGCATGCGCGAAATGTTTGCAGGCTTTGCACATCCAAAAGCCTAAAACCCAGGCTGTGGCCCTGTGGCTAGCTGGCTACAGGTTATGTAATGCATCAAGTGATGAGATTTTGGAACAAATTGAAAATGCCTTTATTATTAAGTAGATAAATTGCATGAGTAAATAATTAATAAATTAAAATGCAAATTATTGTGTTGCATAGATTCATGCATTCTAAACACCCAATTAAAGTTAATTGCTGAAGGTAGTCATTTTGGGGCTCTGTTCGAAAGGTAGGTTTTCAAAATTGAATAATTAATTATTTAATTGAGACCGACACTTAAAAACTTGATAATTGTGATCAGGAGACATAATACTACAATTTGGTGAAGTTTCAAGTGATTTTTTATTTGCTAACATCTGCGGCACAATTACCCTCTTTTTTATATTTGTATATCTACATATGTTAGATGTTAGATATCGTTTATAAAACATGTTTTCTGTAAGTGGATCGCTACCTCGGCTTATGGGGGCTAATGCCATTCTCGTGGCGACCCACCTATACTCCTATACTTGACTGCATGGCTCAGACTACAACGTAGTACGCGTGTAAACCTTCGCGTTCCCACCAGCGTAGACTAGATAGAATAGGATAACATATGGTTCTTACTACATTGACTTTGAAGAGGTAATGATAGACCTCAGTCACTGTACTCAAAACTTGATTTGGACACCGAATGGGGAATTTATAAAATGTAGCCAAGTTATCAAGTTAGGCGTCGATGACACTGGGTGAGTTAGTAGCTAAGCGCTTAGCGAGTTGAAATGTTACAGGCCGACCGTGCTTAAGCAGTACCGAGCCGAATAATAGAACTTCCAGAATTACCCCCCATTCTATGGAATTTGAAGACAATAAATAATATTGCAACGCAAAATTAAAATATGTAGTTTACCAACAGTCATTTAATAAACTTCCATCACACCTATATGGGCCTTTATTTCCAAATTATCTAGATCGTAATTGCTGAAAATGAGTGATGTATCGTCTGCAAATAAGAGGACTCTGCCACTTATTAATTCTTTAGGTAAAAACGTTTGACTTATATAAAAAAAGCAATGGACCTAGTATTGAACCCTGCGACACTAGCGTGGACCTCCAATGTATCAGATATCAGATTTATTTTCTACTATACTATTCCCAACTAACTTCCTGTAGTTGATTCTACACATTGTTTTCTCACAATAAGATATGATCAAACCATTTCAGTTCAACCCCATTTACGCCTGCATTTCGCAGTATTTCCAAGAAATCTCTATGATTAACACAATCAAATGTATTCGATAGATCTCAGAAGATAGCAGCAGCTTTATCACCCAAATCTATTAGTTTTTCAACTAGAAAAGTAGCCATGGCTGATCTCCGTTCCTGGAAGCCATGCTAGTTTATCACAGATGAAGCTAGCTTCTTGGAGGTGTAGAAGTAACTTAACCTATTTAGAACTACTCTTTCAAAATTTTTACTAATTACATTTAAAATACTAATGGGCTTATTGTTTTCCAATCTTTCCCTCTTTCAATTTCTCTGGAAAAACACCTTTTTCTAATGAATCAAAGGATCTAATAATTGATCTTTACATTCTTTTAGGAGGGGGGCCAAATTGTTACGGAATGGGGCAAATGAGCACTCTCCTCCCTCTTCGTGATGATATTGACGAATGGGTTAGCAAAAAGGGGATTTTGGGTGGTAGAGAAAGTGTTAAAATGTTAATTTAGACCATTTCTTCAAATAAATCTAAGTCTACCATGCAATAGACTTATAACTTACTGTAGTATGTACTCCCCCCCTCCAACCAACCATCCCTCATCTTTTATTCAATCATCATAGAGGTTTTATCTTCAAAGAACGACATGGTATGATTTTTTACCCTTCTTAACTTTGAATTACACTATAGAGGATAAGGATTTGGCCATAAAATCAACTTACGTGTCCCCCGGTGGTCAGAATTGGCACTGTTGTTGAGGTAGAATACTGTTTCTTGTAATGGGTAACATTACAAAATGTTATAAAAATAGGTTTTGAAACCATTCCTTGTAGTTTTAAAAATTCGCCTTTATTAAAGCGGATAATCTATTGCTAAAAACATGTTTCTTATGTGAGAGAATTTGAAGGGCGAATCCGAGAAAAGTTTATTGTACAGACCTGTCATTGCGCCGCACCCCAATTAATAATGTTTTATTCAAAGTAAATTAATATAACATTCTACCAACTAAAGTTAGGTATTATATTCCACTATAAAAGTTGTTCAGTGCCATATTTTGATTCGTTTTAACATAAATAATTTAGACCATGTGATATAGGCTACTCACCCACCTATCAGGATACAGAAACGAATGCATATTGTAACTTGTTGATAATTGTTCAACTAATATAATGATTGAGTTACTTCTTGAACACTTGCCATCTCTGTAGTAATGTGGTACTGATTATTCTTTTCAATTAGTTCCCAAGTTGAGTCGTTTTAAATGTTTATTTACAGGAAAATCAAAACTAAAAGAGAGGAGTTTGAATACAAGATGCATCGTCATTCCAAAAACAAAGAAGACATATTGCAGTACATTGACTATGAGATAACAATGCTCAAATTGGTTAGAGCTCGTAAATTGGTAATTGAACTTTCTTCTAAATCAATTTAATTGATAATATATATTCATGTCTAATGGCCTACTTGTCATTCAGCATCTGCGTTGCGCTGGAATTCGATTCAATAAGTTCTTAAAGCTGTACCTGATTTAGCAATTTTAAAGAGTTTACTCGGGTGTAGTAAAGACAAAATTGATATCTGGGATAAAAGTGGGGTTTATTAATTGAATTGCGGTGATTGTAATGCTTGTTATGTGGGTCAGACTGGTAGAAGTTTCAAATGTAAAATAAATGAACATATCAGGGATTGGAAAACCCAAAAAGGAGATTCAAATTTTGCTGAACATCTCATTAATAATGGGCACAAGTTCAAGGCTGAAGAAAATGTTGAATTTCTGCATTTGATTAGCAAAGGTAGACAATTGAACATTTTAGAAGCTTTGGAGATAACTAAGTTGGTAAAAACCGATTCCAATACTAGTTTAAATGACCAAATTTATTTTAATCAATTCAATACAACTAACTTGGTTTCATCATAATTCCAGTCTACATTTAAAAAACAGTTCTTACGTGTATTTCTCAGTTCACCTTGATTGCATCTCAGTGAGCTTCTAATTTTTTAGTTTTAATTTGATTAAATTCTAGCCTCATTACGTATTTCTTCTTCTTTGTTGCATTCTTGATGTTCACAGTATTAATTATGAATATTATTTATGCTATTGATTTGACTCGTAATTTTGCTTGTTACTCCTCCCACCAGTGGGCTTGACTTGACAGCCAATCACAACGTCCAATGAAGGTCAGCCTCTTTCCCGCTTAGCCAATAGTATCATTCCATGTTCAGTATATATTAAGCTTCTCTGTACTTTAGTTTTTTTTAGTAGGATTGAGATTTATAATGGTGTAACAACCGAAACTAGTTTCTCTAAGTTTTAATAAATGTGGTTGTGACAATTTCGCCTTATTATTCATCGTGAATAATAGGCTGCCATTGACTTTGACGGCCAGCCACTGACGCTTATCGAACGCTCCGTGTGTGAACTGCCCAGTTATTCAGGATTGCTCTCAGTTCATTTTAATTATTCATTTTATTATGAGCCTACTCTACTCATAAAACTGGCTATTACGAACAAAGAATGTTTCCCATACTATATTTGATGTAATTGTACGAATGAATCATATCTGCAACTTATTCTAGGTATATTCCCATGTGTGCTGTGTTATAAATAAGTTCTAGTTTTTATTCTTATGATCCTTATATTGTAAGTTGTTTCTATGTACTTCCTGTCGATGCATATTATACTTACAGCAAAAAGAACTACCAGCTAAAAAATCGAATATTGAATACACCATCGCTAACCGAGTGAAAAAATTGTTCAATGAAGCAATCAGAAGGTATTCCAACGACGTTAAAATCTGGATCTCCTACATTAAATTTTGCAAGCAAATTGTAAGTACCTATTCATTCACATTATATCTATTATTCTTATGTATTTCTAGAATTCAACAAGATTTTGACTAGAAACATAACCATATCAATTATATAGTTCAAGGTTCACAGCACCTTGATAGTACTACAATATTTCTTCAAATTCTATTAATTTGAATCGAATCGTGTGTTCGTTTTTCAGACTATTTATGATCGTACAATTTAACATAAGTTAGAAGGTATTTTGTTGGATTGAATTATATATGTATATAATTATTTCATTGCACATCTCTCATCAATGTAACTTATGAATTGAGAAATTTTAATAGAGATCAATAAATATATGAAAGTTGAACGGTTAATTTGCATTGCATACTAGTGTCTGCTGTTGATTGGATTGTATAAATAAAATTTTGAGTGTTACTTTCTACTGTTGCAATTTGCAAGCATTATTTTAGTGTTAGAACCCAGAGAAATTTGTTGCTTTATCAGATATTTTATGTAAGAGGCAGTCAGATTGAACAAATTAGATTTTGCAATCATTTTCCAGTAGCCTAACAAGAAGTAAAATGGTAAAATCGTATTTAATAATTGAAAAATATTTTTTTGACAGATTTAAAAAAAAATTTCAAATGCAAGTATGGTTCTGTAATGCAAGTAATACAGTTCAGAGTCTCATAAAAAATCGTTCCCTCGGCACATCAGATACCGCATTATAATAACAAAATGAACATTATGCTTTATTTTTTATCTTGAAGCCAGTTTTTGGAGATAAGATAAGCCTACTCATATACTTATATTTTCAATTGCAGTGTTGTCCATTTTGGCTTCCAATTGTGAATTTTTTTCATCTCAAAACCGATTAGCTGTGATTGAAATTAATTGAGAGGTTCTTAATTCCACTAGACTAAATGAATCATGCGATCATGGTTTTGTTAAAACTGCACATTTTGGGCTGCAAAGTTTTACACAAAACCGTGGTCCTGTGACTCATTCAGCTAATCGAGTTTTGAGTTAACAATCTCTTAATAAATTTTTATTTCGGACAAGTTCTGCAATATCAACATTGATATTACGGAATTAATGAGATTAGTTATGTATTTTATGGTCTAAAATTTGATATCACAATATCAGAATTGATTCTACGGAATCAATAACTATTAGCAGTGGATAATAAGGTCTAAAATTCGACAATTTTTTGTTTTCAGGGATTTTACTCATCGGGTAGTCAGGTCTTTCAGCAGATGTTGAACCTTCATGGAGATAAACCGAGCTTATTCAAGTTCGCAGCCAATTGGGAACTGGAAGAGTGTAAGAACATTGATAAGGCTCGTGCTTATCTCCAGAGTGGTCTCCACATCCACAAAGACTCTGAAATGCTCTACCTGGAACTGTTCAGATTGGAACTGATCTACATCAATAAGAAAACAACTGAAGAACAAGGTGAATTGCGATTCATCTATTTTCAATTAAATTATATTACAAATGCTATGAGGTGGTTTTTTTTACTCTAATGTAATACACCCTGTAACATTTACATGCAGCGGCTGAAATCCTGCTCCATTGTATGACAAACTACTAAAAAGTTCATTTCCCTTATATTTTTCCTCTAATGATCTTCTTTTGATAATAATTTTTCTTTCCCAGCTTGTTCACTTTTTAACCGACTTCCAAAACAGAAGGAGATTCTGAATTCGACATGGTATTTTTTTTACTTATTACTATCATTATTTTCCCATCAAGTTATTATATTGTCTATTTATTTTCTTTTGATGTACTTCTGGCGTTATTTTGATTTTGTTATACCTGTAATCATTTTGTATGGACAAATTCTAAAAACCCAACTTGTTTAGGAGGAACCTTGTGTTAATTTTACAAATGAATTGATTGAATACTCTACAAAATTTATATAATTTACAATAAAAAGAAGTGGTTTTATCGAAATGCTGGGAAGCAACAAGCTGATCACTAATATCCAATTGAGTAGATCTGTGGTTCATTGCAACAATCTGTAATTCAACCAGGAATGGGAAGCTATATAGACTGGCATTGGAAATTATTGATTATTTACAAGAAACTTGTTTAAGAACTGTATAATAATTAAATCGCAATCGTTATCATAGGTACTAGCAAAAGCAATAGTTATTGAGCATCCCATAGAAACTTGAAGTAGTAAGCCGGCCTTCCACTGCAAACGGAGCGGACTCTTGTGGCCAAACTACAAATTAAAAAAGAAATGAACATTTTATGCACGGTTAACAGCTGAGGGCTCTAAACAAGATGTACGAGTTCGTGTAGTTTGGCCACAAAAGAGATTGATTCACTTGCAGTAGAAGGCCGGCTTTAATGTTTATAATTTTGAATTTCATCTTATATCAAAGGGATGAAAGATTGGGTTAGTGTCATGTCAGAAACTTTGCTGTTTTCACTGAGGTAAGAGTAAGACACCAACAATGTAGGGAGAAATGTCATATCAGGAGAAAGCGCAAAGAATCTATTGTATCATAAAGAATTGGATATATTTGTATTGATTTTAGTGTATTAGATACTGACTTTGTTTAGTGTTTTCAAGTGTTGTAGATTAATTAGATGCCAAAAGTTGAAAGTTTTCGAGTTTAGGATAATGTAAGTATACTAAACAGTAATTTCCCACTATTCTCTTAATAGGAAAACATAATATGAACCGGGTGCATATCATATTACAAAAATATTAGAAATAATCGTGAAAAAGAATAAGGAACCTCCAATAAAAATTTGCTTATTTTCAAACACATTCCATATAAAATAATTAATTGAATATTTGTGTTGGGAGAACAGTAATTGGAGATCTCTGGTGTTTTGTAAAACCATCAGTGATGCTACATTAAATTGTCTTTAATTATTTGTATACCGCAACGATAGAAATGGTTCTAAATATTCCACTTATAATCCATTATTGATTGATTGATTTCAGAAAAATCCACGTATGATTCAGCAGATCCAATTTACCGGCTTGTTGACGATATCTATGATAGTGCAATGAGGAAAATTCACAACGTCCAATTCATGGTTGAGCTTCTCGAACGACTCAAACCCTACGAATTCACAGCTAGTTTGCAGAACAGAATAGTATCGTAAGTAATTACATGTATTAAATATCATTTAGATTAAAATCCATTAATATTTATATACGTTAGATTATCTATATCTCACATATAATATATCTGATAGAAAAATAAATTTATTTCATCTTACTCATGAGATCCATTTTTGCCCTAGTCATTCCTTGTCATACTAATACGCATATTGTTCTCTCACGGATTTCACAAAAAATTGGAACACTAAATTGTCACATATCTCGTTCAAGTGCACCTCAAAGCCCGATTATTGATTACAGAATCTTCAAAATTAATATTCAACTTTTACTTATGGGCACTATTACTGTTTCTGTTTCAACATGTGTTTAGATGCAGAAAGCTCATAGAACAGCTGATAACAAGATACGCCGCTCTAGTGACAATAAAGGCCGATATCTTTTAAGTCAAAGCAACAGATTAGCTCTGTATCAATATTTCAGCTGCTAATTACCCAGCGTCATGCGAGTTTACTTATGGTGTGTATTGAGCTTTTCCTGTAATAGTCCAGTCAAGTAAGAAAAAAGTAAAGGACAAATTCCAACACGGCTGAAAATCGGGTTATATGTCCAGAAAAACATTCTGAATAAGTACTAAAAAGTCCCCAATAAACATAATTTTCTTTAACTTATTGATGCGGTTTATTTACTTATGTTTACTGGTTAAAATGACTTTAACTCAGGTAACTTTCGATATAAAAATTGCTTCGGATTTTAGAAAACATTGTGCTCTTTGAATTTAAATACATTATAAATTTTTCATAAAATACAAATGATAAAACGAATACAAAATCAACGCATTTAATTTTTAGAAAAAAAAACTGACAATTAAGGAAATCTCTAACTTGGGAAATATGTGAGTTGAAGTAGAGCAATTAGGATTAAAATCTAGATAATTTCATTATAAATAAAACATATAAATTTTTCTTAAAAAAAAAAACTATCAAAAATATCAATATAATAAAATTATTTCGGTCACATTGTTTCATTATAAATTAGAGAATTGTATGAATTCTTGAAATTTAGCATCACGTACAATAGTTATTCTTCTTCTTGAGTACAAATTCAGTGGATAAAATTATAATGCATTTGAAGAAAAAATGTTTGTCTACCATTCAAAACTAATATTAAATTTTTAAGCTCAAGAACTCCCGAGTAAGAGCCAATCAAATGTAAAAAATAGTTATTTTCAAGGTATGGGAGGCGTATCTCTAAGTACCCTTCAAAACAGAATTTCTAGTTATAAGCTTAATTTTAGTTAGACGTATGATATATATAACTAAAATGAACTGCTTCGATGAGCAAAGACGAATGAGCCAACATTCGATCGGATACAATGAACCATTCAATGGTTATAGGGGCCTGAATTCTGCGGGCCCCCCCCGCAAAAAAGAAAATTCCATCACATTTTTGGGCGACCACATGAAGTTTCTGATAGCTTGGAGTCTCGAAAACAAATTTTTAAAGATATTTAAAGATAAATACCGATTCACACTTTTTGGGACGTTTGAGCTCTCAAATGAAATTTTAGGGGTCTTTGGGGGTGCATGCAAGTTTATGAATAGCTATAGCACAAAAACGATTGAAAACAGGTGAGAGTGAATTTTCCCTAGATGTATTCTGATTTACACTCTTTGGTCTCGCCGTTTGTGAGATGCAGCTGTTTCAATTATTTAAAACTGAAAATTTTTATTTTCCTGGAAAAATTACTTCTCTTTTCAAGCAGATGGTATAAACTCTGTGTGGTATTTTGATTCTCCCTTCCCAATTTCGTAAATTCTGTGACCACTACTATAAGTTATCTACCGGTAAAGAAAAACTCCAAATTGGATTCTGGGGCATGACCCGGTAAAATGCTAGTTATCCATATAATAAGAGAGAGAGTAGGGTATGTGTCTTTTTTCTTATCTCACGGATTTCACAAAAACGTTAACGATTTGAAATACTAAATTTGGCACATAGCTTCCTCTAAACTCGATTCAGTGCACCTCAAAGCCCGATATTTATTTTCCTTTCAGACTTTATAAAATGAATGTTCAAATTTCATTTATAGGCACTATTACTGTTTTAAAATGTGTTTGGATGCAGGGCGCTTGTAGAACAGGTATACATCACACTGATGCAAAAAGCTTCAAGTCACAACCAAAGCAACACAATTTTTCCGTATCAATATTGCAGCTCCTTATTCCCTTTTTTTAAATTGTATTGGCATTGGTGGTCCATGTCACGTGTTTAATTTAAACATCCCGTGTATGTCATTCTTGCGGATTTCACAAAACGGTAACGATTAAAAACAGTAAATTTCGCGAAAAGCTTCCTCTAACTCAATTCAGTGCACCACGAAGCCAGATTTCTCATTTTATATTTAAAATTTTCAAAAGGTTCAAATTCCAGCATTTTTGTAAAATGTGACAGATG
Source organism: Conomelus anceps (assembly GCA_948455865.1). Lineage (NCBI taxonomy): Eukaryota > Metazoa > Arthropoda > Insecta > Hemiptera > Delphacidae > Conomelus > Conomelus anceps. The sequence continues at coordinate 51,659,371 of OX418220.1, forward strand.
CTGAGAACTCACAGAGCAGCTGTTACATGATACGTCACTATGGTTCTAATATGGATGATACGCCGATATGTTGTAAGCCAAAGCAACAGATTATATCTGTATCAATAATGCAGTTGCTAATTACCAGTCATACGATTTAATTATTATTATTATTATTGTGTATATTGAGCTTTTCGTGTAATACATTAATCTAAAAAACTAAACACAAAACCAGGGAGATGGTAGAGCTACAAAGTTACTAAAAAGGTAGTTTACTTATAAAAACACTGAAAATTCACGTTATCAGTGCAAAAAACAGTCAATTTGTGAACTTATTCTTTCAAACAGATGAACTGTATGGTATTTACTAACCCTTCCCAATTTCGTAATTTTGTGACCACTACCATAAGTAATCTACCAGAAAAACTCTAAATTGGATTTCCGGGCAAAACCGGGTAAACTGCTAGTAAATATTAATTTTAGTTATTTCCACTTGAACGTATAATAAAAAAATATCCAATAACCTTAGCTTATTTATCATAGCTGTACATTTTTGAGTAAATTGTTCGTCTCCTTATCATTCTACTGAATAAATTGAAAATCATTCTTTTGCCTTCTAAAATAGAACCCAAAATGAGTGTTTTTGGTGATGAATTTCTGTTAAGATACTTCAAATAATTAATCCTCCATGAACTGATGGAGCTACTCTTTGAAGTACTAAGCTATGTACTCTTATACTTTAATTATTTTTTTTTGCAGTGACATGCAGACGAAATTCCCCGATGAAGAACTTACATGGGACACTGTTGCCAAAATGGCACTTAATACTAATAATAAGAAGAAGTGTACTGCAAAAGAAAGAATGAGGTAAAAATATTTTATGTATTTGAGAATTTATTTAATAAAAGCACTTGAAATTCGTTGTTTGGGGCTCTTTTTACTCCTTTTCATGAAAATACAGTTGTAACATCAACAAACTTCTTGAAGAAATATCCCTTTATTTTGACATTTCACCTTTTCAGTACATCCTATGAGTCAGAGTGAAGGAATGTTGGGGGAAAATGTACTTTTTCTCGAATCTTCAATTTTATTCATAAAGTTGAATTTCTCTTGAACCTTATTCTTTATCATTTTTTGTGTCAGAACTAGCAATTTTGGCGATGCAATTTTACAATTAGGCCACTTATTAACTAATAAATTTTTTTATATAGAAATTTTATCCCATTTAATAACGACGATTTTTGGCTCAATATATTTTATATTTTATTAGATAGATAATTCAGCCTTTATTCAGACCTTAAATGCATTATAGTCTTCAAATGTAGGATTGGCAGCTAATTACTTTTATTATAATTAGTGATCTCAAAGAATCTGTGTTTCTAGAGCATTACTTTGAATTGGCGCTATTTACAAAGGGTATAATAATTATTAATTATTTCTATTTCTATTCATACAGCACATGTTTCAGGAAGAATCTGTCATACTGCGCCAACTCATCATTCATCCCATTAAAATAAGAGAATAAAGTTCTTGTAAACGTAGGTCCGGGATCGCTTCGTTACTGAGATAAAGGTGGCTAAAGTTTGCAGCTATCCCTATTTACTCATTCCAATCTATTCCATGAAAAACCTCTAGATCCTCCTTTCAGTTGGCAAATTGATTAGATTTCAAGTTAAATGAGCTGAAAATCGAATAAAACATGCTAAAAGTCTGTAACTACACTAGTTATTAAGATATTTTATGAATAGCTATAAAAACAGTTCTTTTCTAGTTTGATGTAGATTAACTTGAACACTTGTAAAGAATTAAATTCTAAAAATAAAATGTCGATAATTCTAATAGCTCAGAATGTACCCAAAGTTCATAAAATCGGGGTTTATTTGGTCAAAAAACACAAGAATATTGTATGCTGAAAGCAACTGTATAAAATAAGCGTGTTTCGACCAATATATCTGCATTTCATGAACTTTGAGTTCATTTTAGGCTATTGGGTGATTTGTCATTTTATTTTCAGATTTGATTTCTCTACAAGTTTTATTGTGAAAAAGTATTGGTTTATGGGGGAAAAAACTTGAAACATGAGTTTTCAAAGCTATTATTATGTAATTCATAAAATATTCCAGTAAGTATAATTATAGACTTTTAATGTTTTAATCGACTTTCAGCTCATTTTACGTAAAACCTAATCAATTAACCACCTAAATAGAGGCTGTATAGGTTTCTTATTGAGTGAAATGACAGGGAAAGATTCCAACGTTTTCCAAATTTATCTCTGATACTTTTTTCTCTGTAAAGTTTAAATAAAATTTTTTATGAGAGGAATAAGTTGGCACATTATGGCAGATTCCTCCTATATAATAAGCCTCCAAACATATAATTTTTCTGTCTTGTTCTATCAATTCAACTCATGTATAACCCAACAAAGTTTTTAATTTGTAAAAAATTGTTGCCTTTTTGAAAGTCTTGAGCTGTAAGAATTTGATATTCACAATATCTTGTCTGATGAACTCAATGCCAAAAAAAGAAAATGTCATAAATTTATTTCTGAGACATTTTGGTAGATATAGGTAACAGGATAGATGCAGCTAAAGGAGTGTACTATGTCGGATAGATAATAGAAGCAAATCATGAGTTTCAATAATGCAATTTCTTGGACGGACAACACTGTTATTATTCTGCTAATGGTTCCTAAGAGTTGAACTTTCTATAAAACTGACGAATGACAACTTCAGGCTTGCTTAGTTCTTCCGTGTAGAACTCTGATGAGTTTAAATTATTTCCAAGAAAGAGTTTCATGAGTTACACCCTACAAATGGGAGTAGAATATTAAATATGTCTTTGTTGCTCGTGTTCGAATAACAGATTGAACACATCGAACAATACATTGTAATTGGTTAATGTATTTTAAAAGTACTGTTCAAAGACACTTTAATATAATTTATTCGCTTAGAACAAGCTAATAAGGGCATTGAGTATTATTCTGTCATTTATTAGTTAATTTATTATAAAAGTACTGGTCAAAAACACCACTGGGTGGACAGGGGAGACACGTACCTCTGGTTTTCTCTAAATGGCTCTTACGATTTTGATTGAATTCATGCTCTGAATTGCTATTTATCTCCACTATCAACTGACATGAGTTTCATTCATAGAAAAGGTGCGAGGGTACTGCCCCATTGTTGAGTGCAAGCTATTTTTCTCGATTTCTAAGCTTGGGATACGTCTGTGAAAGAAAGTTTCAGGCAAAAAAATTTGGCATTAAATTCCTGATAAATCATGTTAAGTAACACTTTTTCATAAAAACTGCTCTAGGATGGTTGATCGAGCTTCTGTGATGTTATAAGCTTTATTATCACTTACCCGGTGGTTTGCAGCCCATCTGAAATTTTAGGTCCACCATGTTTTTTAATTTCTGATGATGCCCACATGAGTCCGAGACTTGTGCGTGGGTGTTCCCCATGACATGGCTTAAACAGCGAGGTGGAACTACCCATAAGGATCTCCCCACCAATAAAAGCCATTCACTTATTATTATTATAAAATCGAAAATAAGCTCAAGAAATAGAAAAATTTCTATTCAAGAAATAGTAAAGTTTTTCCAACTAAGTAACAACTGTTTTCTACAATCAGAAGCCTACATTTAGAAAGCAGATACAGATAGAACAGCTGACTTTCAAAATTTATTACCTACCTACCTACCTACCTCTATATACCGAGAATGTAATGAGAGAAAATTTGAGATAAAAAATATTGTGGGTGTAGTCTCGGGAATCGGTCAATGCAGAAACACTATTTGTGGTGCCAACGTTTCGATATATTTAATAAGATCATCAGGGCGTGACCTCTTCCTTATCCATGCAAATAAATAGACCAGAATCTGTGCTGCACAGTTCATAGGAACACGTTCTACACCATGTAATTCCGCAAGACTGGATTCAACTTCCACGTATTTTGACCGAGAAAACGGGTGATGGAATTAAATCAAAATGACCTAAAATCTGAATAATTTTACATTTAAAAGTTTTTAAATTAAAATTGAAAGCGAAATTAAACGGTTTTTAGCAGACCGACGTTGAGCGCTTGACTTCTGTTCGAAGAAATGTGAATATTGTAAATGAGTTGGTGACTAGACATATACAATGAATGCCAAATACAGAAAAATCTTCAACATGTAATTATGACTTTAAACATGATTTGCTAGTATGCATAATTATCCGTGTCTATGTGGTCTGTGGATCAGTTTTGAACCCCTGTTTTGAAAACCAAGTGCACGGTTCTATAGCAGGCACACCTCAATTGAAGAGGACTCGCAGTCCTGGCTGGTGCAAACAATAAACCTTATAGCTGGAAAAGTTTGACAGCAGGATAAAAGTAAAAAAATATATTTGCACCCACAATAGTAATAATAATATACCATAAATAAGGTTATCTTATGTTATGAGAGAGGCAGGTTTGTTTAGGTCAGGTGTATCTAGATTCAGAAAAAAAGTAAATACATTTGAACCGTAAATAGTAATAAATGGGACAAAAATTGATAATTTACAGCGTACATGAAATCTTCTAGAAAGCTTAAGCATAAGAGCTGAATTGACATTACGGAAATAGTTACATAAGCAATCTTTTTTATCAGTACTGAAATTAACAAATCTTCATCGGTTAGTGCTGATTTCTGATGACTAATGAAATATTGAAGTAGCATTTGAAGAAATACAATAATAATAATGTAAATATTTATATAAAGGGGCTAGGAAAATCGTATGAGTGTGCAACTCTAGATTTGTTAATTTTAAGGTGAAGCCTTTACTAGCTGTTCTACCTTTTTAACGTTTGATAAAACATCCATGTTAGAAAAAATTTACTAAAAAAAATCAAATAGATGGTGCAATAAGCCCTACACAGCAAGATATGTGGCATAATTTACAATCGTATTCTGCAAAAAAGAGCTTTTGAGAATTTACTAAATTTTAAATTGAAATGTTTAAAAACTAGGCTATTGATAGTAATTTTAGAGATGTAAAAAAGCATGTATTAGAGTGTGAATTGAAAACTCTCCAGTTACTGAATATATTATTTAAAATAGAGCTTCAATAATAGCTTGGCAAAGAGAAAAAATGTTTAGTCAGAACTTGTTTGACTGTTTGCTAAATAAATGCGGAATTCTAGGCTCTCTTTCTAAGGAGTCAAAGAGAGTGGGGCATTTATACATCAGGTGCTCTTTTTATATGGCTTGGAGACATTTTATGGATAAAATAAATACTTCTTGAGATACACATTAACAAGGTACAAATGTATCTTGTTCACCAGCTCTAAGAGAGAAGTCTGTTGGAGACTGAAGTTTCTCCTCCGAAATTATCGATCTGGGTAACTTCTAAGACAAAGGTCAGTATACAAAATATGTGCAGGTATCAAGAAGTCATTTTAATACAATATGTGGAAATATGTTTTAATAACAAATAAATTAAAGCTTTGCAGTATATCTACTGATAATTAGACATCGTGTGAGACCAGACCTAAAAAGCCTATAACATGCAAATATAACTATGAAAATACATGTTAAGTAATGCAACACTTTTTAATTCACAGCAACTGTGTCGCCGTATATAAAACCGCTGTGGAGCATTTGAATACAGAAAAAATGTGGTGCATGTACCTGGACACTTTGGTTGAATTACAGAATGACAACACAAGATATCCATTTCCAAATTATAAGAGGAAACTTGACTGTGCTGCGTTTAATGCTGCTCACGAAGCAATTAGTCTATCAGAGAAGTACTATCTCCTATGGGTGAGTACATTTTTTGCCTTTCTATTCAAAGAAAAAAAAAAATCAAATGCCAGTCCGGGCGCAATATCAACTTAGTCCAGGAGAGATGACTTATTTGAAACACAGAAATAAGTTGAACATCACTTTGAGTAGGCCTAGTCGAATTCATTTTTGTGTTTCACAAAAGCTATCATATGTCTCATTAACAAGCTTGTGTTTCTATTCGCGCCGGGCCTGCACCAACTATGTACCGTGGGCTGTTCTTTGATAAATCATAATAATAGTGGAGTAATTAATTTGATGGAATTGAAAATTAGATTCGAAATTTATCACCACCTTGATTAAACCATATTTGTTCATAAATCGTGTACAATATTTAAATAGTGTCATTTATACATGAAAATAGATTAAAATCACATGTAACAACTAGAGGTTATTATAACAATTAGAAAACTTGCATGTTTCCAGGGAAAACATTACAGGGTACATGGAACCTAACCTTACATTACAAAATATTTCTTCAGTGTAAACAAGTGTAAATTCTGTGTGAACAGTAGAATAGTTTTTGCCAAAATAAAATGTTTGAAAAAGTTTGAAGAGCATGATCAAATTGTAAAATATGTGATGTAGTGAAATATCTTCATATTGTAACCTGTGTTCAAATATGAATGGCAAAAAATGTTACATATTGAATTCTTCGGCCTCCGGATACCAGTTAATATAAATAAAGGTTATTATAACATTATTATGTTATTATAAGGTTATTAAAACCTGCGTTTTGGTATCCAATAATTATTGTAAAAGGTATTTAAACCTTTATTTATAAAAAATGTAAAACTTGTTAGTTATTATTAATGTTATTAAATAGCTTATTCTTAAATTACGGTAAGTTCAAAGGTGAACTTACTTTACTTGATCTATATAAATAAAATTAGAGTTTTGTCTGTTCATTTATCAGAATTATATATTTTTTGGTTATTTTTACGTTTTATACATTAAATAAGCCGAAAATAGTATTATCTCATTTTCTGTCTGTCTGTCACGGCCCCAAAGGCATTTTACGCGGCCTTCTCCTCAAAAACGAGAGCATCGATCGGTATTTTAGTTATTGAACAGTATTGAACACTTTATTGACAATGTCTTTAGCTATAAAAAACTAAATTAACTTTTTTTTAAACAGAATAATAAACGTTTAAAAACCAAGTATTGTGCGATTTTGGATACATTTCTTCTAAGTTTTATTACCACATAAGAATAAGAACAAATCACGTAATTTATCATGATATATCAATCAGCTGTTCTCAAATATAAATGGTGGGCCCTTCGCGGCGTTATTTATGAATGCTGTCTGCAGACTTGTGTAGTCGGAGCATTGCAGTCTTTTAAGAAACATATGTCTGGTGAATCAAAGCTCATCTTATGTTTTATCAATTATTTCTTTGTTAAAAAAAAACAAAATTTTCTAATTTCAATTTATCAAAACAAAAATTAACATTTTAGGAAGGTGCGGTTTGTGCTAGGCTCTTAGGAATTCGCCAGGTAGCACTATTATTACCACATAAGAACAACAACAAATCACGTAATTTATGATGATATATCAATCAGCTGTTCTCAAATATTCTCTCTGATAACTGTCACTGAATTGTTTACGTCCTAAGTTGTTTACTAAGCTGCTAACAACTTCATGATCGTTGCTATCAAAAAAGCCGAAACATATTTAGTTGTATTTCTAAACATAATCCGTACGAAGGACGGGTAGCTGCTATTTTATAATATTTTTTTATGAATAATAGTGTACATAGCTCATGACCATGCATAGTTGTTTAATCAGCCTTTAAAATGCTTGTTTCATTATAAAATTTGTGGAAAACATTGACGACTAAAAGTTAGTAGTGTGTTTTTTAAATCAGCCTTACAGTACGTAATAATAGCAAAAAAATAGGAAAAGTATAATTTCTAATCACGACATTTTGCATTTTTTTGCATTTTTGGGCTGAAGCGACCGTCGCACTTGCTGAATATAATACATATGAGATTTTCTTGATTGAGCGGCCTTCATATTTGATTTGTCATAGCGGGAAAGCTTACCAGGTACCGAATGAACACGAGTGAAAATCACTTCCTAGACCCCAACTGACCATTTCAGTAAAAATATTCACCATACGTAACTTGCAGAAACCCCCCTAGATCTAAGACTATATATATATATTTTTTTTTTTGAGGATGAAGCCTACATAGGTCTTAGACCTGTGCGTGGGTAATGAGTTGGATGATGGTGATTTATGAGTTGGACCTATAGTTTTAGGTGGGTTCCGAACTACCGGGAAGTGATTTTCAGCAGAGAACAATATTTGATAACAAGTGGCTGTACTAATTTAATATGTTGTAAATTCGGCGTCACCAATTGGAAATTTAAAAAATGACATCTTATGTGGTAGACAATGTTTTGCTCTTGAAGTTCGTATCAGATGTTTTGTCTCGAAACGTTTATAGTTTTCGAGATATCAAGCCTAATTGCAAAAAAAACTGTTGATTGCTTGAACTTTTGTGATGAAATTTTGGATGTTTTTGATTTTGGGGGATAAAGTAACCGTCTTACGAATTGGGGAATGTAAAATATTCGGATTCAGCGTCTTGATACACGTACAAAAAAGCATTATCAAATTGGTTTCAGAAAACTAGATTTTTACTATGTTAATGAGTAAATTTGTGATGAAGCGGTAGTCATTGGCGTCACTCTTCGGAAATGAAATGCAAAAGCGACCCCTCTTTCCATAAATATATAATTTTATTTTTATTTCATTGCATGTCTTTCTTCTCCATATCTATTGTGGCTTCAGGGTGTCTTGAAACTCAACAAAAACTTCGTATATTCAAAGATATAACACTGACAATTATTATTTTTTTTAAATTTCTTCCAAGTCTATGTATAATTGTAAGGCTCATTTCATCGTAATTTTTTAATCACATTATATACATAGATTATGCCACTTTTGTTGATTCTTTTTCCTAATTATATATTTGCTATACTTTCACGGTATACTCTGATATAAGTTTTTCGGTTAATTTTCTCATCATCATGATCATTTCCTTTAACTTTATTTTATTAAAAACTATTATCATTTTTTTAATTTGTTGTTTTAGCTCAGTTTTGTCCGGTCAAATTGATCTTCAAGATACTTTAAACCATTATAACTGTGTTGCTGATTATTTTTTATTCGTTTCAGTTTGTGTTTATTGTTCTAATCTATATAAATCACAGATATAAATTTATAATATCTTATACATATACTCAATAATTATAGAAGTAGAGAGAACTGCTATCGATGTGATTTGAATTGATCTTCTAAGGCTGATCTGGTTCTCATGTTTGTTGTGCAGATAGAGCAGCTAAAGAAAGATATGATAGAGCGGTCAAAGAAACAGCAAATGAAACCAGAGAGCTTGCAAGTCGATGACGGGAAGAAGGCGAGTTGCTCTAGTGGAGTCAGCAGCATGGATGAATCTAGTCCTGAGAAAACAGCTGATTACAATGCACTCCAGGTACTGCTACCAGAGACCTTATCTCCTCATAACATCCATGATAGTCTAGGCTTTGGTGAAAGAATAGTTGTAGCCACGATTTTTAACTCTCTTCAACATTCTTTTGTAATCTCACCGTACTAATTTCCATGAAATATAATATAGCTTAGTATTGAAAACTATGAGGTATTATAGTTCGGCTGTAAATACTTATTACACAAGACAACATTATTATAAACCTCAAACAAATGAAGTATGACTGCTCTATTTATACGGTAAAATATAGTTGAGACTCCTGGAACAGTGATACTAAATAATTATGACTCCACGCAGAGTGATCCCTTGAATATTGTTAACCAAGATGGGGAAGAAAATAATATTAATACTCTACTACAAAGCAACTTCATAAATATAAAAACCTGATAATGTAAACAGCTATGGGAAACATGATAATTTGAACAGATATGAAAAACACAATAAAGAAAACAATTTCAAGTGCAGTAACGATTTCACTAGACTGATTAATGATAAAAATGATACTTAAAAAAATGTTGAGGTGACAGATGAGACAATGCTAAGATGGATATGCGAGGTTAACTGGAGAAATGGTGTAAGAATGATAGTTACAAGTGCTTCAGAATATTAGTGCATGAATGCACCAGATGCACATTAGAATGTACATCAGAAGTGCCGTACGTTAAAAATGGTAACGCTTGATAGAAGAATTGAGGAAGCAAGGATGAAGAAAAACGTAGACATGTGCGAGAGAATGTGTGAAATATACATATTTATAGACTATTTTTGTATGTGAATAGACATACTTATAGTCTATAGGATTTGAATATGAGATTAATAATTGTTAATTAGTTGGAAGTGCAGGATAGATTTTGATCTGCAAGATCATGATTGTTGAATGAAGGAAAATAATTACCTGTAAGGTAAAGTTGTCTATAGGAAAAAGGTACTCTGTAAAAAGAATGTTTATACTACTGTAGAAAGTCTAAAGGATGGCAATGTTGGCCCTATTTAGAATAGAATAAAGACATGGACAGAGGGAAGTAAGACGAATGCAATAACAAACTGATTAATATCAAAATGAAAAAAGTACATTATAATACCTTATTTATTTTTGTTTGTATAGTTAACTAAATTTTCATTATTCTCATTTTCCATGATTCATTTCACTGTTATTATTTTCACCGCTCTCTTGGTCGGCTCTCCAGTTTATTATTTTTATTTATGTGAGATTGATATTAAATCAACAGCCGAAATTAGAGAATCTCAACGCAGAACATTACTTAGATTACCATTAAGATGTTTGTTCTTTCCTGGAGTTTAAGCAAATTGCGATCCACTTCAAGTTATTTAGGAAGATGTTACATTTTTTATAAATTTCTGAATAATATCTTATCATATAGTATCATTAGCAGAATATCATCATTTATATAATTGCATGAAAACTACACTGAATATAATGCTAATTCTAACCTGATCACTCTATTTCTCAGATTTCTCTACAGCATCTTTAATTTAGAGAGATTGGTGGTTCAGCATGTGGACAGTTTAGAATTTCCATTATCATGTTTTCGCTTAAACTTTCCAATAACAAAAGAAAAAACAAAAATCTTGAAAATAATTGTAAAGTAAGTGATGTTCTGTGAATAATGATGTTTCATAATATAAGCTTCAAGCAAGCATGGAATATTTTTTTATGTTTCTCTATTGAATTTCTTTTCTCTCTACAATATTTTTTTTTTTTTTTTTTTTTTTTGGAGGATGAAGCCCACATAGGTCTGAGACCTGTGCGTGGGTAATGATGGTGATGGTGATTGATGAGTTGGACCTACAGTTTTAGGTGGGTTCCGAACCACGGGGAAGTGATTTTCTCAATACATTAATGGTATCAGTATTTTTTATTAATTGTCCTGAAATATCTTATACCAGATCTGAGCCAGCCAGGTCATACAATATTATTTTTTCTCATTGATTTTATTTGTGTATTATTTGAAATTGTCTTTAGTAATTCACTGCCTATTGCACTCTTGAATGTTTATCAAAATGAATAAATGTCACATAACTTCAAACATTAACAGGAACTATCAGAATAATGTTGAAATATTAACAGGATGTGAGCGATGATGGTAAAAAGAGCGGAAGTTCAGGTGGCGTTTTGCACAAGAATCCGCAGGAGCTGTTACGCACCGTTCTGCAGGAAGCGACGGAGCGGCTGAGCAGCAGCATTGCATTGTGGGAAATGCGTCTGCGCATGCACCTCGTCTGGGAGGAACAGCACAAGGCGGTCGCCATCTTCAATGAGGCCAATCGCTGCCTTCAGGACAACGCCCTGCCCCTATGGAAACTCATGCTGCTCTATTGGCAGGCCAAGGATGCCAACAAGGTACTGTACTATATTTATCAATAAAAATGCTTTAAAAAATAATTTCTATTAAAAAGATTCAGTTGAGAATACATCCCCTTTATTCCCTTATATAAAATGTACGCCAAATATAATTTCCTCAGTAAATCAGCACCACAAAAGCTCTGAACTAAAGATTTTATTTTTTATGTAATTGATATGGGTCTTCCAGCTCAATGTGCTATCTAAAAATAGCCCCAAATATTTAATATTATCTACAATTTGTATAATTATCTTGGCAACTACAATCATTTTCAATAGCACGGCCTGTTTCATGGCATTTTAATGATAAGTGTATCCTATTTCTTGTACCTAGATTAAATACTTAAGCTTGGGTTTTTGGACTCATTATCAAACAGTTATTGGCGAACCAATTTCGAAGTGATTTAATATCATTTTGCATGATATTCTGCAATTCTAGGGATAAGCGTGTCCTGTAAAATAGTGAAATGTCGTCGGCAAACGCTGTCAACAATCCTTTGAACTTTCCGTCACATAAACTATTTACATAGATGAAAAATATGGGCCCAGATAATACCGATCCGTAAGCCAGTAGTTTGTTGACGACAGTCAAGTGTGCTTTCTTACTTGGTGTTTTAGTTTTTTTGCTTCGTCTTGCAATGGTTCCAAAAAGAAATTATACGTGTACGTTTACTGAAAAACTTTAACTTGAGGTTCATTTTCTTATATGCTGAGAAAACAATAGGTAGTGGTCGTGTTCACTCTTCAAATTGTACTTCGGAGTTTTCAATAAAACACGTTTGATTTGCAAACATTGACCTGCAATAGTCTACCATCAGTAAATTGAAGCTTAAATGGGTATCTTTGCCTGAAGAAAGGAAGCTCAAGAAAGGAGAAAAAATGGCAAGAAGTATGTGATACTATGTCTAAATGCAGTAGTATTACATACAAAAATATTCTCATATATGACTAAAGAATCAAGTGTCAATTCTCAGGCTGCTTTTATATGTGACTTTGATAGTCTGTACTATTTTTTCAGACTAATATATCAGCTATATATAGTTTTCACTATAGTTATGTTTCTTTTCACCAGAAATAAAATTTTCAAAATAAGAAAAAATGTTATAAACTAAGCTTATTCTTGTAGTGTATTTTTTGAGTTCTGAAATCATTGAGATCATTCACAGCGGATTCTAGAGACCATCGATTTTTAGTTTTTGTAATGTGTAAATTTAGTGTCAAATAAAATTAAATATTTAAAATAAAAAAAAGAGTCTGTTGACGGAAAGATTTTGTACCCGTCACTTTTTTCTCTATAAAACCGTTAGGCGTTAAGTTTATTAGAATCTGGCATAAATAAGCAAATTGACGGTTACAGACTGTTTATTTACAAAGGCTTATACTATATTTATTATTAAAGTTTGGATGATCATTGTACGGTGTTAGATGTTTTTTTCTATATGCACTTCTCTAGTTTAAAAATAGAATTACTTTTAATAAACATTTTCCTAATTTTCAAAGTACCTATTTAGTTCATCAAAAAGTTGTCTGCTCCGACACAATCTGTTTGTGCCTAAAGCGGCTCTTATGAAATAACCAAATTGATTAAAATATATAATATAAACTTGAAAAAAAAACACTTTTAAATGGAAATTAACTCACGTTATGGCGTGACGGCCGTTTCGCTCTGTTGTCTAGAGCATCGTCAGACGACCCACAGTACACTGACTTAAGGTATGAACTCATACCTTAAGTCAGTGTACTGTGGGTCGTCTGACGATGCTCTAGACAACAGAGCGAAACGGCCGTCACGCCATAACGTGAGTTAATTTCCATTTAAAAGTGTTTTTTTCAAGTTTATATTACATATTAGTGGAAACAAGATGGATCTTCAACATCATGATTAAAATATATTTTGATTTTCAGGTTGATGAATTATTGAAAGAGGGCACGAGCATGACACAACATCCAAACATTTCCAATCCATTAAAGGTTCTATGGCTTGAACGTGTTGCACTGACACAGGGCATTAAAGCGGCACGAGAGCTCTATTTTGATCTTTCCAAAATGAATCCACCTTACCTGGAACTGCATCACAAGATGACGATGCTGGAAAATCTACAACCGGAATTGAATGTAAAGTACGCCCGCATGTCCCACATTATTGCTTGTCTGCAATTCGGCTCAGATAATACAGGTAAATGTGTACTTAAAGAGCTTCTTAATACTAAAAGTTATGCTTGTTTTTTGAATGAAGACAATGCTCCCAATTATTCCAAATGGATTTTGTTCGTTGATTATTCATTACAGATCAATTTCTTGTCATAGTACCTTACTTAGTAATGTTGTACCGTAAATTTGAGCCATTACTTATTACAGTTTCAACATTAAAATAAAAAAATGTATTTTAGTTCAACAATATTCTTTGGAAACTAAAATATTAACATGGTTGAACAAAAACAGTAATAAATGACTACTGTATTGCAATTGATTAATTCTATTAATATAAGTGGTGATTTGCAACCTTTGGCCAAGACCAACCTTCCACAATTCGACATAAATTTGAAAATAGATTTACTGCTGCAGATTACATTGATCGTTAACGATTGTTGCTACAGTAGATAGATAGATAAATGACTTTTATTTGTGCACTTTACAAGTAATAAAAGTGCTGTGGGCGAAGTTGAGGCATAGTAGTGAGGCGCAGTACGGTTATAGCCCAGTCAATAAAGGTCTAAAAACACCTGATGTTGCAAGTAATTAGTGGAAAGATGAAACTCTCTTAGATGTTAGACCATTACTAGGAGAGTATTTTCCCAAACATCCCCGTAATCTCCCCGGTGTCTTTTCCCTCACCAACCCTTAAAATTAAAAAGGCAGACTTTTACTCCCGCCAACATATCTCATTAACGTCTTAGCAGCTTCATATTGTACTCAAATTAAAGGCAATATAATGCAATTGAATAAGTGTTCTCAATGACTTTTTTACCAAATTACTGTTATTTCGAGAAAAAATGTGTAAAAAAATGTCAATGTCAGAAGTTTTTCATTTTTAGTTTATTAATAAGCGAAGAACTTTGAAAACTCTTCAAATAAAAGTTGAAGGATTTCATTGATACCTTTACTATTACCTTTACATTTATATACCATTTTCTAAATTTACTATGAACCATGTTGAATAAACTATTCCGAAAGTGAAGATTGCACAGTGTGCGCGCCGCCGCTCGAATGATGGCAAGGCAGCCGCGACATATCGGGGCCGTAATTTCTGAATTCTGCAATGAAAAGCAATTCTGCAATTCAATGTTGTTTTCTGTATTTTTAGTAACAATCATTTTTATATTGATTTCATTTTATTTATGAGTACTTTTCAATGCCAGTTTTTTGTTCGTGGTGGGGGTGAGGGAGGGGTGATTTCCCCTTGCCTATCTAATGAAAGACCGTTCCATTATCCACCACCTATGGACCCGCTGCGTTCCGCACTGGCTCGAACTCATTCACTAGCTATTGACTTGATAGCGGTCCTAAGGCTTGTTTCACACATACCCGGCAATCAGGTAACTAATGTCGTTTACCTGGCATAATCACCTTGTATTGAATGATTTCAAAAATCATTCGTTAAGTAAATTATTCAGTAGCTATTGATTAAACAGCGGTCCTAAGGCTTGTCATTTATCGGGCATAATCACGTTGTATTGAATAAGTTCAAAAATCGGGTAAGTGTTATGCGTTCCATGTGATTCAATGTCCCTACAGCTGCGTAAACAACGCCGGTTACCCGGCTGCCGGGTATGTGTGAAACAAGCCTATTTAATCAACACATAGCTATTAAATGATTTACTGTACGACTGAAAAACCGGGCATAAATGTAACATGTCACATTTAACTTATAATTTGTAATAATTGTACTTGGAAAGCAGTTTCCTGTACTGTACATTACGATTTTCCATTATAAGTGGTTATACTTCAGAAACTACTCAAGACAAAAATGGAAAGCTGGTCTCAAATTATAGTTTACATAGTTGTCTATAGGGTGGTGATTGGTCATGCGGTGAGCGTGGTGTTCAAGCGATCGTGATGTTCAGTCACGACCGCTCAAGACTGTGCTTGGATGGGTGACCGTGCTTCAATGACTTTATGTTACAAGCTTTATTATCACTTACCCGGTGGTTCGGAACCCACCTAAAATAGTAGGTCTACCATGTTCCCCGTAACATGGCTAAAACGGCGAGGTGGAACAACCTGTAAGGGTTTCCCCACCATTAAAAGCCATACGCTTATTATTTATTATTATCTTTATATAAAATAGGCGAACATGTTTTTTTGTGATGACAACTCCTCCGTGGTTTCTCGACCGATTTTGTTCGTTCACGTCTCATTTGAAAGATCTCATCGAGTAGATTTTTGATAAGGTCTTACATTTTGAAAAAAGTCATCGTGGACATGAGGAATGAACGATCAAAGTTTCAATTTTTGCCATTGCTTTAACATAGGGATCGGTGAGCTGAAAATTTTCACATTTCAACTTATGATTTGATGATCAGCTGTTTTGAAACAAAAAGTTTATTTTGCATTCTTCATTCAGAGAGAGAGGGTGGGAGGATAGGATAAAGAGGAAGAGAGAGAGGAAAGAGAGAAAAGAAGAAGAAGGGGAAGAAGAAAGAGAAGGAAGAGGAGAAGATGAAGAAGACGAAGGAGAAGAAGAAAGAGGAGTGAAAGAAGAAGAAGGAGAATTCGGAGAAGAAGTAGAAGAAGAAGAAGAAGAAGAAGAAAAAAAGATGAAGGAGAAAAAGAAGAAAAAGAAGAGGAAGTAGAAAAAGAAGAAGAGGGAGAAAAAGAATAAGAAGAAAAAGAAGAGGAAAAAGAATAAGGTGAAAAAGAAAAAGAAGAGGAAAAAGAAGAAGGTGAAAAAGAAAAAGAAGAAGAAGAGGAAGAAGAAAAAGGAGGAAATGAAGAAGAAGAGGAAGAAAAGAAGAAGAAGAAAAAGAGGAAGAAGAAGAAGAAAAAGAGGAAGAAGAAGAAGAAAAAGAAGAAGCAGAAGAAGAAGAAGAAGAAGAAGAAGATTAAGAAGTAGAAAAAGAAAAGGAAGAGGAAGAAGAAAAAGGAGAAGGAGAGGAAGAAGAAGTGGAAGAAGAAAAAGAAGATTGAGAAGTAGAAAAAGAAGATGAAGAAGTAGAAAAAGAAGATGAAGAAGAAAAAGGAGAAAAAGAAGAGGAAGAAGAAAAAGAAGAAGTGGAAGAAGAAGAAGAAAAAGAAGAAGAAGAAGAAGAGGAAGACAAAGAAGAGGAAGGATAATGCAACTCATACTGTGCTTAAACTTATCATCATAATTATGCTGTCGTTCAGTATGTAGAGAATCTACATTTGGGATGTATTTTACAAAGTTTAATCAGTCGCACATTCGTGCGACCCGGGATAACCTAGTAGTTGTCTATTATAGTTTGTCTTTCACATAGTTGGCATTAAAAAAGGAAAAAACACTATTTAAGTTTAGCTGAACCATATATCAAGAGCCAAATCTACACAGATGTAAAAAAAGTCAGTTTTTCGATCTTACAGCCAAAATATGTGTCTGACAAGAAATGTACCGTATTGAATACCTTATTGTAGACAATATTGCAATTTTTTCATTTTGATATATATATCTTGTGAAAGAGAAAGATGTTATCTTCAATTTGGTACCAACTTAACATTTCTATCTTGAGTAGTTTCCGAGTTAAGACTATTTTTAAGGAAAATTTTGTATCCTCCTAGTACATTATGGGGAAAGCCTATACTATCCTTCCAGGTAGAGGTATTACAAATTGTAAGCCAAATATGACATCATATATGAATTTGGACAGCCTCAATGAGCTGATAAGAATGAGCTATAGCTCGATGGTGTGTTGTGAGTTGTTCTTGAGTGAGTGGGGATGAAAAGGGATCCCCTTTTATCCCCCCACCCCGCCATAATCACTTATCTTAAAAACTGACAGTTCTACGAGCTAGGAAGCTCGAATTTCGGATTCAGTGCCTCAAAATACATATAAATGCCAATTAACAGTATAATTTTTCCATTATTATTGGTTTTACTTGGGCATTAGCCTGTGACGGCTAGAAAGACTGGCGACGGGTGGACCGTGTCACAGCG
Source organism: Conomelus anceps (assembly GCA_948455865.1). NCBI lineage: Eukaryota > Metazoa > Arthropoda > Insecta > Hemiptera > Delphacidae > Conomelus > Conomelus anceps. The sequence goes on from OX418220.1 coordinate 51,677,143, forward strand.
TAGCGCGTCGCTAATCCCCCTCCCACAGCATCATCCTTGACCGTGAGTAAGCAACTATACACATCATTAGATTCAGAAAGAAACGATCTTCAACTTTTGTGTGACCTTCTATACTGTAAAATGACGTACAACAAAATCCCCTCAAAAATCAAGTTGAAAAAAGTCTAATTTTCGGAGGATTTTCAGTAAAACTATTGTATTCCTGGATTTCTTGTTCCATGACGAACTGCGTTGTTAATATTAACTTAAAAAGTTGAAACTATTGGGTTAACATAGAAATGAATAGGACCATTATTGTAGCCCATGCGACTAGTATGAGAAGAATCAACCCTATCGAATGATCCGTTACTGAGTTATCGAATTTACAGCAATTACCTACATTTGGCACCTTGTATTTCATACAAGGCACCGAGAGTATTTTCGTGGACTTTTGGGAAAATACGCCTCTAGTAGTAAAACACCTGGTAGAGTTTTAGCTTTTCACCAACTATTACTTGCGACATAAAACTTTTATTGACTGGGATATCAGTTCTATGGTGGTACTTATTTGAACATAACCGCATTGAGTCAATTAGATTTCACAGGCTTCTAGCCGGAAAATTTACAATCTAATTGTAAACTCGCCCAGTGTAATCTATCTACCGTAGCTACAGTCTACGAAAAAAGTTGAAATCCGAGCTTCTTTGCTGACTACTCGCTGATTTGTGGCTGTGATAGTAAACTATTCGTGTATAATTATGGTTGCTAGTAGTCTGACTGCGAGTATATTGTCAAATTATGGGTTCACAATGATATTATGGGTTCGCAATGAGATATGCTAATGAGTGAGTGGTGAGTTCTGTGTATACTATGTAGTCTGTAATAGACTTAAGTCTATTATAGACTTAGTAGACTATTCTACTACAGTTTCTGACTCGCCAGCTTTTCAAGTTGCCAGCTTGGGTTATGACTACTCCATTAGTCTACTTATTCCCTATTTTTTTCCATTACAGATGTTTGGATGGATTATTTGAGGTTCGAAAAGCTCCATGGCAAGCATTCACATATGGCCGACGTTTACCACCATGCATGTCAGGAACTAAACAAGTCGCTAGTTGAGGAATTCAAGAACGAATACAACTTGGAATTGAAAGCATGATATCCAGCCGTAAAAAAGCCTGAAATTAAGAAACGTATTCTCCGTTGTATTACAAAATGCTGCACTCATTGTTTTTGTTGCTGCAAGCCTTGTCGGAAAATGAATGATGAATGAACGATGATCTCATATTTTATTCTATTGAATGATCATATTTTATATAACTGTCAGCTATTATGTGAAATGCATCAACACACCTATCATTTATTACCACTTTTCCCAAAAAAAGTTTTACAGTTTTGGTGGTGAATCTACCAAAACTGTAGCTTCATCATAAACTTATTACCGAAAGCACGAAAAGTGCTACTATAGTTTGAATCTCTGTTGAAAAATACATTAGCCTACTATAATAGTTATTTATGTATTAAGAGCGTGAAGCGCGACTTTATCGCTCGAGCCAAAACATTTACTCAGTTATTTTGCGAGAGCGATAAAGAAGCTCCACGCGCGAATTGCATACAATATTTTTCCTAAAACTGCAGTTCTGAATTGCAACACAATAAAAGCTTGTAGTTTGTAACATCACAGACCATGCGCGGATTTGGTTAGCGTTTGCCTTTTTTGAGGTTATGTGAATTTCACGGATTCAGTGATCCACCAATGAGAAGACATCAAAATCAAAAGCGTAGAGAAAACACCTGGCGAGCGTAAAGTACTTTACCGCTTGCGGAGCAGTAAAGAGGTATTTTACAATTAGTTTTCAGTACGTAAAGAACTACTTTACGAGCAGTTTTAGGAAAATATATTTCCATATCATCAATTGTTTTTTCCTTACTAACTTCATGAAGAACGCTGGGACTCCTTGCTTAAAATTTGGGATTAATGACAGAATGACAATTTTAGTTTATCTTAGTAGACCCAAATGTTTCTTAATAATGATACGATCTAATTTTGTGTTGGACATTTCTTATTTTAATTTTTAATAGCCAATGGCTATTTTAGTTGAAAAATTAGTCCATATCATGATTATGGTAGAATTTTTTTTTTTTAATCTTGAAGATCGATAATTCACCTACAAACATTGTAGATTATCAAATAATTTATATAAATGTTCATTTCAATGTTATAGATGTGGAACCATTGAATTTAATAATTATTGTTAATGTTATTCTTTTCGCCTTGGATGTAATACAGTCGATGTTTTATCGTTTCTACTGTCTTGAGAGTAGAAAAACAGTCTCTTAAAGAGGGATTGATTGTCCAAGCAGATTCCATTGGTAAATGAATTTAATTAGAAGAGTCACATCATTACAGGTATTATAATTTCCATTAAAAATATAATATAGAAGTTCAAATGTACACTAGTTCATCTTCTGATGATTGGAATTGGTTCTAAGAGACAATTTATTGTCGCTCTCAGAAGGTGAATTACATTATAATGTTGAAGATCCATCTTGTTTTTAAAGTTTTTATTATGAATTACATTATTTTACCATTATGTCAGTCTCCTAACCTCAATAAAAAACAAATGACCCAATGACAACTGTAATGCGTGATCAAGTTATATTATTCTTTTTCGATTCAGTGCTGATTCTGTAAAATTTTATAGGTATTATTCCCTTGAATGTGTAATGACTATTCTATGGAGGTTGTTAGTCATATCTTGGAAATAATTGGTAATTGTATAACAATATTCCAATCCTATAAATATAGAACATTGTGAATGAAGTTTGATACCAAGTGATGAGAAAATTAAAGAGTTTCAAATACCTTTATTTTAGTATTTTTATGAAGGGTTTAATTCAGTACTTGAAGCATCCAAAGCGAAATCTAAATTAATTTCTCAGAAAACCTTACATTCTGATTCCTGAAGATTAACATTAGACAATGAAAATGTTATGCAAGCTTTTACTTCCATGCAACTATTGTACTAGTAACTTATATATGTTTTTGAAATGTCATTTGTTGGTTGTATATCACTCATGTAAATAAATGTTTTATATTGTCATAGTTGACTTTTCGTTCTCATTGCACCTCACCTCAATAAAACATCACACTCTTTGTTGAGTGTGACTTACGTGAAGGTCCTTTGTGGTGACAATTGCAGTCCTCAATAATTATCCAAGGGTTGGAATGTGAATAAATTGATCGATTGGGACAGATACGAGCTGTGCTTGCACACATTTGTGACCCAAGTTTTATAGATTATGTACGAATCAGTTGGTTGCTATTGACATCAAGGTGTTCAAAGATAAGATGGTGTTTTACATAGGTTGTGATTCCATATATGTTATCATTACCTCTACTTGCAAGGGCGAATCCAGGAGAGTCCCTCTGCTGTGGAGTTGGCTTTCATTCAATGTGTGTGTGTGTCTTGTAGAATTGTTATGTCAATTTCCTCTTCCCTTGATATTTATGTCAAAAATTCTGATTTTGCCTTACTAAATCCTTCTACATTAATTAAAAAAAATTTAAGTTGAGGTCCAAGCTTGGGACATGATATATTATGAGAACTGTTGAACAAGAAGAAGAAACATAACTTTTTAAATAAGTGCCGATATGCAGTTTTTGTGAATTGGGACACATGATGTTTATAAATCAAAACAGTTGAATGGTGCATATGCCTATCAGCACAATTGATAATAGATCTCATAATACATGTATATCATGCCTCAATATTTTCTCTAGTTTTTGTCAATTTGACGATTTAAAAAAATTTGAACACAATCAAAAATGAAAACGTCAAAGCTTGCACTGTAAAAATAAAGTGTACAATTGAGCTAAGCATCTGCCTTTGTAATGTCCAATGTTTTGATTTTAAAATGTAAACAACACCAGCTTTCCAATGTTTTGTTTTTCACTAGCCAAAACTAACTTGGTCTATGGTGGAAATCTGTTTTAAATCGTAATTCTTTTCATATTCGACCTCCAAAATCCAAATTCATTAGCGACCTCACTATATACCAATTTCCAAATATACCAATGTTTTGATTTTAAAATGTAAACAACACCAGCTTTCCAATGTTTTGTTTTTCACTAGCCAAAACTAACTTGGTCTATGGTGGAAATCTGTTTTAAATCGTAATTCTTTTCATATTCGACCTCCAAAATCCAAATTCATTAGCGACCTCACTATATACCAATTTCCAAGAGTCTAGTATAGGAGTGCCTAAAGTGGTCCATGTGACCCTTAGAGGTCCACAGGTACGTCCTCGGGGTCCATGTCAGTGAAAAAAAAAAATTGGGGGAACATGATATGTGAATGAGTTAGGATAAAGGTTAGATTTGCTAGCTTTAAACGAAATATTTTTACAAAATGTTCAATATTGACTCAATTTTTCCAACTTAGTCACAATGAAGTGAATGATTAGACGGAATATACCAAGCTGAACAGCGGCAATCGAACATGACAGTATTCAACTCGTTCGATTTCACTCGAAGAGTTCTTCACACACAGACTGTTGCCTATATGGGGGACTTTCTTTAAATTTATTGTACAATTATTGTCAAACAACTGTAGTACCAAGACCGTATACAAAATCATATAAAAAACATTTGACTATCTAGCTCCAAAAATGTGGAATAAAATTAAACTGGTTGAGAAAAACTCAGTCCAAAAATATATTTGAAAGGTTTGTCAAAAAATTTCTTATACACATTAATGATATAGAAAATTGGCTGAGGTCATTGGGTTAAAGACACTTTTTTCAAAATCTTTTTTCTTGTAATTTTTTTCAAACTTTAATGCGGTATTAAATTTGTTATGCTTAGGCGGAATTAAACCGGAATTAACACAAACTTTAACCGGGTTAAACTTGCCTTTTTTTAAATGTGTAATTAGGTCACCCCAACACCATTTTTTTACAGGGTTGCCTTATATTTCTGCACCACAGTACCGTACACTTAAATCTTATCCTAATGCAATTGACAAAAACAGATTTGTTATCAACTTTTTCACTTGAAATTTATTGAATCAAGTTTATTTTTTTTTTCATTTATATGATGTCATAATGAAGGTTACTGTGTATATTATTTATTGTATGATGTGTTGCAGAAATAAATTTTGTTCTATTCTAATTGTGCCTATTTTGTCATGAAGGAAATAAACAATCTAATATCAAAGCTGACAGTGTATTTCTATTTGAAACAGGGGCGGATCCAGCAGCAGATTTTGGGGAGGAAATACATGAGTGGGTGTCCCGGGTTTGGTTTTTGAAAATGTGACCTAAAATCGCGAATGTGAAGCAATTTAAGGTTAATTTCAATTGAAATGAAACCAATTTTTCTGTTTTTGTAGAACACTTGAAACACCTTTAACAAAATCGTTAGATAAAGAAATTAATTGTTCACCTATTGCCTTTACAACCTCTTATACTGCCAAACAACCAGAAACTTTATTCTTTATTTTTTGGCTGTAAATAGAATATTGTGGCGAACATGAAATTGGAGTGAATAGAGAGGAAGAAGGCACAGTGGTTCTTGGCGTTATCTGCTATGTAAATGTTTTCTTTTAAGCAATTAATTACTGTGATTTTGACACTTTTATAGTGTTTACTTGGTAATTTGTAGAATGTTCTAGTTGTTTGATTAGACATTAATGGAATCTTTTCGAATATTGTAGAAAGTGCTAGTTTCTTTATTTATTTATTTAGAAGATGATAGAAAAATGTAGAAATTGCTCGATATTTGAAAACCCTATTTAAGGCGAACGCATTTGTGTAAATTAGTTCAGTTGTCTTTGAAAATTCGTCGTGATAAACAAATTGTGTCAGTTCTATATTGTGTCTATATATAGTGATAATTCTTTCTCAGTGACTATAGAGATAATTCTTTTTCCTGTTTAATTCATACCAGTGAGCTACTAAATAGTGTTTTCCTACAACTGCTCGTAAAGTAGTTCTTGATGTACTGAAAACTAATTGTAAAATACCTCTTTACTGCTCAGCAAGCGGTAAAGTACTTTACGCTCGCCAGCTGTTTTCTTTACGCTTCTGTTTTGATTTTGATGTCTTCTCATTGGTGGATCACGGAATCTATGAATTCTCATAACCTCAAAAATGGCGCACGCTAACCAAATCCGCGCACGGTCTGTGATGTTACAAACTACAAGCTTTCATTGTGTTGTAATCCAGAACTGCAGTTGTAGGGAAAATATTGTATGCAATTCGCGCGTGAAGCTTCTTTATCGCTCTCGCAAAATTACTGCGCTCCGCTATGCGTCGCGCAGTAAATGTTTTGGCTCGAGGGATAAAGTCGCGCTTCACGCTCTTAATACATAAATAACTATTATTGTATTACGGACTAGTGCTACGTGAGTTAATTGTTCTTTTTCGACTTTTCGTTTTGAATATTATTGGACAGTTTATTGTACAGTTATTAATTAATATTAGATCGGCCTTTCAACTTTTAGTGATTGATTTTTTGTACAGTTTATTGAAAACTCATTATCAGTTGAACAATATCGTGTTATCTGTTTTTAATTGCTTATTTTTCTGTAAGACATTACTGAACAGTGAGTGTTGTGATTATTTGTGTAAATAAAGTGCGAGTGATAAATTTAAGTGTTGCCAGCGTTATTTTAGACATAGAACCCGTAACAATATAATTACTGAGCCATATGAATTTGTACCATAGAATAATTAATGTAGCAAAAAATCATGTTCAACCCATAGTTTAATGTTTGTATCCCAAATGAACATTAAGTGGGATTATCACATTGAAATGTTCTCAATAAACTTAACTGGACAAAAAATGTTATTGGTCAAGACAGCAGCTATCAATTGCATTAAAAGATCATATTTCATAAATAGATAATATGAATCTATGATAATAAATGCATCTTGTGATAATAATGAATATATGAATCTTATGATAATAAGGAGCTGACTAGATTTCACACTCTCGGTACAATAATTAGAATAGTAATTTTTAATTTGAAGTTGTAGACCACTATCGATAAATTGAAGCAATACACTTGACTATTTATTAAAGAAGAAGGTTCGGGGTAATCCCCGAGAAAATTTTGGAGAAATTACCTCTCTAAACCCACATTTCAAGTGATTCTAGGCATTAATTCTAATTTAACACTAACTTCAACCCACGTTATGTTTCAAAGTAAATTTTATTTAGTTCTTGTGTTATTGTCAATGGGAGATCCGAACCTCACTCGAAACTTCCATTTTTCAATATTTGATCTCTCACTGCTCCTGATTGGGATTGTACTGTACAGTTCTGTGAGCTTTAAAAAACGATTGGAGTGGGGGTCTCTCTTAAAACGTTTTAAAAATAAAATTCCTTTAAAACCACATTATGATCGATAGCAATTCCAGACATCTTTGACTCTTGCCAAAAATTGTCTAAGGCCTACTAATTCCAAAAATGCTTTTATCTCGTGGGGGGGGGGGGGATATCCCCCTGATCCCCCACATGTTACAAACTGTTAAAGAAGAATGAAATTTAGAAAAAAATTACACACATTATATGCAGTCAAAATCTTTCAACAAATTTTTGAGGATTCAGGGCCTATGCTCTAGGGTGATCTCAGATCTCACTGAATGTACTAATAAAATGTATTGCTAATAAAACAGGTATGCTTTTGTACCATAGCAGTCCTCAGCCATAAGCTCTAGAATCCACAAAAACCTTTCAGTACTAGCTTTATTTTAAGACCAAGTACTGAAGTACAGTACAAAATATTTGCAATAGAAAAGTAATGTTGGTTAGGCATTGCTGTCTCATTTTCCTCGCTTATCAACAACTTTGAAAACTCTCCTTCATTTTCTTCTTTTTTTAATTTTCCTCCTTATCCTTTCCTCTTTTTCTCATTTTTTTTTTCATTTTTATCTCTCCTCCCACCAATTTCTATCCTTTTATTTCTTGTTATCTCTTTTCCACTTCTCCGCTGTTTTCTGTCATCTCCATTTCTTTCTCTTTTCTTCTCCTTTTTCTTCTTCTCTTTCTTTCCTTCCTCTTCGTTTTCTTTTCCTTATGCGTTGGGGGGGGGGGGGATTCCCCTCCCCCCACCATGGATCCGCCACTGATTTGAAAGAAATTTTCTATATAAATACATACAGTGTCAGTTTTGATATTGTTCATCTAGTACTTTTTTCGACATGGAAAACATCACAGAAATAAATATAGAACTAAATTACTTATAGTCTTCAAAAGATTGTAGATTTCTTCAAAAAGACACTATTATATCAGTTAATGCTTGAATGGAGATAAGGTCAAAGCAGCTAAGCATATTAATTATCAATCTGCATCAATATTATACCACATTATAATTGTCTTGGCTATTATTATTGCCACCCGGGAAGGTGTTAATGGTACTCGCATGGGAACTACATAGCCTCGCGCGGGCGCGGAAACTATCATGCTCGTACCGTAAACACCTGGGTACTTTCCGGCCTTGTAGCGTCATATACCCACTATCAATTATTGTACATTTTTCTGTATAGTTGTTTTTGAGAAAATAGGAAAATTTTGGATTTTGGGCACCATTTTTCAATATTAGAATTTTGATGTGCTATTCACCATGCCAAGTACAAGATTTATGTGCCAAATCTCCAGCTTCTATTTTCTTTCATCAGCCAATTTTGATCTAAAATGACTGGACTACTACGGAGTTTTTGACCCTTTCCCATTATCAAATAGAACCCATTTCTGTTAACAGAGTTGCATAGTAAGTGTGAATACGTGCAGAAAATGAATATGACTGATTTTACACCAGATTCTAATGTTTTATTATACAGGATATTCATAAAATCTCCATTGTAACTACGAATTTTAAAAAATCGTTACAAATCTTTGTAACATTTATACAACCTAAATTATACCTATATTGAAAAATTAAAACTTGATGGAAAATCCATAACTGTATCTATTCAAGTAATTAATTTCATATGGTGACCAAATCTAGAATATTTAAAGATTATCATCTGAATAAAGAAAATAAGATAATAAAAAGATATCATGTACGCTATCACAAATGAAAATTTAAACTAACTTAATATGGTACATACAGTCCAGGCATTCAAGGGTTTGGCCTCGGAGTAGAAGCTAACTTCCTGAAATTTGGCAGATACTTTCCTCACAGCATTTTAAAAAAGGGGTAAAATGTAAACAACCTAAACCGTGATTACTTGTGGCTACTCAAGGTCAAAAAAGTCCTTTGAACTTGAATATCTTGAGTAGCGCACACGATGAGGACTTTCAACCTTTTTTTAAAAATGCTATAAGGTTGTCAAATTTTAGGAAGTTAGCTTTCATTTCGAGGTGTAGCCTTTTATACGCCTCAATAAGTCTTCCACTATTGATTAATAGATTAATAAGTCTTCCATTTCGCCACGATGTGTGCTATTTTAACTGTATTCTAATAAACAGAAGTATAACCTACAATGATCAGAATATATACAAGGCTAATCTAGGATATTTATTAAACGTGTACAATGGAAAGCATTATTCAAAATTTTTAATGAACTCAAGTTTTCTAAACTTCATAGTAACAACTAAATATCAGTTTATACAGTCGAGTATGAGCCTGGGCGCAAATAGGAACATAGCCTGTGCTAATTTTTGTCAAGAACAGAAATAAATAAATTGCTGCAAATAGAAATTCATTTCAGTTTACCCATTCAATGAATGAGTCTCACCCTTAATTGTATAATTTATTTCTGTAAATTAATTTACTAGGAGTTATGTGAACATTACACCTCACGCCCAAGAATAAGGGTGCTTGCACAAAGGAACATACTCGATGTACTCAATAATAATCATCATCGCAAAATTAAACACGATCATTAGACCGAACCCTTGATTAAAAAAGACTACCTAATTTTATAAAATTTTCATCCATGAATTTCAATACAATCAAACGTTAATGGTTAGTGCTAGATTCAGGAATTCCATTCGACAATTGGAAGTAATTTTTGGGTCTGGAGCTGCAGTCCAATTTGAAATGGGACAAAGAAATTAAAAGCCTTAGGGAAAAGTTATCCCATGCGGTTTTGCTTTGAAGACTTTAAATGAGATGTTTCAAACAAAAAACATATCATGGTATATCATAGGTACTTTATTTCCCAGGTTCGTTATGGCGTGATATGTGGATGAAGCCCACATAGGTCTGAGACCTGTGCGTGGGTAATGGTTGGATGATGGTGATTGATGAGTTGGACCTACAGTTTAAGGTGGGTTCCGAACCACCGGGAAGTGATTTTACAGCAGAGAACAGTGTCTTTTTTGCTGGCCAATCTAATCGGTCACCGTTACAAACGGGACCTACGAGAACGCAGCTTATCTCTCTGATTGAACAGATACCTGCTATGTTGCCACCCTTCTGGGGTGGTAGCGAAGGAAATATTAATACAATAAAAAATAAAAATGGGGGGGGGGGGGGGCGAGCTACGGTGAGGGGGTGTCCTGTGTCGGTGCATTTTTTAGTTTTCTGCGTATAGCTCTGAAAAAGTTGTAGCTAAAAAATTGCTTCAAGTAAAAGCTTGATTACAATACTTTCAACAAAAATGTTCCTGAACATTTTTCATGCTAGACCAGCCAATTTAGTTGAAAAGTTAAGAAACACAGACAAAATAATTCATCTACATTTTAGTAAGCTTATGGATTATTTCAATATTAATTAGTAATAAGAATATGCAGTATTAAATAATGAGTGTGAAGATAGAACAATAATAGGCTCTAAGAGAGGCTAATAGGCTCTAAGAGGGATGCATTTGACCAAGTCACGTAGTCAGGTTGTATACTGCTGCTGCGCGAGTTGAATAGACTGCCAGCCACGCTCCACGTTGGCATCCCTGCAACTGGGATGGGTAAGGAAAGTAATGCTTTTTAAAAAAATTAAGGTATCCCAATTTTAAAATATCTACGTTTCAAGGTCCCCTGAGTCCAAAATTGGTTTTAGGGTATTGATCTTTTTGTGTCTGCGACCACGATATCTCAAGTCCCAATGAATGGAATCACTTGAAATTTTAAACTTAAGATTCTTACATGTTAAGGATGTGCTATGGAACATTTCTTTAATATGCGATTTAAAATGGCGGTAGTATTGAATTTATACCAAAATTAAATTTTCTTGAAAACGGCTGTAACGATTTTGATTAAACTGACGCTCTAAATTGCTATTTACGTCCACTATCAACTGACATGAGTCTCATTCATAAAAACATTGCAGGGGCTTCGCTCCATTCTGCAGTATAAGCTATTTTTCTCGATTTTTTTGTTTGGGATACATTCTGTGAAGAGTTTTAATCATAAAATGGTGGAGCCTTCCCGATTAATAAAGTTTAGTAAATTTTTTTAACGAAAATGAAATAACATGAAAAGTGATACTTCAAGATGGTCAAATGACTTGTTTAAAAACAAAACTTATGGGATTGCTCATGGGTCTTTGTGAGAAAATTACACCAGACCAGACACAATTGCTACTGCATTGAGAAGCAACCAAATCGGACACAGTACCTCACAAGTGTTTTCTCTTCGCTCAATTTGATTTGCCTGAATTTAATTTCAAATGTATTTTTTTATGTGAAGATATTGAAGTATCATCGCTAACAGAAAAAAACTGTTTATCTTCGTCAACAAGTATATGAAGCTTGTTGGCGAACATGCCTAGAAATAAAGAAATTATTTTGGATGATGAGCTGAGAAAGAATAAACTAAAGCACTAATTCATTCCAAATACCAGTTAACATATACAAAAAAGAGACTTCTAAATTTCAGACACACATTATGCTACCAAGCTACAATTAGCCATTATAAGCTCAATGGTCCTATCAATAGAACAGATTTTGTCAAATTGCTTTGTCTGTAAACTTCAATAGACTCCAAATTTGTATGAGCCATGTAGAGCAAATAAATTTCAAGTTGTAAGATGAATATGTGAGTACGGGTTCATTCATGATGAGAAACAGTAAAATGTTTACATTCATCAGTTCTAAGAATGGTTCATTTTGCATTAATCTATGCTAATGGAATAGAATTGGGGGGTAGCACTGCAGGCGGTTTCACACGGGCCACAAAGTGCCAATGAAACGCCGAACACAGCTTTGTGCGCTTAGTCAGCCACAAATCGCCGACTGCCGGCCGGCTGGAGTTGTTGCGTTGTAGCAATGGCATATCATTCGTGCTTTCACATGAAGTGGCAGTTTCCAGCGTTTAAAGCCAGAACGCGCCACAAGCGCATGCAGTGGCCAAATACTCGGCACTTATGGCGTTTTTGCATCTCAGCTGACACTTATAAAAAAAAAAAAAAAAAATTCATCATTCATGTTGAGATGTTATCTAATGAACAGCTGACTGCTGAATGAATATTGGGTGGAAAGAATTGCAGTAGAACTGCTGAAACCCGCGTTGGTCATCTGAATGGAATCTGAGATTTCTTGCCACAACCAACAACATTTTCCAACGTTTTGTCAGCGTTTTGTGGTCCATGTGAAACCGCTCTTACACGTTCTACAAGTATTTTAATCATAAAAAATGCGAATTCAATAAATCATAATGGGAGGCATTTTCATCAACTTATTAGCCCGTATTTGTAGACTAGATCTCAAAACTGCATCAACTGCATGTTTATATGCGTTTAATTTTTATCCATAAACAACTCATATATTTTAAAATACCACAATATATAAATAATTTCTTTCTCATAAAACAAAGGAAAGACATAAAGTAGCTTAGAGACAACACAAAATAATTAATTACCTACAACTGTTTGATAAAAGTGCATCTTACATGTGCTTACAAGGCTTTACAATATATTGCAAATAAAATTACGGGCTTTGTCAAAAAAATGTGCAAATTCGAAAATGAATTAAACAGCTTCCTTGTGCAATAGCGAGTTTAGCATCTTTTGGTTAAATTAAGCATTAACCTTCCTCTTGAAATTCAATATAAATGAATATATTAATATCATTTGAAGTCTATAAAAAACTATTAAACAGAGAGAGTTATCTATAGTACATTGAAGAACCAAAGTAATTGTGCATGTAGCAGCGGAGCTGAGAACCATTGAACCAATCACTCACTCAAGATAGAAAATAACTAGAAAAAAACACCCCCTCTTTGAAGTAACCTGCTCAAAATATTGGGCTTGCTTAACAATAATATTAACGTTAAAAAATTATTATTAATTTCTATTAATAAGTAGACTTCCATACGTTTTTGCATTAATTACAAACAAGAAGTTACAAAAAATAGTAGTGCTCCATGAAAAACTCATAATATCTAGTGCTCAGCTACGATGCTGAGTGAGCCCCTAGACCCCTTGCGACCCCCGGCTATTGTCGGGTCTCCCAGGTCTAATGCTACGCCACTGCGACCAATCCTCACAATTGCAGAGATCAATAATGAATTCATCCATGAATTACTACAGAACCTATATTATTATTCAATTTGTTTAAAAAATTCAAATAACTTTTTCATTGTTCTCAGTTATGATATAAATACATACTTTTATTGTACAGCATAATATGCTATTTAACGATAAAATGTAAAAAATCTGAGTTTGTTTTTTCTTGACTTTATAACTCGAAAATGTTGGTCTTACGTAAAAAATGACCAGGTTTATTTTTGTAGGAAATGTTGTAATCTTCAAATTTTATTTGAAAAATGTTACAACTTATAGTTTCAGAGCTATGAGCGAAAAAAGGTCACCTAAGCAGGGCTCTTCTCACGCTAGCTACCCCCCCCCCCCCCCCAACAGGTCTCTAGTTCTTTAATATGTACCAAGGGACCAACTCTGCAAATTTTCAAGACTATCATATTCATCTGGTGACTGAATTTAGAAAACAATATTAATTGAATTTGTATAATTATCATTTACATAGTCATCTCTTATTATTATACTTAATTGAAATACGATGTTCATAGAAATCACATAACTTAAATGGTGCATATGCTTATGATATGCTATACAACTGATAATAATTATTTTAGGATGTTGAAGATCCATCTTGTTTCCACTAATATGTATTATAAACTTAAAAAACACTTTTAAATGGAAATTACATGTACATGTACTGCGGGTCGTCTGATGATGCTCTAGACAACAGAGCGTAACGACCGTCACGCCATAACGTGAGTCAATTTCCATTTAAAAGTGTTTTTTAAGTTTATAATAATTATTTTACGTTAATTCGTCGGCTGCTTAGAACTCGGTTTATTTCTTTTAATTTGTAAATTTATATACCTTTTATATACTGAATTTGTATTTATTATCATTATTATATCTGTGTTTCACAAAGCGCATCGCAGTTCTGCGATGATATTGAAATTAATAGCCTTATGCCTGGTAAACTAATAAATACAACATGTTTTTATGGCTAATAAGACTTTGCACTCAGAAATTGAATTATTGTTAGAAGATTATGGAAGTATCTGAAAATTGAAACATTATTTAACACATAATTTAACGTTCATTGTAAAATACTGAGAAATTGTCATTGAGCGAGAATTATATCAGTTGAAATAGATTGTGATGACACAAATAAAATCCTTATATCAAATACATTATTTTATAAGCTCATTACTTAAATAAATATGAGATGATTAGTGAAAATTACCAATATTTTTGTTTCCGTGCTTGTGAAAGACAATACCGGACCGAAGTGGAACTTATGAATTACCACATATTTTTTTAAAGCGTCACCAACAATTCAACGTCAGTAAAGTTTTGCAATCCGGTTACTTTAAAAATTCATTGATTCGGATGGGAAGGCTTCAATAGAAGTGGTAGTAAATAAAAATCGGTTCACAGAAATAGTCTTTTTCAACAAGAAGTGTAAGAATTCTCCAATAATTTTTCAATTTTCAGATACTTCCATAGTCTTCGAACAATAATTCAATTTCTGAGTGCTCAGTTTACACAAATATTTTGTAGCTGAAAATTAAAATAGGTTTATCCTAGTTTATTCTAACAAGTACCTATTTAAATTGTTTATTAGTGCAGCTGAGCGTTCGCATCAAGACAGTCCGCACAGGCAACGTTTGCCAGGCGTGGCTGATCCGTCTCAGTCAATGCCAGCCATTTATTTGATTGGCCAACGCTCCATGTGCGGATTGTCAAAAGTTGACAGTTGACAGGGAAAATAGACTTACATGACAGTTGAAAATTTATGTAGTGGCTGTTAAAAAGGTCTTCTTCGATTTTTCCAAATCAATCGTCCCTGTCTAATTGGCATTGTGAAAACGAACCTCCACAGATAGCATCTGTTGATATTTATAATCATCGGTGATATATTATGATATTATCATCTGTATAATATTCAATTAGACAAGATATTTGTAAGAAATATTTCTAAAAAAATTTAGTATTCCGTCAAACATATTTCGTCTTCTTTTTGTTTTTTGTACCTGAGGTCAAACGAAATTTGTTTCTACGAAAATACGCAAAACTTTCTTTGATTTTTTTCATCTTTATTGTCTCAGCCTCTATGACAGTTTACTAGTTTGGCTAGTTTACTATCTAAAAAGCCAGCGAGTAGTAGCACTACAAGCCGACGACCCAGCCCACCCCACCGAAGGCTACAAGGCGAGCATTGTTGGGTGCTCAATCAAGGAGTGCCAAGTCCCAAATGTAAAAAAACTTTTAGTGGTGCGGGGGGGGGGGGGGGGGGGGGTGGTGTTTGCTAGGTCGGTTTGTATTGTTGCTACACCTTGGCTTGTTAGCTACAAAACTCGCTCAGTGTAATCATCGTTTCAAGTAGCTATAGATTCAATAAATTTATACATTAATATTATAAACTGCATTTTTCTGTATAATTTATCCATATCGATCGAGTTATGAATTCGATGGTGTGCTGGAACCGCAATTATCATGAGGATTGATTCGATAAAGTTATTGAACCGATGAACGTTTATTGAACGTCTGAGAAACCGGACAATAGTCTTACACATCAACTTCACAATTACTGCTGCACTATAGACTAGTAACAGTTGCCCACCCACTTTTTCATTTTTTTTAAACCGAAAAAGTAGTTTGTTGAATGTAGAACTAAATGCTATGTGTACAGAAGGTAAAATTGTTCAACACAAAAATCCTAGTGAAGATAGCAGAGGAAGATTCTAGTACTTTCTGTTGGGACCGTAAGCGCTGAACATTGCTTGAGGCGCAGGGACGGGTGTGGGCGTTTTCGGGTTGAGATTGCGTAGTAGATCACCCTGCAATAGACTGTCGAGAGCCTTCTGGACGTTGGGGTTCTTTAGCAGCGGCTGCGAACCCTGCTGGGTGGGGGGAGCATCGGCCGCACCCTGCCACTGTTCAGGTGCTGGCACCGGCGTCGGTGCTTCGTCAGCTGGCACGGCGCCTTTCTTTTTCAAAATGTTCATGATGCGTGACTGCAGCTCCTGCTGCTTTACAACGGGCACAGCTGCTGGCGCTGACGAATTGGAATTTGTGTCTGCTGAAAATGTACAACATAATTACTGTTCAATGCACCATTAAATATTTTCTCAGAAAGTTTGATATAAATGAAAAGTCAATATAAAGTCAAAGGACCCGACATGTAAATCATTATTAAACGACGATAAATTGGAAAAATTTCGTAAAACGTAATTCATTAAAGTTTAAAACTGTTGAAAAAAATTATCTTGCTCCTGTCAAGAATAATAAAATCACAAAACAAAGAAGATAAAATAAAGCTTTTATACTACTGGTTCGTACGCTATTACTCATCCAATAAAATGATTATTGTACAAAGATCTTTGACTCTCCTACATTCAAATTTTCAATGCTATAAAGCCCATATAAGTCAATAAACTTGAGCAAATTCCAAGAACTTTGGCATGCCATAATTCATTGTTTAATTCGTTCATCGAATGCCATTTGTCATTGGCATGTCTTATCAACAATTGATAAGTGACAGTCGAATTCGAAGTTACAGATATTTAAATGTTTATCAACAATTTGTCAAACTTGTGGAGACAGCGTCCCAACTGGGAAAAAAAGTGTGCATGTTTTCATACTTTCTTACAATAATAATGCCTTTTAAGGAGATGCAGTATTAGCAGAACGTTTTGCATTCAGTTTTGAAGCACAATTTATCATTCTTATTTCAAGGTTGATGCTGAAATTTCAGAATTTCTTTATGAGGGTTACTAATTGGATTGATCAGCAAAAAAAACTTTGTTCTCTGCTATAAAACCACTTCCCGGTGGTTTGAAACCCACCAAAACATGTAGGTCCAACTCATTACCTACGCACAAGTGTCAGTCTCAGACCTATGTAGGCTCCACCCCCCCCCCAAATATATATCAAATAAAAATAATAATAATCTCAGTTTCATGTTTTATGAATGACACATTTAATTTTCAAAAATACAGCATTCAATTCTTTTTAATCTTCTTAGTATTGGTGATGGTGTTATTGTGGTAGATATCCATAATAATAATAATACTGTAGTGAGAATTGAGAGAAAGAAGTGGTTCTCGGTGTTATCTGCTATGTAAATGTTTACTTCTAAGCAATTAATTACTCTGCTTTTGACACTTTTATGGTGTTTAATTGGACCTTATGTTATGTTTATGTTATGTTTGAAGGGACGGATTCAAAGATCCAGAAGATTCAAAGATCCTCACACGTCAACCGAAGCTTATTGTGTGTCCCTAGTACGTTAGTTAGGCAAACCAATACCTGTGCCCTTTACAAGATCCAGGAGTTTCTTCCCTATGCTAACGTCCCATTCATCACCTGGTTGCTTAAAGCCAAACAGAGCCATTCTCCTTGCCCCGAGTCTCTCGCAATCCAGTATGATATGCTTGGCAGTCTCTTCAGACTGATTGCAAAGCCTACACATCTGATTTTCATTTCTGAGTCCGATTGTGTGGAGATGTTTCCTGAAGTGGCCATGTCCAGTTATCAGAGCAATTAGCTGCTTAACCTGACCTCTACCCAGCCTCACCAGCCAGTTGGTGAAGTAGGAGCTTGTGTCTGCTAGCAGCCTTTTGCCAAGTGCTTGGCCTGAGTGACCTTGCCATTGCTGGTGATGTAAGTCCCTGGACCATTTGTTTATTGTGTGGAAGGCAGTAGTTTTGCTTATGCCACAGCTTGGCTCTGGGCCAAAGAATGACCTACTAGAACCTTGCTTAGCAAGCCCATCTGCACACTCGTTGCCACCTATGCCTACATGGCCAGGTACCCAACCAAGATGCACAGAGTTGTGTGTTGCGAGCTTGCTGAGTGTTTTGTGACACTCAGTTCTTCCTCAGAGAGGGATTTGACCTGGCACTGATCCAGGAACCATGGCTTCACCAAGGAAGGGTTGCAGGCCTGGGTGATACCAAGGGTAGGTTAATTTACTGTACCTCTCTCAAAAATGTCAGAACCTGCATACTTGTGAAGAGAGGTATGGACTGCCTAACACTCACTGAATTCTGTTCTAGAGATCTCACTGCGGTGTCTATAACCTGGAGCAATGAAGGCAAGGAATGGAGCACAATTGCAGGCTCGGTTTACTTGCCTTACGACTCCGGGGACCTTCCTCCATCAAGAGAACTCGAACTTCTGGTGGAGTCATCTTGCGCTGGCGGACAACAACTCCTTTTAGGTTGTGACGCCAATGCTCATCACACAATTGGATGGGGAAGCTCTGACACTAATCCAAGAGGTGAGGCTCTCCTTCAGTTTCTCATATCTAATAATCTTTATGTCTGAACATTGTTTCATCTGTTTTTTAATTGCTTATTTTTCTGTAAGAAATTACTGAACAGTGTGAGTTGTAGATTATTTGTGTTAATAAAGTGCAAGAGTCGAAAGTATAGTATCTCATGTGTTAAGAATAAACGTGGTTGAGACAACATCAGTATTATTATATTTTAACTTTCCTCCAAATGCCGTATTGAAAGGAAATGAAATATTTGATGGCCCTCTCCTTCTGGTTGTCTATTTCCGTCTTCTTTATCCCGTCTCTGAACTGATTATCTTGTGAATTGCATATAAAACTTTTTTATTTTAGTAACATCTTTGCGGTTGATGTGTCTGTGTGTATGTGCCTGGTTTTTCTTCTCTTATTGAATTTGAATAGAACAAATAAGAAATGAATAAAAATATTGCATCAATTAATATCGAGGTACTGGACTCTTTGACTCACAATACAGACCAAATAGTTCTATGTGGGATAATATTATTTTATTAATGGATAGCTTCAAATTTATAGATATACTAGCTGGCCCAACGCGCGTTGCTGCGTTCTTATAAAAATTCACCTCGATTAAATTATTCGCCACCTCCCGCTGACGTTACATTTCCAATTAGGAAAGAAGTTAGTCCTAGGGATCTTCCAGCTGATCATGATCATAGCGGCTTCATTGTTTTCTTAATCACCACCTCTGAATGAAGAAACATTTCAAATTTAAACCTCCTACGACTATAAGGATAGAAGCTAGGTTTTTTATTTTATTATTCGCTACCTCCCACTGAGGCTGCATTTCAAATTTCTAGCTACATTGGTTAACAGATGTCATCAACCTGGCATAATTACATTTCATCATACCCAGTCGTACGTTTCCTACATATTGCAAGGCTTTGACTGTACAGTAGCCCAAAGTTAATAGATAAACTATTCATCTATTAACCTTGACAGTAGCCTACATGCAAAGTCTTTTGCAGTTCAAAGACAGCGTAAATGACGCCGCTAAGAGGCCTGCCATATGATTAAAAACGGTTGACTTCTATCAGCTGTTCCTTTAAGCTGTTTGGCCGGCAAGTTCAGTAGGTTAGGTCTATAAAATGGATTAATTATTAGCTCCCCTATTAAAATTTATGGTCAGAAACCATCCCCAATATTCAAACAACATATTCCCAAAGTTTCATGCCGATCTGTCAAGCAGTTTTGAAGTCTATAGGGAACATACATACATACAGACATTCATTTTTATATATACAGACTAGCTGGCCCAACGCGCGTTGCTGTGTTCTCATAAAAAGTTCTTGATTTTATTATTTGCCACCTCCCACTGAGTTTACATTTCAAATTTCAACCTTCTAGGTTGAATAAGGGAAGAAGTTAGTCCTAGCCTAGGGCTCTTCTAGCTGATCAGAGAGGCCTCCTTCGTTGTTTTCTTACACAGTACGACCTTACTCACCACCCCTCAATGAACATTTCAAATTTAAACCTCCTACGACTATAAGGGTAGAAGCTAGGCTTTTGATTTTATTATTCGCCACCTCCTACTGAGATAGATGTCATCAACCCGGCATAATTACATTTCCCAGTATATGGGTATGATCCCAGTCATATGTTTCCTACATACTGCAAGGCTCCGATTGTATGGTAGCCTACATGCAAGGCTTTGCATTCCAGACAGCGTAAAAAACGCCGCTAAGGGGCCTGCCATATGATTAAAAACTGTTGACTTCTATCAGCTGTTCCTTTAAGCTGTTTGGCCGGCAAGTTCAGTAGGTTAGGTCTGTAAAATGGATTAATTAATAATAATTATTAGCCCTCCTATTAAAATTTATGGTCAGAAACCAAAGTTTCATGCTCCCTGGTGGCCTAGCCCATCTCTAATTCTTCTCTAATTACGAATTCCGTGATTAATCAACTACTTTCTCCACGTTGCTAGATACTGTTTATTATAGTCACACATAATGAAATAGAAGACCTTAAATAGAAGCCTGGTTTTGAGATTCACCGTTATGTTCAGTTTTATTGATAAGCATCTTTCTCAAATTCTGAAACTAATAAATAAGACTTATCAGTATGAAAATCTAAAATTGTTTAATTGACTTTTAAAATGATGTGACAGTCGAAACTATAGTAACTATGTGTTGAGAATTAAGGTGATTGAGACATCAGTATTAATCATTTTTCAACGTTTCGCCAAATATTAAAAACCTGAAACCTTCAATTTGGAAACTCTAAGTGTCCAGCCCACACAGCTAATCATTTTGTAATAATTGACTCCTTTCATGGTGACATCTAATGATAGAGGCGTTATTAAAGGTAAGTCTTTATTTTGTACATAATGTCCATGTTCAGTTTTACTGATATATATATGCATCTTTCTCAAATTCAAAAACACATAAATGATACTCATCTGTATCAAACTCTAAAAATTGTCTTGCAAAGTTCAATAGAGTAAGTGAACTCACCTAGTGTGGGGAGATCACTGGCGTCATCGCCAACTTCCAATTTCAGCTGTTTTTCCCGTTTCTCTTGAAGGTAGCGAATGACTTTGTCGTATTGCAGCACAGTAAGCTGTCTGTTCTCCTTGAGCAGATTGAACAGTGTCTGAATCGCATCAGGGTGCATGTCATATCCACCAATCGTACCAGGTAGCTCACGTTCGCCTCGCATGTAGCTTTGGAACGTCCGCCTTATTAGACTTATCGCATCCTCCATTGGCATGTTACGGTGTTCTAAAAAAAAAAACAATTATAGTAATTTCAATTTATCACTTGCAATTTAATTTACTCATCTAAAAAACTGAATTCACTGGGACATACCAGATTCTGGGTATCTTAACTCAATCTTTTCAATTTGATGTAATTAATTTCACGAGAGCAAGCATGTTTTATATCAAACTCGTTCGACAGAAAAAGCGGAATGAATCTACCTTACAGTAAACGTAGACAGCTCTCACTGTCCCGACCGTATTGCAATAGATAACGTGGGGTAAAAAGAACACAAAATTTGATATTGTTATGGGTTCTAATGTCTAAAATAAGGCTGGCAACACTAAAGTTCACACTTTAAACAAATTAGTCTATTTACACACACTAATTGTAAATTCAATTAATAAAAAAAAACATCAACAAATGACAAGCTAATACTTATTTTTTTAGTAATTATTTACAAGAATTAATGAATAATTAATTACAGGCTGATCAATAACAAAATAAGGTAGAAAGAAATGATAAAAAGAGAACTAATCACTTACAAAACACAGTCCAATTCGTTATTTGATAGTCCCAAATAGTATCACTTAACACAACGTCTTTAAACTATTAGTAAGCTGCACAAACAGTAAACACTTGTCTCTGCACTATACACTGGAATCGAGCATTGTTTACTCCACTGGCACGAGATCTGTAACACAATCTGACACGCGGGTTTGTAAAAGAACTGTCACGCAAGCTTTTGTAAGACTCCCTAGCTTGTTCACATGGACTTCTTTATATAGCTGTTTTAGTTGTTTAATTCCAAGAATAGGCGGCTTCTCAAAGCTTCAATAATGCTTGGAATATGGACCTCGATTGTTCAAGAAGAATGTAGAAATGACAAGAAGATCAATTGAGTGAGAGAGTTGCAGACTTGAAGAATAAGAGTGACAAAGACATGTGAAGAGCAAGAGAATGAAGATCGGATGTCAAAGTCATGTCCGACCATGAAAACAATAGAGCAATCTACATAGAACAAGTGAGTAAATAACTGCTCCATTCGCTTTTGTAACACTACCCCCACCTTAAGAAATTGTTCTGTCCAAGAACAATGGTACCTTAGATGGCTGATGTCTTCCTTGACTGCTGACCGACTCCTCCTTGACCCTCCAAGGGTTGTAGATGCAAATGGTGATCTAGATACCAGTAGGTTGAAACACTTCTTGCAGCATTGGCTTCACAATTTCCCAGTCCAAGCCATCATAACCACTTCCGAGCCTTGGTATGCCAAGTTTCCTCAATCCTAATGTCTGCATCTTGTTCCTCAGCTGAACCAAGCAAGTCTGCAATGCGTCATATGATGCCTTCACCTCAGGCTGCGTCTTAGTCACCAGGTAAAAGAGATGTTGACCATCCCGCTGCAGATGAAGAACATTTCCTTCTGCTGGTCCCTGCTGTTCCAGGTCCTTGAGACCACCAAACTTCTTCCTAAAGACTGTAGCAATGCCTCGAGATTCTGCCAAGTTGCTGGTGACACAGTCTGCCCGTGCATACTCCTTTGGCAGGGTAAACAAGTCTCTTTCACTTGTCTGGATCATTTTTCCTCCTGGTGGCAGCATGTAGTCATCAGCAGACTCCTTCAGGGATGTAATGCACTGAAACCGAGCTGCTTGTCCTTCCTTTGCATTGTTATTATCACTTTGGTCAGCCATGATGTCATGCTTCCCCTTCTTCTTCCTGCTTGCCCCCTTGGTGCTGTTGCCTTCCACCTGCAAAGTTGGTCTTTCTTGCTTCAAATGGTACTGACCAGGATCTCTCTTCTGTTTCCTCCAGAGTGGGCCACCTTCCTCTGGACCAGAAATCACTGTTGTCCTCCTCAGCATACCCTCCTTGGCATTTCCTCCACAGGACTCCCTTGAGAGATCACTTACATTCCTGTCACAAACTCCTGGTTGATGGACTGTCTTTATGGCTTTATCTGTTTGTCTCCTGCTGGTTTGCCTCCTCTTCTCACAACTGCAGCATTGAATCTCCTTCTTGCCAACTCCCAACTGTTCCAGGACTAACTCCACAATCTTCTGAATTGTGCTTTCTCTAGCCATTTCAGCTCCCATAGCCCTCACCTTAGAATCTCCTGGCACTGACTGCAAAACGGCTTCATACGCCAATGCTTGGGCTAGAGCAACTCTCAGTGTTTTTGGTCTAGCTAACTTGACTGTAAGTTGAGTCTCTGGAGTCCTCAACCCAATCAGAAACCTTTCTACTGCTAGGCTTTCATATATGTTGTCATCAACAGAGGGATTTCAATAATCTCTGGTGTTTCAATAATAATTGACTAAGATGTTTTTATTCGTTTTATTTATGTTTTTCATGTACAAACGTGTAGTGTACAATATATTTGAGATTTGTGTGATATATGTGTTGTGTATTTGCCATACGCTAAATAAATAACAGAGGGATATGCATTCCTCACTAGTCGAGCAATAGCAGCCTCAAACTCCTGCAGTAATTCATTCGGTCCTTGGACTCTCTTATTGAGCTGAAATCTGTACAACTGCTCCATGTGCTTGTTGCCAAACCGCATCTCCAGGCGTTTCCACAGCTCACTGAAGTTCCACTTTTCAGCTGATGGAATTGAATGAAGAATTGCCAATGCTTCCCCTCGGAGATTCATCACCAAAACATAGGCCTTTGTTGTGGATGACCAACCATGGAACTCTGCTTCTGTATCAAAAAGCGTTTGGTAATCTTCTAAAGGTGTCTTCCCATCATAGGTTGGCAGCCCAGTATGCTGGGGAAGAGTAACTGACTGCTTATCTTCCTCCTTCCTTTCCAGTACTGACTTCTCTGAGATGGCTAGGTCTGGAATATCTGAAGATCTATTCACTTTGTCATGTCTGCTTGAAGATCCAGCACCGCACTCCAGCTTCTTGAGTCGATCTTCCATTGTTTTCAAATCCTCTTTCACCTTACTGACTTCTTGATTAACAGAATCAGCAAGATTTTCAACTTTCTGTTCCATGGCTTCTTGTAATGAGGTGATATTTTCCTTTAATTTTCCCTCCATAGATGCCATATTCTCTTGAAGTTCACCCTTCATTGATGTGAAGTTCTGCTCCATGGATGTAATATTCTCTTGAAGTTTGCCCTCCATGGATGTGACATTCTCCCTCATATCCTAAATTGATGAAATTAATTTTGTATCAGGAGTCTCGAAGAGGTATATTGCTGGATCTTCTCCATCTGCCAATAACGCCTCACAAAGCCGGTCTTGTAGAGTTGACTTCTTTCCAGATGTCTTCTAATTCCCGTTTGAGATCAGCCACTTTTAAATCATACAATGTAATTTTGCCAGCCATTTTAAATTAACTTGAAAGAAATCCCACCAATTGTTACGGGTTCTAATGTCTAAAATAAGGCTGGCAACACTAAAGTTCACACTTTACACAAATTAGTCTATTTACACACACTAATTGTAAATTCAATTAATAAATAAAAACAGATCAACAAATGACAAGCTAATACTTATTTTTTTAGTAATTGTTTACAAGAATTAATGAATAATTAATTACAGGCTGATCAATAACAAAAGAAACTAGAGTCCAATAAACTGTACAATAATGTAGAAAGAAATGATAAAAATAGCAACTAATTGCTTACAAAACACAGTCCAATTCGTTATTTGACAGTCCCAAATAGTATCACTTAACACAATGTCTTAAAACTATTAGTAAGCTGCACAAACAGTAAACACTTGTCTCTGCACTATACACTGGAATCGAGCATTGTTTACTCCACTGGCACGAGATCTGTAACACAATCTGACACACGGGTTTGTTTGATCGGATGTCAAAGTCATGTCCAACCATGAAAACAATAGAACAAGTGCGTAAATAACTGCTCCATTCGCTTTTGTAACAATATTATATATCCAACCTAACCTCAGCTCTTGACTGTTTATTTTATATTCCCATAGCAACGTATGCCATGGGATTAAAAAAACTTCACAAATGTCCTTATAACTCCAATTCCAATATCAACTTTTTTCTGACAAATTTAGTATCAAATAAAACATTTTTACTTATTCTTTCCATCAATAATAAATTTAACATCCTTCACAATCGTTTAACACTTCAAAAACTCTACATTTACGTATGTATGTTCCCAGTAAACTCCGAAACCGCTGAACCGATTTTTATGAAATTTTCATGCACAATGTAGAATAGTCCCAAGATGGTTCCTGTGAAGTTCAAAAGTCCTCGCTGAAGACACACAAAGGAAAAAATCTATCCTTAAAGGAACACCTGATACATTTTTTAATCATAAATGGCAGACCCCTCAGTGGTGTTATCTACGCTGTCTGGAATGCAAAGACTTTGCATGTACCGTGTAGTCAGAGCCTTGAAATCACGTGGGAAACATATTACTGGATATTATGAAATGTAATTATGATGGGTTGACAACATCTGTTACCCAATGCAGCTAGAAATTTGAAATTTGAATTGTAGCCTCAGTGAGAGGTAGCGAATAATTAAATAAAAAACCAAGCTTCTACCCTAATAGTCGTAGAAGGTTTAAGTTTGAAATGTTCATTCAGAGGCGGTGAGTAAGAAAACAACGAAGGCCTCTCTGATCAGCTTCTCTCTGATCTTTGGCTTCTCTTTTCTGTGGGCTCACCTTCTTAGTCTATTCTCTCTCATCTGTGGAGCATACATTCATCAATTTACCTTTACTGCTAATTACTTCTCGATCTCAGCTAACTATAATAAATGCCTCATGAAATTTCTATCACTCACGTAATATTCCATCTTCGTTCATGTTTAACTTTCATATCTTTTCCTCTACTGCCTATCATTTTTACTCCTGTCACTGTCATCGCTCACTTACCCTCTCTCATTAGCTCCCACACTTTGTTTTCCCTACTCACTCTATCTCTCTCTCTCTTTCTCTTGCCACTCATGTTCACTCTTGAGCCCGATGTCATCCTCCCAACACTCCTGTTAACCTTTTCAATTCGTCTAGTCGATATAAATTTATCTTTCCACTATGCTCTACCAGATTCAAAAATTATGATAATGCATTCCTGTCAAAACTATTCGCCACGCTAGCTTTGTCTCCCTTTCTTCCAAACACTCTTTTGCAATACACTCAATCATCAGTCCTAATCAATCCTCCTTTCTCTCGTCATGAGTTTTCCCTTCTCTCTTTCATGCTCTTATCTATTCAATTCATACATCTGTTTCCTACCATATGTTTCTTCAAACTTAATATCCTCTGTACTTGTATCTTTGCGGTCTGTTTCTGCTGGTTCTTTTCGTTATTGTTGCAGTTTAATGGCAACACTCGAACAGCCTGGCGTACTACATCCTCCTTGAAACGTTTCGTGGACTGAATGCAACTTGGGCTGTTTTACAGGGCATCTTATTTTCGGCTACGCTTGTTCTCCTCCCTTGAAACTGAACTCTGAATTATTTAATCTGCTAATCTTTATTGAGTGGAGTCGACTCGACTACTACTCTACGACCATGCGGACAAAATACTTAAATTTCAATTTTTTTAGGTTAAGTTATTCTAGTGTTAATTTGGTATTAGTGATCATGCTTTGCTTCTGGGTTGGGTTGATGCAGGTCGGCAGTCCTCTAGATGTCGCTTCCTAACACACCAGCTCGCTCGGCCTCAACCTCTTCCATTCCTAACAGTTCAATCGGCACTGGGCTCATACTATCTAATGATCTTTTATCTTATAATAAACATTGTTTCAGGGCTTGTCACTTGAACGCACAATCTCTACGATGTCACATAGACGAACTCAGAGCAATCTTCCAGTTCAACAACTTCGATGTAATAGGAATTTCTGAATCTTTTTAAAACTTTTTTTAAAAGTATTTCATCATCTCAAGTAGCTATATCAGGATATAATCTTTTCCGTAACGATAGGTTGAATAGAGCGTGTGGAGGCGTTGCAGTGTATGTTAAAGACGGTATCAAGACAAAAATACTTGCTGTGTCCGAATTCTTACCAGGTGAACCTAGGCCAGAATACATGTTATTGGAGTTAACTTTGTCTAGGTCTGATAAATTGTTACTTGGTGTCTGTTATCGCCCTCCAAAGATTGGTTATTTTACCGACTTTGAAAATGCTTTACAGTCTTTCATGCCTAATTACAGTCGTATCCTACTAATGGGAGATATGAATACGGACCTCAACATGGCCCATCATAACTTTGACTACACCCAACTCACTACTATTTTTGAATGTCTCAATCTGACCATACTGCCACTAAATCCCACTCATCATACTAATGTATCTGGCACTTTTATTGACTTATTAATTGCATTGTTAGCGACCCTGATGAGGTGATTCACAAGAACCAAATCTCAGTTCCAGCTATTTCTGGTCATGATCTGATTTACTGTGTACTCTCCTATAAAGCTCCCAAGCCTGTACCCAAATTAATACTTTCAGAGATTTTAGACATATTGACGAAGAAGCATTTATGACTGATGTAGCTAAAACAGCATGGAACGAAATATTAGCTTTGTCTTCGGTTGATGCAATGGCAACTACTCTAGAAAACAAGATTTTGAATCTATATGACAAGCATGCACCAACTGTGACTAAACGAATTAATAGCAAACGACCTGTTAAATGGATAACTGATGAAATATTGCAGCTCATGGCACAAAGGGACTCAGCTCATAGGAAGGCTAAAAGAACAGGTGACATTGACAATTGGACCACTTACAGACGCTTACGTAACAAAGTAAAACAAGAACTTCGTAACTCTAAGATTAGGTACGAAACTCTTTTTTAACTGAAAACCGACTCAATTCATCATCGTTATGGCGTGGTATCAAACAGTTTGGAATTGGGAAACAAAAATCACATACCCAAATCAACCTTTCGCTTGACGATATTAATGAACATTTTGTATCCCAATCTTCTCAAAGTGATGAGACAGTAATTGAAAACCATCTAGAAAGTCTAATTGATCAAGTTTCCAACTCTCCTATTCCACCAGCCTCCCAGTTTCAATTTCGTCCAATTTCTGAGCATGAGGCTCTCAAAGCTATCCAGCATATTCACAGCAATGCAATAGGAGCAGATAAAAGTCCTATCAAATTTATCAAGAGAATTCTCTCTGCAATTCTACCTGTAATAACTTACATATTTAATGCTTCCCTTCAAAGTGGTCTCTTTCCTAAAAATTGGAAATATGCTCATGTTCGCCCTCTTAACAAAGTTTCGTGTCCAACTAAAGTCGAAGACTTCAGGCCTATAAGTATTTTGCCTGCAATTTCCAAAGCACTTGAAGGACTTGTTCATTCACAAATAGTCGAATTTCTTGAAAAGAATAGCAAACTTCATAACTTCCAGTCTGGTTTTAGAAAATTGCATTCCACAGAAACAGCTCTACTGCGTGTTACTGAAGATATCAGGTCGTCCATGGACCACAGAAAGTGTACTATACTGTGTCTGTTCGATTTTTCCAAAGCTTTTGATACTGTCGACCACCAAATCCTTCTCAACAAATTACTCCTCCTTGGTTTCAGTCACAAAGCTGTAAAATGGTTTCATACTTATCTCGTAGACAGAAAGCAGTGTGTCACTGATGGTGAATTGCAATCACAGTGGAAAAATGTAATTCATGGCGTCCCCCAAGGTTCAATTCTTGGCCCCCTTTTATCTACATTGTATGCAAATGATCTTTCTTCCATAATTAGGTTTTCAAAATTTCACACCTATGCTGACGATCTTCAAATTTATTCTAGTTGCTCTGTTAGAGACCTTTACCAAACCATCCATAATATGAATGAAGAAATAGTGAAAATCACTGAATGGACTAAAAAATGGCCTCAAACTTAATCCACTCAAAACTCAACCTATAATAATTGGCTGCTCTCGTTTAATCAATGGCATAGACTTCCAATCAATTCCAAAAATCACTGTCGATGGCACTAGTATTTCGTATTGCAAATCAGTAAAAAACTTAGGAATCATAATGAATACTACTCTTGACTGGACTGAACATGCTGTAGGCACCTGCAAAAGAGTTTTCTCTGCCATGCACTCTTTGAAGAAAATGCAAGACATCCTTCCTAGGCATATCCGACTATTACTTGTCAAAACTCTAATTTTCCCATACTTCATATACTGCAATTCAGTTATAAACGATATGACAGTAACACTCAATGAAAGGTTGCAGCGTAGTCAGAACTACTGCATGCGTTTTGTTAACTCCCTACAACGTCATGAGCATATAACCCAATCCTACATTCATAGTACCACCTTAAAATTACCTGATCAGAGGCTTATCAGAATACTTAAGCTTCTAAAAAGCATTCTCAATAGTGGAACTCCTAAATATTTTAAAAATGATTTTAAGTTTGTGTCTGAAGGTAGGAGAAACAACGTTTCCCACACCAGAAACGGCAACAGAACTCTTAGGATGCCAAATCACCGGACAACACTTTATACTAAGTCTTTTGTTGTTAGCGCTTGTCGTGCTTGGAATCTACTCCCACTTTCAATTAGGAATCATGAGAGCCGAGTGGGCTTCTCCCTGTCTCTGAGGAGACATCTATTGGAGAAAATGGCAGCGTCTGTCCGGCCTTGAGGCAACTGCATGATCAATGATACTATAATCCTCTAAGTTAGGTTAGGTTATTATCTATAATCTAAATTATTTATCTATACATTTTTATAATACTTTTTTTTGAATCCACAAATTATTTTTAATATGCTTTCATTTTTTGTTTTAATGTATAAATGTATAATGTGAAACTTTTTAATTTTAATTTATCTCATTTGAATTGATTTATTGCATTTAGATAACCCATATTAGAATATAAATCATACACATCAATGTTAACTAGTAGGACATGATGAGGTAAAAGGTTAAGTGTAAGAATGGCCTCAATGGCCAAGACTTCGCCTCTTTGTGTAATTCATCTCTCAGATCCAGGCTCTATTTTTGTTATGTTTTTTATTTTTTAAACAATCGCATCGATAATTTCTGCTGTAATTTACCTTAAAATAGTTAATATAGTTGTATTTATAATCTTTTCTACTCAAACTATTCAACCATTATGGTTACTTTTCAAAAACAACTGTACTTAACTTCAACTAGGGGATCTGAGAGTTGCTAATATTAATAATACTTCTATCATTCATATACATTGTAAATTTACACAAATAAAGTCATTTGATTCTGAAATCTGAATCTGAATCAGCTGGAAGACTAAATTCTTTCCTAATAGTCCTAGAAGGTTGAAATTTGAAACGAAACCTCAGTGGGAGGTAGCGAATAATAAAATCAAGGAGAATATTTTATGAGAACGCAGCAAGGCACATCGGGCCAGCTAGTATAATATGAAAGTAGAAATAATAAACCATTGGAATATTCCAAAACTAATTGGTAAAATATGAATACTATGATAATGGAAGGACAAACTTTACATTTTACTTTGTTATTGAACAGAATAAATGGCTTAATAGAAAAATTAGAATCAAAGTTACAGACAGGATTTTGGAAAGTGTTTGTCGCATTCCTACATCCACTAGCTATGCATTGCTAAGCCTGGTAGGAAAGGAAGCTCCATATAAAATTGAAAACGTTTCTAAAGGAATTTTATTTCTTGGTGGATTTGCAAATCCAACTCAGGAGTCCTAGGTGGGTTGTTTTTGAACACATTAGCTTTTGGAAACCACCTTACTACTTATTTGACAAAGCCCGGTTTCACAAAGCTGCAAGTCTTGTAAATTGCCATTTTTTCGAACAAGCTCTTGTAAGTACAGTTAAGAGAAAAAAGTGTTTAACAAAGAATAAGGGTATTGTCGGTCCTGACCAGGACTGATCGTACAACAGACGTTTTCGAGAAAAATACCAAGAAAGCAACGAATCTGACAATGAAGTGAACAACATTTTCAACACTTGTAAACGAATCTCACCTACATTTTTAGTTGGGTGGAAAATCCTAAGTTACTAACAAGTGCACGTTACAAGTCTTGTCTGCTTCAAGTGTTAGTTACCTACAATTGTAGCAGACTGGCGTATTACTTGTAAACTTGTGAGAATTCACATATAACTTTTTATTGGAGTATGACGCCCACATAGGTCTGAGACCGAGACCTGTGCTTGGGTAATGAGTTGGATGATGGTGATTGATGAGTTTGATCTACAGTTTTGGTGGGTTTCGAAGCACCGGGAATTGATTTTAAACAGCGAACAGAGTCTTTTTTGCTGGCCAATCCAATCGGTCACCCTTTCAGAGGAACCAGGAGTTCGTAGCTTATTTTTTCTGACTGAACAGATACCTGCTACAGCGGCTATCTCAAGTACAAGAATAGGGAATAGTCAAGTACAAGTGTACAAGTCGAGCTTTTTTGAAACGCTTGTAATCAGCTGTTTTGGCACACTTGTGAGAATGCACTTGTTGGTAACAAGACTTGTACATTTTTGAAACGGGCCCCTGATAACATTTCTATAAACCCCGTTCTTGTTACGCGTCTAGGGCCTCAAATTGAACTTATATTATGGGCGTATATAGCCTACCAATCTTCAACATTTTCGGTCACATAGTTCTTCAGAACGCTAAAAAAACGCTGAGAAAACGTTAAACTCAAGCTTATTTTTGGAAAAATTTCAAAAACCTTTTTTATAAATCCAAAACTTAATATAAATACCAAATTTAAACTTTTTTGACCGAGTACTTCTTGAGAACGCCAAAAACGCAAGAAAAATGTTATTTGCCTAATTCTTTGAAATGGCTATATAAATCATACATTCACCTACCTTGATGTTGCCCATAGAGAATATTGACTGTAAGGCTTCTGTGCTGTTCATTGATGGGGGCGACAACAATAGCATAGAGTGCACCACGCCCAGAAATGTTCGCCAATATTCGTCCTAAAGGTACGTCATCGTTGGGGAATAGGACGTCCACTGTCAATCCAATATCTTTTAAACGTCTTTCAATATAGTCAGCATAGCTCCTGTATCATGAAAATATAATCTGATTTTGATTTTTGAATTACTATCTATAACCACATTTCATAAACTTGTTTGAATGATTCAAGTAGTTCAAAACATATATGTGACCACAATTATTACAAACAACGTTTCCTTAGATAATAAATGCAAGGCTTTTATTAAAGGTTGGAACCTCACCGGGTGGTTCCACCTCGCTGTTTGAGCCATGCTATGAAGAACATGGTGAACCTACTATTTTAGGTGGGTTCCGAACTACCGGGTAAGTGATGAAAGCAAAAATGATTGAAATTTGAGGATGTATCACATGCAACATAGCATGCCAAATACGTAAATACACTTATAAATCACTATAAGTAGCCTATGCTTTGGTTTTCAATTCAGCAGCGAAAGGGTTAGATAAGCAACGCTCTCCTGGGCCCTCTCTGTAAGGGTGACTGACTGCATTGACCAGCAAAAAAGACTCTTATCTGTTGTAAAATCACTTCCCGGTGGTTCGGGACCAACCTAAAACTGTAACCTAAACATCAACCACCATCTTCCAACTCGTCACCCACGCACAGGTCTCAGACCTATGTGGGCTTCATCCTTCAAAGAAATAGAAAATAAGAAACGCCCTTTATTACTAATTTTCTCAAAGACTGACAACACAGAAGTCCTAGTCACAGACTAGGTGTCACTGATTGATGATTTAATCAATCTACAACAACAGTATCCACTTTATTATTTATAATAATACTGTATTTCTTTTTGTATATAATATTATTATATATGATTTGTATTCGTTTTTGTGCAATAAACGATCTGATTTGATATTCAAGATTGTAGAGTTTGTAAATACTGGCAGAAAACCTTATTTTTCGGAGGGTGAAGCATACATAGGTCTGATATTTGTGCGTGGGTAATGAGTTTAATGCTGTTCATAATGAGTTGAAAATACAGTTTTAGGTGGGTTCCAAACCACCGAAAAGCGATTTTACAGCACATAAGAGGGTCTTGTTTTCTGGTCAAACCAAAGCGGTCGCTCTTACAAGAAGGGGTCAAGCACTGGGCTTATCTGACTGAACATATACCTCGCACCTAATGACCTTTTCTAAATACCATGTGATCACTGTACATTTTGAACTAGCATTTTACTTGGTCTTGCCCGGGAATCCAGTATGGAGTTTTCTTTCTGGTAGATAACTTGTAGTAGTGGTCACAAAATTACAAAATTGGGAAGGGTGAGCTCACCTGTTTGAAAAGAGAAGTTCACAAATAAACGGTTTTTTGCACTGATGTAAATTTTTTGTATTTTTTATAACTAAACTACCTGTATAGCAACATTTTAGCTCTACCCACCTGCATAGTTTTGTGTTTAGTTCTTTAGATTAATGTATTACAGGAAAAGCTGTATTGACACAATAAGTAAGCTCGCATGACGCTGGATAATTAGCAGCTGTGATATTGATACAGAGCTAATCTGTTGCTTTGGCTTAAGAGTCATCGGTATATCATCTGTATTATCAACATGTTATCAGTTTTTCTATGAGCTTCCAGCATCTAAACAAATTTTGAAACAGTAATAGTGCCCGTAAGTTAAATTTGAACATTAATTTTAAAAATTCTGAAAGGAAAATAAAAATTCGGGCTTTGAGGTGCGCTGAATCGAGTTTAGAGGAAGCTATGTGTTCCAAATTGTTGCCGTTTTTGTGAAATCCGTAAGACAAAAACACACCCATACTCTCTCTTATTATACAGATTTGTAAATGAAACTGAATGATGGAAAAGAAGAGCAACTCACATGGTAATATTTCTGTGTAGAACGATTATTTCACAGTCATTTATTCGATCTGATTGCATAACAACTGGCTCATGGAACGGCTCACGTGGCGCTATCATACCGGGCAGTGGTCTGTCTGGGAAGGGGCCACTGCAAAATACATCACAAAAAATATTGTTTAAAAGTCATTTCCTGCTAAAATATTCACACAATAGGGAATATGAAATTCTTACAGTAATATCAAGGAACCTCTTTCCAATATAATATCCATAAATATTCAGCTCCCGTTCCAGCTAGCGCCTGGTCTCTGTGTTAACAAGGCCTCGTCATCTTCCTCGATCTTCCCACGATCAATATAGCAATATCTCATATGTACTGCTATAATTCAATGAAGATAGACTGCAATAAATATTAGGTATGTTGCCAAGTCTCAAATTGTTGCTCAATGCTTTGTGTTGTAATACACTATCTACGAACATGAAAACGTACACGAAACAATAAGAAAATAAAGCTAAATTCGTCATTGCTATTATTATTCATAGATATTACTGTACTTTATCTCAGAAAACACAAGAAGTAATATATTAGTAGTTCTGTGAACAGTAGACCTCACGCCCAAGGATAAGGGTGCTTGCACAGAGGAACATACTCGATTTACTCAATGATAATAATTGACAACCACCATCACAAAATTAAACACAGTCATTAGATGTACGAATACATTTGTGCAGTCTATTTCACGTCTGTTTTCTATAAAATTCACTCTGTATCACGTCACCAAGGCTGAGTTTCTATTTTCATCTAACCTATTAGTACTTGTGTTGTTCAATACTGATTTCATGGCTCAAATCGATCAGATTTTACATAGCTGACGAATGAATTCATTCAGCAATATTAATTAGATTTGTAAAATTATAATTTACTTAGTAATCACTTGAAATTATACTCAATTGGAATTTTAAAAAGGAATTTTCTCTCAAACAAATATGTTATTTTTATGAATGATAGATGAAGGCGCAACCAGATGAATAAGAGAACCCGAGGGCTATTTAGAAATCTGATTCCAATTCCATATGATGGAGAAGCTCATTTTAAATTAAATTATTCACACAAATTACTTACAACTCGCACTAATCAGTTATGTCACACAAAATAAATCAGAAAACGAATAAATCAATAATGTTCAGCTAATAATGAATTTGCTATATTACTGTTCCAAAATCAATCACTAACTGTTTATAAGCCAATCAAATATTTAACAAATAACTGTTCAATAATTCAGAAAGAAACGTCTAAAACATAACAGTTTGAACACTTACGAAGCACAGTCTGTCATTGTATAAACGGTTAAAGAAGAAGCCTAAATAATTATTACAAAAATATATAAGGTCAAATATATTGAACTAATGGTATATAGAATCACAGTACAATAGCAAAACACACACTATGCACAAAATGGCATTTGATTAATTTATTGCAAAAATTTATTGATTAATAATTATTGTTCCCAGCTACACATCGAATTATTCTTGTGTTTCCTTGATAGCCAATTCAATTATGCACTCAAAACATAAGTATGTCAAAATACCAATTTTCTAATTTTCACGACCAAATTCAAAAAAATTCAAATTTCCCGACCTATTAGAATTCCCGACTTCCCGACCAGTAGACACCCTGTCATAATTTCAAGATTATAACTTCGAACTAGTCACCCTACATCCTAGTAGCACAGAAGTTTGTGAACCTTTTTCTTTCACCAGAGCACTTGATAATCTGACACCAGAGCTTCCATATAATATATTCAAATCCTTCAATGTTGGAATTGTGATCACCAATAATAATAGTGATAATACTGTAATTATATTTCTGTTTCTAACAAAACTTTCAAGTTGGAAGAATGCTGAAGAGAAAAATAATATAACAGAATAGTTATGAAACAAGGAAAGAGTTTGATTGAATTGTATTTTAAATTTAATTCTATTGTTAAAATTATACATTTAAAAATAAGTAAATAATATCGTAGTATGAAAAGAATAGTAAGAGCCTGTCTAATATCTCACATAGATTCAGGAACAATAAGACGTTAAAATATCTTGAATCCGAACTCAAATCCTTAGAATGTCGGTAGGAACTTAAGGCCAGGCGAAATAGATATGCAGGCTAAGTGACGTGACTCAGAACGATATTTTGTGAAACTTAGAAATGAATTGGACTGCACTAATATAATCATAGTTACGGTCTAATTCTTTTCTATGTTTCACTAAAAGTCACCCTGCATCATGTTAATAGTATAACACAGTACAATACAGTGAGTATACTACGGTAATGAACATGAATGCGCGATACTTAAAACTTTTAGGTTGTGGGCATGATGGTTGACCTACTGTAATACACTCACTATCTTATGATTTCACTTTCTCCTTAATGATTGAATTCTAGTCTTACTCAGTTGCCAACTGGCGGGAATTCGGATTGGGGAAATATATCGGCTGTCTCTTGGCCTGCCGATAAAATCAGCTCCAAATCTGAAAACAATTATCTGCAGATGATTTTCCAACTCAACTTCTGTCTACTCTATAGGGTTCTTCTTACCTTTGTCCATCAAAACTCACCTTCTTACTGTATGTAAATGACTCATATTCACTTGATACTCATTTAGTCTTTTATGAACTGATTATATGAGCATTTTCAGTAATTATGAGAACAATTTTGTTCAGCGCTGTTATCTGTTACAACTCGACATTGAAAAAAATAATAAATGACGTACTAATTCCGAGCTAATCATGACCTCTTCAAGAAGGTAACTTGTTCAATTAATTGCTTTCCATCTTCAATTTTTATCTACTCAATATAATGTTGAAATACAAATACTGAACGTCATCTTGCATTGAGGCTACCAAACAAAATTTCAACTTATTACCATCGATATTCTTATAAAGCTTGTCTTAACGAAAAGATACACAACACACTCGGTTTTTTGTAATCAAGAAGCCTATTTTGTTACTCTTACCATCAGAGCTTGATAAATTTGGTACAGTGAGCAAAGATATTCAACTTACGATTTATTAAAAGTAATTTATACCCACTATTCTCTAAAACAAAACATAACAATGGCTAAAACAAGTTAAATCGCAACAGTTACAAGTTTATTGCATGATATAATCCAATTAAAATCTGTTATTATAGATAAAAAACTATTTTTTTAATAAATTTGACCAATTTTCTTAATTATTGAAAAGTTGATTGAATCGGAATAAAAAGTTGATATTACAGAATTTGACTTACCCAGGCTCTCCCGGTATACTTGAAAGAAATAATTTCAACAACTTGTGAATTCATGTATTGGAATATTCTTCACTTTATCTAAATAATAATTATTCCAAGAGTTACTATCAACTATTTAGTAAGTTCAATAGCTTGATTGTATTGTATATACATAATATAATAGAGTTCTATTATAGATTCTGGCAATTAACATGCAACTTTTAAAAATATTATATACAGCTATGTTACTGCTGACTATTCTATCGCAAACTTATTTGCATGTAATTGATTTTGAAAAGGATAGTTATTTTTTGTTATAGGGGTACACTGTGCAGTGTAAAACTGAATAATCTAGTATTGCATTTACATTTCATAAATTCATAAATGCAACAACTTAAGCAACTCAAGTGTTTTATAGCCAAGAGACCAAAATAATTCATGTGAACAAATAAAAAAATTCTTATAATAATTTTCACTTACTTGCCCGTTCCAATAGGATATTCTGTTGATGGAAAAACGTCATCTCTTGGTCCACCGCCAAATCCAGGTCCGAATCTTAACATACAAATAAAAAAAGATATTAAATTTCAAACTAACGACACAAGATGGTTAGAATTTAATTTAAAACTAAAAGTTGGATTGGAAACTCCGTAGCTATAAATACATCATATATAAAAGATATAATATCATATATTAAGAAAATACAAATTGCAACTGAACAAATTTCAATTAACAAATTCATCTAACTTGAGTTACTTGAGTATTGTATTGTTACGGGTTCTATGTCTAAAATAACGCTGGCAACACTTAAATTTATCACTTTCACTTTATTAACACAAATAATCTTCAACTCACACTGTTCAGTAATTTCTTACAGAAAAATAAGCAATTAAAAACAGATAACACGATATTGTTCAACTGATAATGAGTTTCCAATGAACTGTACAAAAATCAATCACTAAATGTCAAAAGGCCGATCTAATATTGAACAATAACTGTACATTAAACTGTCCAATAATATTCAAAAAAGAAACGTCGAGGAAGAACAATTAACTTACGTAGCACAAGTCCGTAATAGATGAAAGAATTATCACTATAGAACTGTCAAGAGAATTATCACTACAGACAACGAAAGCTCATTGTATGGTTTGTAATAGCGCCAACGGGATTTCACTGTCTGAATTAACGTGAACTGTTACTACTGCCACTTATCAACGTAGAACAACAACTGAACTACTTAACTGTCACACTTGTTTATCACGACAAATCTCAAACAAGACTGAACTAATTTACAAATGCCTTAAATAGGTTTTTCAACAGTCGAGCAATTTCTACATTTTTCTATCATCTTCTAAATAAATAAATCAAGGAAACACGAACTTTCCACAATATTCGATAAGACTCCATTAATCTCTAATCAAACAACTAGAACATTCTACAATGATCCAAGTAAACACCATAAAAGTGTCAAAAGCAGAGTAATTAATTGCTTAAAAGTAAACATTTACATAGCAGATAACGCCAAGAACCACTGTGCCTTCTTTCTCTATATTCACTCCAATTTCATATTCGCTACAGTATTAAGAAGATAGAACATTGAAGGATACTGTATTTCATTATCATGATAATTGGCAGCTAGACATACACAAGGATGTGACTGGGTCGAGATCTATCACATCATTTTTTCATATTTAATAGTTCGACGATCTGTCATATTATTTATATCTGTTGCAATCCAATTTTCGGCTGAAAATTTCTGATATCTGTAATGCTTATCAAAATGTATGGCCAAGTTTCAATCAGAGCACTCACAGATCGATAACAGTGCAATTTTTCTTATTTCATCAAATCAGTCTGAGCAACTCAATTTAGAAATTTTAACTACTGGCCTGAAACTAACCAGATCAAAGATGAAACCAGCGACAGCTTACCTATCGTTGCGTGGTAGCATGTCCAATCTATGATCACCAAACGCCATCCGGTCATTCATGTCATCTCTCAATGGCGATCTTTCTCGAATTCGTTCAGGACTTTTATCCTTTCCTTGAATTCGGTTTTTGTTGAAAACCACTGCATGTTTCACGTCTGAAATACAGTACGCACAATCAGAAAATATAAAGTAGCCGTACAGAGGACATTAAAATAAACAAAATATTGAACTTGATACAATTTCAACAGTCTGAAAAGTAATTAAATTTCATCAAGTTTTCTTGAATAAAAATTATTCTTGCAACGCTCCTCGCACAGTGAACAGAAAATTATATCAATCGAAGAGGACTTTGCTATGGAAGTTTGGGTAAATGCTTTGAACATGAACAATACAATGCGAGCAGTGCAATGATTTTTGGGTTTCAATGGGATTTGCAGCAGCATCATGAAATAGCTCATTCTTGCCCAAATATGACAACGAAACTAACTTGTCATTATTGTTTCGCTTTCAGTTCGATATTGATTTCTAATTGTACTATTATCGACTTTTTGTATTAAAATCATTGTATACGGAATTGAATCATAAAGGAGACATATACAACTGTAAATTGTAACGGGTTTTACCCATTGCTTCTATCGATTATTCATTTGTCTGCCATATTTGTCTTAGATAAGCGTTACTCTGCGGTTACGCAGAACTGATCTGATCGAAAATTAATGATTGTGAAAATCAGCGGAACGCTATATTAGATCTCTCTAATAAAGAAAATCATTGCAAAGAAATTAGTATAATAATAAATGAGATATTCTAGCGATTCATGAGAATGTTAATATTTACAAATTTGAATTGATTATACAGGCCACCAATTATTAGCACTGAAATAGCAATGTTAGAGTAAATGTAATTATTATTATTCTATGTCAAAAAATATGAAAACAGAAAAAGTTACCCAATTTTTTCCCGTTACACATTCGTCCACATTCCTTGTCAATCGCATCCTGAGCGCTCCTATCGTTCGAATATTGAAGAAAAGCAAAACCACGATTCAAAACAATGGCTGAAAATAATTTGAATCAACGCATTAGTTTTGACTATTAGTAGACAAAGAACACAACATGCAAATTATCCCACTCACATTCACTGTGGGTTAAAATAGAAAAAAATATGTTCAGAGACACTCAATATGCGGCTTTAGAGACGTTATTTTTCAAATTTCTTTCTGAGGGAGGACGTCCCGACCCACCTTATGAACAGGAGTCATATTATAACGTCATTATTGTGAGAGGAAACCTCCTTAATACTTTGAGATATGGGCCTAGGGTTCAACTACAAGTCAATTGTACATAATCGAGCATACAAGTTTGAGTTGGTAAATTGAAATTGCGAAACTCGATGTGAATTAGGCCTATATGACATACATTTATGGTGGCTCCTCGGATCCGAACTCTCGCCCTATTGGCAATAATTGAAGCTCTTGAACTCTAGATAGAATTCACCTCACCCATAATTATAATGTGCGTTAAAGTGAAAGAATTTATATCTATAGAGTTTTTTTCAATTTTTTTCTGTGGAGGACCACGGGTGACCCCTTTTGTATGAGGAGATCTTATATTTTGTCAAAATTGTTGAGGCTATAGAGTTCGCAAATCACTGTTCAAGATAGGCTTACTGGAACCTGTGTATATATATATACTAGGAACGCTCAAGATAAAGTTGACGCTGGCTTGCAGTCCTGTTGCCGCCATGTATGTTGACTCGACTGCAAGCCGACGGCAGTTTTGCAGTCGCCCATTGACGCAGGTTGCCGCTCTGGTGACGTCGCCAGTGTGTGCGCTCTATTACATTTCGTACCTAATCCCATTGAATTGTGTTACTGTCAGCAACCGACGGCAATTTTGCAGTTGAATTGCCGCTGGATTGCCGTTCGTGTGTGTTGGGTTTAATGAATAGGCCTACATTTGATTTAGATTTCAAATATTTTCGAGAAGAAAATGTCGATCACCGAATTTATCGAAATAATCGGACTCCAACCTAAGAACAGCCAAAATGATAAATAAATTGTATTTAGGAGTTATCAATTGTATTAAAAAGGTTAAATTATAGTTCTACATTATAATAAAACATTGAACTTACCTAGGACCAACAAGAAAACTTGTAAACGTAGCAAAACGTAAGAATTTTTGAGTGAGGACACAATTTGTAGGATAGATGTAGTCGACTGTTGCCCAATTATTTTAGTGTAAGTTATAGTATTTATTGTATTCTATTTGTTCACTGTTATTTATTTTGGATGTATAATAAATTGAAATGCGCTTAAAAATGATAAATTGCTCGGAAATTGTAATTCAAGAAAATGCCCGAGCAAAGGCCAACGTAGACTTTATGACGTGAACATGGACTTTATGTATTATCGATGTATCATATCGTTTCTTGTCTATTTTAAATGCGCTTTTTCTCATTGTAAAGTGTATCTGTGTCTGGTAAGTGTATTGTAAGAATCTGGTTCTTTTTCCCATAAGATTCCAATCAGTATCAGTATTATAAAATTTTGCATTTAACTTTGTACCGACTATTTCCGGCAAACCTGGGTTGGACCTAGCCTATATGGCTTAACAACCCTTTAATTTACGTGGAAGCAGTAAAATTAATGGGCTTTCTTGATTGTGGACCCCACGTTTTGACTTGCATTTCCGCTTCAGAGATAGAACCTGCTGTCCAATTTGTGTTAATGTAACTTTTTGTTTTGAAAAAAAAACCCAGATTCTCTCTAATGCAAGTCGGAATTTAATTGTAAGCCAGTAGTCAATTTAGAATTTTTTAAAATCAATTTCCAATCAAAAAATCAAATATTGGAGCAGCCCTCCAACTTGTTGGGTGTCGTCAAAATTTATTTAATGGGTACTACGAGTCAATCAAATTTCGTTTGCACTGAATTGGAAAGATTAACTAGATTGGAAAGATTAAGAGTGTGCCATTTTTGAAGATTCTGCTCTTGCTTTCCATCAGGCCGAGCCCACCTCATGTTCTTTCATGTCCACTTACTATTTATTCATTTCTAGTCGATTTCAATTTCAACAAAAAATTATAGATTGGACCAAATTAGTAAATTTCTTAATCTTTGATCTTTATTTAAATTCTATATCTTTGATTTACATACTTCAATTACTGATTATTGTCAGATCATCTTCTCGTTCAATATATGCCACCATCTGCTTTTCTAAAGTCTCAGTATTTCATTAACCTTTCTGTTTGGTGCGCACTCAATGTTTGAGTCAATATACTGTGTCTAGCCGTGAAATACGCCTAGCAAGTACGCTCTGATATTTAAAAGGATTGTGTAGGCCTATTTTATTTGGCAAGAGCCTAAATACTTTCAGAGTGTTTCCCAATTGTACCTCTGCAGTTTATTCCTGTCAGGCCACCACAGGAGGAAATTAAAACAGATTTTCTTTAACTTGGCATAAGTTATTGGTTGATTTCAAGTTATTGGGGTTGGATTTATCTCTCTATTGTTCAGTGTGGTCATTTTTATGATGTATTGCTGCATTCAGAAATATCTCCATTGATTCGGTCTGATAACCATTAGTTGTG
Organism: Conomelus anceps; assembly: GCA_948455865.1. Classification (NCBI taxonomy): domain Eukaryota; kingdom Metazoa; phylum Arthropoda; class Insecta; order Hemiptera; family Delphacidae; genus Conomelus; species Conomelus anceps. The sequence goes on from OX418220.1 coordinate 51,720,082, forward strand.
GACAATGTTGTAATACCCTATCAGGCCTTAGTTTTAAGCCTTTATTTATTATTATTTGTTACACTGCTTCCACTAAAAGGTGTAATCAGGTAAATTTGGTTGAGAGCAAGAACTTGAAGGAAATTGATTATTTCAATCTTTCCCAGGCTTCCAACAGAACAACACGTTACAATAGCTATCAAGCTGACAGACTCACCCCCCCCCCCCCCCCTGCCCGCATATGCTGTAACATCTCAAGCTATAATATGAGTGTAGGCCCAAACTTCATACGAAGAAATTACCAAAGGTTGTTCATTTATTTAGTTTGCTCATAGACTTGGATCTTTATAGTATTGTTGTATAGAGCGTGCCACCTGTGTTGAAAACTTAAATAATAAAAATTCTTACAATGCAGTGACATTTTTATGTTAACAGCTAACAGAATGATTTAAAAAAAAACAATTCAACAAATTGAAATGATTAGAGCAATACTGATAAAGATAAATCCATTCTTATGGTAGATCCTGGATTGACATAATATTCCTTGGCACTTTACACGAGCTGGAAAATTGGATGAAGTAACTATCAATTCTAACACTTTTCGACGTTCATAGTTTAAATAGAATGATTTCATCATGTTTATTGAAGTGGGGTAGTAATTTTACTTAGAGGCTGAGTTAGGAATAGGAATGACATTTTTTGATGCACAGTCAGCATAGCAGTACGGCTTTCACTTTCTTGATTTATGTGATGCTGGGCTGGTTTACATGTAAAAAACTTTGCAATTTGTCATTTACAGAACTAGTCTGCTTACACTTACCGACAATTTTTCCATGAGGTGAGAATATTTCTTCAAGCTCTTTTTTAGTCACATTTGATGGAGTATTCCCTATGAAAACTCGAGCTTTCACTGTATTGGGATCTCTTATAACTCTAGTATCTTCATATTCTAAGTCCCCCATTTTTCAAAATCTGGAAAATGATAATCAGTACCATTCATGTACAGGCGTGTAATTTTATAGACAATGAAGGATCTAGGTAAATGAGGGATTAGTTAAGGTAGGCTAAATTTCAAATAGGAATTAGCATCCTAACCTAAAATATTTCGTCATTTCTCATCAATTTTCAAACCAGCGGCGTAGCAAAGAGTTATGGTACCTAGGAAGTATTTCAACTAGTCAGTAGTCACCCCCCTTTTCCTTATCACCACGAATATGGCAAAAATGGAAGAATATTCATAGTTGATCCTTACTTTTCTATCCACGGCTGAATAATATTTTTCCATGTAAATATAAGGTATTTGAAAGTGATATTTCAATTAATTGTGTACGTTTTATTGCAATTAATTATCCCACTTTAAAAATATACTGACAGATGAGGAACAAACTCATAAAATAGTGGATTTTTGTGTTAATTTGAAACTATAAAAGTGGCATTTTTTTAAATTTTATACTACAACAAAATTTGTTGACTTGTTAATGAACTATCAATAGGCCTACACAAAAAGTGGTTTCAAGTTCTTAAGCAAACGATTCGTTAAAAAGATGATTTATTAAATCTTCCTTATCAACCAATCTACAGATTTTTTGTTTTGAGTAAATACTTGACAAAATTTCTGATTTTGAGCCTCGAACTTCGTTTTTAACATAGAACATCTCAAAATTTTCCCTATAGTGTGGATTAAAATGAATGGATTAAGCTTTTCCATATATGAGTCTAGAATCTCTTAAAATACGATTTTAGAGGGATTATTTATCAACGTTTCTGGTGGAGGACTCTCGGATCCCCCGTTACCCTGGGGTGTATTCAATTGGAAGGGCCCCAAAACACTGTCAACCCTCCCCCATTTCAAAATCCTATGCTACAGGACTTCTACTCCTATGCTAATGTTATGTTTCTGGACTTCTGCTTCACTTTGCCCCCCGCTCGCCGCTGGGTTCCCCCACTTCTTTCGTTCTTATTCGTATTTTCTACTTGTCGGCCGGTCTAGACCAGAATCGGCATAAGATACTCGAGTATCATTGACACTAGAGGAACAACTCTTATTATAGGATGGAAAGCATTCTCGTAACACGGTTTGATTTTCTTGAAAACCATAGCTTTACGTTGAAGAGTTGAAATATTTTTAATAAATTTTCCAACTGCACGAAACATGGAATAATTCAGTTTCTAACTGATAAAACTGCATAATTTAATATAATTCTTCAAACATTTAAACCGAAAGCAAACTGCGTTATAAATAATAATTTATTCCAACAACAGAGCATACCTCACATATAATATACCCTTTCAAACTTGATAAAAGCCTAAGTTATAGGCTATTACAAAAAAAAATTATTCTGAAAATATATGTCTATTGACTAGTGTGGCAACCCCTAAGATAATACTGTGTGGGGCACCTTCTAATCATATAGTTTCATCAGTTTCATCTAAAACGAAAATAAAGAACCAGAAATAAATTTATGGAATACTAAAAAAAATTATAATTGAAAATTAGAGAATAAAATATGGAATCGATAATAACTCCACATATTTATGTTACATTGCAGTGTATTCCAGCCCTGCCCGCTGGAGTTAGTACAAATCCGTTAGTTAGTTAGTCAGTTAGTACAAATCCGCATACTTGTGTAAAGATCTTATGATCACAAATGACAGTGAGAGAAAGCAGGTTTCCAACGTTTTTCTTGGAAATGCTATATTTTTGTATTTCCGGCGAGAGAGACGATTGTTTGAATTTATAGACCACGTGAGACGCCAGTTAGTGAAGATGTGCAATGTTAAATTTCTACATTCAGTAGCTTCGGCTAACGAGAAAGAAGTGGTTGATTTTTTATTTGAGCATATTTAACATTATACATGAAAGTACTGAAGGTATGAGGTGGTTCCGTCCTCATCATATTTAGCCTTGTTAGCTACCCAGGGAAGGTTTCATTAGGCGCACGGAGCGCGCAATGTCTTTGGGGGCGGTTGTGTTTTGGAAATGTTATGTTCACTTGATTTATATCGTTTTATGGTGTGGAGCCTCTCATATGCTTAAAAATTGTGAATTTTTTAAATAAAAATGTAAGTTTTCATAAAAAACAATTTTCAAAAATTTTAATTTTCTTGTGTAAAAGTGGCGACCCTCCAAAATTTCAACGAATTATTTCTTTCTGAGTTTTGTAGGCTAGATGTAACAAAAAAAAGGTGTAATTTTAGAATACCGGCGACAGCCGGTTTTCTGAAATTTATTTTTTTAATAGATTTGTTATGTTGCTCTGATGATAAAACAGTGAAAATTTTTTGGTGCTCTACAATAGTTTATTAATAAAATGGATTCAAAATACTTACATTTTGAGGTTAGCTTTGCTATTTTCGACAAGAAATTAGACATTTCGCGCATGCGCAGAAGCGAAGTCTGCGTGAATGGAACGAAGTGGAATGGAACTGCTTAACTAAACCTTTCCTAACCTGGCTAGATGTGACTGAACCACTTCTGTAAATTTGTCGTTGAAACGCAACGTACCATTTTATCGTGAGGACACCATTTGTACGACTGTCGTTTTGACCAACCTAGTAAACAGAGGTGGTTCAGTCACATCTAGCCAGGTTAGGAAAGGTTTGGTTATGCAGTTCCGTTCCAGTTTCCATTCCACTTTGTTCCATTCACGCAGACTACGTCCCCAATAACCCCCCTACCTCGTTTCGCCAATGGTGATAACAACACAAATTAATTGCCTATACAAATTATAATTAACCTCTTTGTTCATGGCACGCGACCATCGTAAAGTTGTTGTTTTTCATTTTACACGAAAAATATATGATTTTTATTCAAAGCTATTCAAAGCTTATTCAAAGGAATTATGAAATGAGGTTAGTAAACTTTAAATCAATTTGGTAATTATTGAGTATCCGACCTTTTCGATTTTTCCAACAATTTTTTTTTGTGACGTACACACCCCATGAAGCAATAATCCGTTGAAATTTTTTGGGGGTCGCGTCTTTTTTACCCAAAAATTTGAATTTTCGAAAAAAAATTTTTTGACGAAAATTCTATTTTTCATTTAAGAAATTCATAATTTGCAAACATATTATGAACTCCCAACCATAAAACGATATAAATCAAATTAATAATCACATATCTGAAGAAAACTAAGCTTACTAACCTTTCAATACTTCGGGGGATACAACTCTGAATTGAACAGAAAAACTTCCCGGCAAAATGAATACCAGTCAACCACTGTTGTTGTCGAAATTCCCAGCTCTTCACAAATAAATGTTTGTCGGGGTGGCTTTAGGTGCAAAAGTATTGTCACCAAATAGAAATATTTTTCTATCGGGAGTCTACAATTGTCCAAGAACGAGCCCACCCTTGCCGAGCCAGTAAAGCCACAAACCGCAGCCGCCTTCTTCCCACGTCGAATTTTTTTTTGACAGCGAAATGTAAGATTTGATTTATTCACAACTAACTCCGCACCACACTTTAAACACACCGAAATCTCTTTAAAGATACCATGCCTGAACAAAAATTCAATCACGTCCTTTTCGCCAAGGCGTATAGATTCTAAAAATTCACAATTTCACGTAATGAATAAATATGAATGAATATTTTCCATGTGATCTAACAATAATTGTCGATCTGACCAAACACAAAATCTTTTCATTTCAAAGAAAACATATGTTATCAAACTATTATATTTTTGGATTGAATGGTTACTTCACCGACCTTGCTAAGCTCTAAACCAAATCTAACCTAACCTAGCCTAGTCTGGCAGTGTTACAGTGTGTTCATAGTATTCATACGCGGAAGAAAAATAGTTCCATCAGAAAACTCTAATTTAAATGCCAAATAAGTGTTGCCCCCACAAAATATCAGTGTATTATTACTTACTAGTGTGTTTTGAGTGTGTGGGGAAAAAATTGTTGGAAAAATCGAAAAGTTCGGATACTCAATAAATACCATCAATTTTATTAATAAACTATTGTAGAGCACCAAAAAATTTTCACTGTTTTATCATCAGAGCAATATCACAAATCTATTAAAAAAAGAAATTTCAGAAAACCGGCTGTCGCCGGTATTCTAAAATTACACCCAAAAAAATTCACGGACAATTCGAAACGTTTGGATACCTCAATATTTTACTGGACAGCTTTCTAGACCGTAGACTTGTAAATTTCAGTAAGTACTCACACACAGAACGCTGTAATATAGTAGGGTGAAAATATTATAATTGGGTGATATAGAATCCTAATTTACGTTTTGAAGACTGTGGAATATGAATTAAGATTCAATTTTGATGGAGATAAACAAGTTCCTATTTCTAAAGAAATTTCAAATGATTTGACTGCAAATTGATCAGTCCAACTCAAAGGGGTAATAAGCTAATAAGTTAAGATTACTTATTGAGCATCTCTTCTATCATCATACCATTTGGAAATACTATAAAATGGTAGAATAGTATGGAGCCGTTTGAATATCTTAATAATATAGAATAAATATTAAAAAGTTTAACACGAAAAACACAAAAATCCACGCTTAACCTAGCACTGACATGAGAAATAATCAAAGCTTACAAGAGCTTATCGGAAAATCAACGTTACCACAAATTTAAAGATTTTCCGCTTCAAACTTTTTGCTTCCAAAGATTTTACTTAATGGTAAACAAGACTTTCCTTCCAATAACCGGAAATATTTCGATAAACAACTCGTATCATCAACAATCCTCCATTTTTCTTTGTAATCGGCGGATCACTGCTCACTGGATCGTAGATCAGTGCTTGTCCTTTGTCGATACTTTGTCGATATTTGTGAATTTTAGGGAATAACTTCTTTGGTCGATACTAACTTGTGGAGTGCAGCATTTATCGCACTTGGGAAGACAACAAAGTGTATCGACGACAGAGGAGATCGATTTCTATGTTACGCTGACGACAGAGGTGATCAATTTCTATTTTACGCTGACGACAATAATTTGTCTTGATATGCCAAGCTGCTGTAGCACGGTCGGTCTGTAACGTTTCTATTCGCTACTTGCTTAGCCATCATCTATCCCAATGTAATCGACTCTTTATACAATCTTCTGGCTCGCCGAGGTCATATCGATATACCATATCGATTAGTTACAATGAATCAATGGAAGAAAATCGCTATATTACCACATTCTAGAATAGGCCCACTCTGCCGGGTGCGTGCAGCGACAGACTGGATCAATTCTTATTTCTTCACCTCCCGTGGGCCTGCGACAGAGAGTATCACATTCCTGAGTTGGCCCAGTCTGTCGGGTGCATCTTGATTCGATGTGTTGAGTCGATTTTTATTCCTTCACCTCCGGTAAGAGTGGACCTATGGGGTTCACAATATCGATACATGCAAAATATCGACAGATCAACTGAGACGCCGCCAAAAGAAGTCGACGATAGAGGTGGTCGATTTCTATCTTACGCTGACGACAGAGTGGTCCAAATTCCTGAGTAGTCCCAGTCTGTCAGGTGCATGCAGCGACAGACTGGATCGATTCTCATTTCTACACCATCCGAATTGAATTGAATTGCTGCCTTTATTTTATCTTAGGAGGGCGGAGTTGAGGCGCAGCCGGCCCCCTCTTGCACTCAACCCTCCGATACAATTCTAACATAAACAATTTTGAAATGAATAAGAAATGAAATGGAAAAAAGAAGAAAATAAAAAATAAAAAGAAAATAAATTTTGAATAAAAATAAAACGAACATAACAAAGCTTGGAAAACGATAATTATAGAAGAAATATGTACAAGATAGAGATGAAAAAATAAATATTAAAATATTAATTTTATTATTTAAGAAATATTAAATAAAAAAAAGAAAAGAAAAGGACCAAACTGTTTTGAAAAGATAACATGCATTCAAACAATGCACTAAACCATACACACAAACCTCACACACACACACACACACACACACACACACACACACACACACACACACACACACACACAATCGTCCACTCAAGGTAGACATCCAGTCATACCGCATCCAGCCCACCACCCCTGATCCACGCCACAACCGCCGCACTGAACCGGCGCTCATTGGCCATCGACTTTATATCAACAGGGAGGGAATTCCACAGCCTACTGGCCGTTACCTGGAAAGATTTATTGAACATAACTGTTCTATGAACAGGAACAGCCAGCAGATGAGACCCATGACGAGTACCACCCCTGCCGATATCACTCATGAAGCGGAAATCCACTGCCAAGTAGTTGGGAGATCTAGTTCTAAGAAGCTTGTACAGAAACACGAGTGCATGGAGACACCTACAGCCATGCAGCTTCAAGAGTTTAAGTCGGTTGTAATATGGTGATATGTGATCGTCTCTCTGTAAATTGAAGATGAACCGCACACAGTAATTTATTCTGTGCATGCTGCAGCTTCTCTGTCAGTTGTACAGTCATGTCTATCATTACCAAGTCACAGTAATAGAATATAGGAAAAATTAAAGTCTTAACAAGCATGATTCTAGTCGAAAGAGGTAAAAGAGGTGTCCTATTTTCTTTAATGAATTGATACCACCAATGGCTCTATTGCAAGTCGTGTTTACGTGCTCAGTCCAGTCTAGAGTGTTTGAGAGTGAAAGTCCAAGATTATTTACTTTGGTTTGAAAATCGAGCTGAGTGTTATTAAAATTAATGAATGGTCCATCAGTGAGGTTGCAGTTATTTAAAAGACGAGAATAACCCACAACCATTGCTTGTGATTTACTCTTGTTTATCTTGAGACCATTATTCTGAGTCCATTCCACTATGCGATTCAGAACAGCATTCATTTCAACAATGGTCAAGTCAAAGGCAGAAGGATGAAAATGTTTGTACAGTTGTAAGTCGTCAGCACTCGACAGAGTGGACCAATAGGGTTCGCAATAGCGATACATACAAAATATCGACAGTTCAAATTCAGTTAATCGACCTCAACAACATCAAATCTTGATTATTATGAGATTGGCAGCTCTGTCCTCTCCTCTGTAAGTAGGTTGGAGGCTCTATAATAAACACTGGAATAAAGTATAACTTGATGTATGAAGTCTTCATGGAGACTCAAGTTTGTGCCATTATTGAGGTGTACAAGACAAGTCACATCAACAATTATACAATCTTCTACAATAATTACCATAAATTTCTGTACCAATTAGTTGTGGTGAGGCTCGATTTTTATGTGGAAGGAACTCTTGTACACTATAAAACGTTTCAACTTAAAATATTATTTTTATTGTTGTTATGATTCCTAAATACTATTCATGAATGTTTCGTGAAACTGTCAATTTGGAAGTAAGATGTTTTGAACATTTTTCAATAAATTATTCATCTTATTCTTTGTAACTGCATAAAGTAGACTACACCATGTAACAGCAAATTGAATGTAGGTATTTAATGTAAATATTATTTTACAAACAGCCTTCAAATAATATAAGTTAAAGTCTTTTTACTGTAGTCTCTGTTATCAAAAAGAATTGTGTCATTTCAACAAAATCTTCCAATCAATAAATTAATATTATTTGACTGCTAACTACTGTTTCTGGCTGGATACCATTCAATCTTATTATTTATCTATATACGTAATTCTTCTCAATTTTCTATATATATTTTTATTTTGAAACCGATTTTACATTATAATACATTGGTAAGTGTTCTATGTTCTTTAAATTTCAAGAGTTCAATGTTGTATTTGATATGCTCACTCCGCAGTGGCATATTATCCAAAAATCTAAGAGCAAATGAGAATAAGAATCTTTATTTGCCATTAAAACATAAAACATTGCAATATAGTCCAGTAATTTACTAATTTTAGATCAAAATCGGCCATCAAAAAAAAAAAAAAAATTATACAAGCAAGAAACTTGGTACATATGTACTACTTTTCATGCTGAATAACATACTAAAAGTCGTCGGCGATGGAAGTTGTGCTTCAGCCGCCATCTTGGAAAATGGTGGCCAAATTTCAGTTTTTCCCGATTTTCTCGAAAACTATCCACTGCATCGAAATAAGTTTCAAATAAAAATTGTTTTCAAGATTAATAACTACAACGTTTGTTCTTTACATTTTTTTGATATCTCCAACCCATACGCCATAAAATTGAAAATTAAAAGTCATCCTATTTTGAAATTTCCTCAAACATAAAGTTTGATTCATGATTTCTCATTGAAATCAATAGTTGACATGGCAATATTCTTATCAAATCGATAAACCATGATAGGTAGCTCATTTTTATGATGGTAGACCAAGGCATTTATCACTCTAGAATTCTACAACCCTTTATCTCTCACCAAACCACCCCTAGCTTCCAAGGAGGAAATTCATCTTATGATGAATCACCAATTATGAACAACCAATTATATGCAATTATGAAAATATGAACAACCAATTATTTTCAATTGAAATGGAAATATCATGATGATCTATTATGAATAGGATGCTAAATGATAAATTTAACTTTTTCAGTGAAGGAAACTGTCACATGGCCGCCATATTGGAAATTGGCAGATAAAATCTGATTTTCTTGTTTACTTGAAAACTATTGCTCAGATTGGAAAAAAGTATGAATAAAAAATGATCTTTAGACAGATCTAAAACTTTTGTCTACACTTTCTTACATATTATCACTTTTTTTATATTTCCAACCCTTGAGTTGTAAAATTATCTCAAAAAGATTCTAATGTTTCCATTCACAAGACTAAACTTGGAATTCTCAGCATAATCAACTATTTCATTGGAATGTTCTACAAAAGTTTTTCAACAATATTAATGGTTTCAATGCAAATTGTGTCGCTAAAAATTCTGCATGACAGGGGGTGGGTCAAAAGAAAATGTGTGGCTAGTGTTGTTATGGTGAGGGGTGGTGAATCTTGTAAGATGATGTAATTCTTTTAATAAAATCAGTAATAGAGTTTCATATCAACTTCTCATCCTTATCAGTTTGTTGGCTTTGTTATAAGAGGGTCCTTGTGTAGGGGGATAAAAACCACCCCAAGTCTACAAATGATAAGCAAATTGATCAAACATGTATAATGACTGCATTATTCAGTGCTATAGAATTCTGCAATCAGTCTACAACTCACATCTTTACAATATATTATGGAAAGTATTTATCAGAAGTAATGCCATTAAGTTATATTATTTATATTGATGTGATCAAGAAATTTTCTGCAATTGGTTAATGGGGCACTATCCATTCCAATTCGAGTCAGGAGGTTTAGTATGCCTGTTTTAGGGCCTAGTAGGGGATAAAACTGTTACCTGTGATGAGGCCAAAGAAAATGGTCAAGAGTCGATGAAAAGAATTAGGTACTGGACAAACATTTGGGTCAGTGAAAATCCAGAGAAAATACAAAGTGAAGTAGCTAGCTGCTGTGAATTCATCCATAAAACTGAGGAAGGATAATGTGGTTTTGAATTCACAGAAGCTTTTCAATAGAATCATATGTATTTTTTTTTTTTGTAGATTATGTCTTGGAGACTCCAGTTAAGGAGTATAAGACAAGTCAGATTAACATTAGTCATATACACTAGATACCATAATTAATTACTATATCAATTAGTTGAGGTGAGGCTTAATTTGGATGTGAAAGGAACTCTTGTACACTATAAAAAGCTTTATCAACTAAATATTTTTCAATTGTTTTTTTAATATTTCTATATTTTCAAGACTCTTTAAAAACTGTGGTAGCTTATTGTAGAATTTCCTACCAATATAACTAGGTTTTTGTTTGAATAAGCTACTATTATGACTCACCAAGTGATAATCTCCTCGGCTTCTTGTATTATAATCATGTACGTCAAGATTTTGGTTAATATCATTCGTTTTTACATATAAAGTAGCTTCATACACATATAAGCAGGGTACAGTTAGGAGACTCTTGAACAACGGCCTACATGAATCCAATCTATTTACTCTTTCTATACACCTAACTGCTTTCTTTTGGATCTAAGGAACAGCTGATAGAAATCAACTGTTTTTAATCATTATAATATATGGTGGGCCCTTAGTGGCGTTATTTACGCTGTCTGCAGACTTGTGTAGTCGGAGCATTGTAGTCATGTAGGAAACATGACTGGTGAATCAAAGCTCAGCTTATGTTTCATCCATTAGGCCTATTTCTTTGGTGAAAAAATTTTTTATTTCAATTTATCCAAACAAAAATTAACATTTTAGGAAGGTGCGGTTTGTGCTAGGCTCTTGGGAATTCACTAGGTAGCACTCAGTGGCGTAACGTTTTCCAGTTGGGCCCCCCCGCAACCGATTTTCCGGGCCCCTCAAAATCATATAAATATCCCCCCTCACCCTTGCCACCCCCACCCCTCCCTGAAAAACTTGCATAATTATTTTGTGGGCAGTTATAATTATGTAAGAACTAAACACCTTTTTATAAATTAAATTTTAAAATTCAATCATGTTTCAAGGGGGGCAAGTCTAATGATTTGGGCTGTAGCTTGTGGGCTTCTGAAAGATGGAAATAGTTGAGAGTTGATTATATTATAAATAATTAATCTTGAAACCTAGAAACCTTGAAATTGATGTCTTCCATAGGATCCACATTCACATCCTCCTTGTTAGCACCTTCGCTCCTTTTCCCAGAAAATGTGTTCTCTCAGAATTCGCCTCATTTGCAGACACGGACACAGGTTCAATTTTTAATAAAAAGGCATTTTATCTAAATTACCGCGAAATTACTAAGTCAGGAAAAAGAGAAAAAAATTAAGAAATTTATTCTTAAGAGACAGAAGATAGAAAACGTAAACTACTTATACAGTACTTGATCCTATTATAAGAAAAAAATTCAACTGCGTTGGGAGAACTGACAATTGTTCCAAAACTATTATTTATATACTTATACAATAATCACGTAATGTATCCGATATATCAAGGGTATAAATATTCCTTCTGAGCATATTGTATAAAAATGTACTAGTTGATAAAATATAGAAATAACTAAAGCATGACCGTACAAGTACAACATCACAATACCATAAACGCAGCATGTTGAAAAATAGAATAGAAATGAAAAAAAAAAAAAAAATGGCACGCCAAATAATAAAATTCACGATCACGAACTCAATAATGAATAAACATACGGTTTACTTTAGGCCAATTTACCGGACACGTGTATCCAACAGGACGATTCAAAAGAGACTGAATTCAAAATACTGTATGAAGAAAAATATTGACTTTAATTTCTACACAACCCCCCACTTACCATTACCTCGTATATGCTAATATACATTGAGGAATTCGATGGGAAAATAATATTAATTTCCTCTAATATTTGCACTGTGGAGACATAGCCGTCATGATTTATAACAGTCTAGATGAGTTTGTTTGAAGAGTGTTTTGTCCTCAGTATGTCTCCATTCCCGAAGTCACAACATCCTGCTTCTGAATTCCTTCACTATCTGCGAATTATCTGCTATCTGGGAATTAATTGATAAAGTAAACAATAAACATTGGCCTGACAATATTTAGCCAATTCATTCTTTCTTTCTTCCTTCAGTGTTTCAGTTTTATTTCTTTTGGAAATTTTTTTTTATTTCAGTCTGGGCACGGGCCATTTCTTGAAAAAATATATTTTCATTCCGGGCCCCCTTATAACCCGGGCCCCCCCGCGCCGCGGAGTCTGCGGGGGTGTACGTTACGCCACTGGTAGCACTATTATAACTAAAATACCATAGCCATGCATGGGTGAACCGCTAGTTTCTTAATACAATTTTGAAATAAATGCATCTGCTATAAGTTATAATGGCTCAGCTGGTCAACTATTGAAAAAAAAGCTATTGAACTCAATTCGGTGCACCTTAAAGCCCAATTTTTGATTTTCCTTTCAGATTTTTCAAAATTAATGTTCAAATTATTTCCACTTACAGTCACTATTACTGTTTAAAAATGTGTTTAGATGCAGGAAGCTCATATAACAGCTCATAACATGATAATGTTACTATGTTGATACTATAGATGATCCAGAGATTAGCTCTAGATCAATATTGCTTCTAATTACCCAGAACTATGTGAGCTTGCCTATTGTGTATAAGCTTACCTATAATACATGAATCTGAAGAACTAAAGATAAAACTATGGTAAATGTAAGGTATTTTATTCATCATCCCAATTTCGCAATTCTGTGACCAATGCAATAAGTAATCTACCAGAAAAAAAGTAACTCCAAACTGGAATCACAGGCAAAACTAGGTAGAATGCCAGTAATGATTAAAACTAGGTAGTTCTTATATATTTGTAATTTGTAATTTATCACTCAATTAAATTTGGCTTGGGCTAAAACAGGAATTTGAGGAAATTCCTCTATTGATATAAAGATTAAAAAAAATACTATATAATTATAATATTTGAATTACATAATGAAACATATTCATGCACCAATGATTGATACCATTCTCGACTTCCTGTCTCAAGTACCACAACTAGAAGGGGACCAACCCTCAAGGGTCCCATTTCAAATTTCTCTGTGAAGTTACCACCCCTTCAAAGGTATTTTGCTTATATCACCCAATTCAAATGAGCACTAACAATGGGACTAGATTCAAGAACATGCACTAGAAGAAATAACTATCGAATTTATAGCTCAATTTTTTCAAACAGGGGGTGATGACCACATGACGTTTTCACCCATATCTCCCAAACCAAAAGAAGATTAATGATGGGACTTTGATAATTTTCAAGCAATAACAATTGACACCATTTTCAACTCCATAGCTTAAGAATTTCTACTGTGAGGGGTGCTATCTTTATGGAAGTTAGCCCCCCCCCAAGGTTTTTTGCTTGTATCTCATGAACAAGAAGAGCACTAACAAAGCACTAACGATTTACACCATTTTCGACTTCATAGCTCAATTTTTTCAAAAAGGGCATGGTGACCCCCTGAGGTTTTTCAATTATATCTCCCAAACTAAAAGAGCACTATTGATGGGACTTGGGGGATTTTCGAGCACTAATGAAGCACTAACGATTGACACACAATTTCAACTCCATAGCTCCAGTATTTCTATCATGGGGGGCTAACTTCATGGAAGTTAAGGTTTTTTGCTCATATCTCATGAACCAAAAGAGCACTAACGATGGGGCTTTATTCAACAACGAGCACTAACGAAGCACTAACGACTGACACAATTTCCAACTTCATATGTCATGTATTTCTACTGAGGGGGGGGGGGTAACTTCCATGAAGTTAGCCCCCCCAAAAAGGGTTTTCGCATATATCTATGGAACCAGAAGAGCTATAACAATAAGACTTGATCCAATGATGAGCACTATCGAAGCACTAACGATTGACATCATTTTCAACTTCATAGCTTGAGTATTTTCACTGGGGGGGGGGGGGGGAGGGGCTAACTTCTATGAAGTTAGCCCCCCCAGAGTTTTTCACATATATCTCTGGAACCAAAAGAGCACTAACGGTGGGACTTGAAGCACTAACCAGCACTAATGAAGCACTAACCATTAATACTATTTTCAACGTTAGTGCTTCCATGGGGGGGGGGGGGCTAACTTCATGGACCTTTATAAATGTCTGTTGCTTCAGTGAGAAAATAATCAATCACAAACTACCTCACTCCTCATTTGTTTAGTATATGCTCTTTGGACTGAAATATAACATTGAGGTTTGAAGAGTCGAAATTAGTTGTGGTCACAAATACATATATATACATAAAATATAGCCTAGTGTTGACATAAGTTACTTTACTGTAATTTTCGTTTTTGATACTTTGTTCTCTATTGATGAAGCTCTAGCCCTCCATGTGCCAAAAAATGAACAAAAAGAAAAAGACATAGAAGATGAACACAAATAACAAGAAGGGAAAGATAGACTAGAAAATATATTATTAAATCAATTTTTAAATAAGCCATGTCACATTCTAAAAACCCAGATTCAACTATATCAGGCAGCCGGCTATTTTTCAATACTTTTACCAGAGAATAATGTTGCGCAACAGGGAAAAGGTGTTGGAGCTCTAAAAGAGAATGAAAACAATGGCGTCTCAAATGTGCAAATAGTAGAATAGCCTATTGTGAAAAAGTGGCTGACTCTGTGATGCGAGTGTGCTTGCCAGTGTAGGTTACGCGCTGGAACTGGAGTTTGAGAAAAATGGCCAAGCAATGTTTTGGCAATGCAAAATGATACCCTTCGAAGGGTTATCGATGGCAATGCATTAACAGAAGCTCGTTTCGCTGTTCTGTCTCCTAGCATAGTGTTAGCTCAATGAGCTGAGATAAACTGCTAGACATCGCCAACAAATTATTTCATCTAAAATATTCTTTGGCTCTTTCAGCCATTATTCACTCATTGGCAAGTCAATCGGTAATGCGGACAGACAATAGCTAGATCAACTGTATGATACAATTTTTTACTAAGTGAATTCAACGATTTGCAGTCAAATTTTTATGAAGAATGAGTAGAATTTATTTACTTTGTAGGCCAAACGTTTTCGAGTCTTTGAGATCCATTTTCAGAGGCGTCCTCCTTGATCATCGATGTCAGTTTTTTGGTTAGAAGAATATTTGTTCATTGAGGATGTTTTGTTTATTGTGAGTGGTGTGTTTGTATATTTCAAATTGTTCCAAGGTGTTGAGTTCGCGTTCTTTAGATTTTGAAATATACAAACACACCACACACAATAAACAAAACATCCTCAATAACAAACAACTAAATTTGATCAGTGCGGAAATGATGCCAAATTATTTTGGCAACTGATTAACGAATTGGCTGGGAAAAAAATTAATAAAGATAGCTTCCCAATCAAAAGGTTTCTGCCTAATATTCCAAATATAACCCCCTCTTTTTGCAGAGAAGTAGCAGATGACTTTAATATGTTTTTTGTGGCCGTCGGGCGGCGTCTGGCCGATTCAATTGACTCAGGTGGTGCATTGATTGTGGATGATGCCAACCTTGTGCTGTGCACAAAATTTAAATTCCAAGCTGCGTCTGACCTTGATGTTATAAGACATGTGACTTCACTGCGGGGTGGGTCAGCGCCCAGCTGTGATGGGGTCTTGGCCTCTTTGTTGAAAGATAACATCTATATTTTCCTTAAACCTTTTCTGTATATAATACATTTAAGTCTGGAAAATGGCGTTTTCCAGGTATCTTTAAGGTTGCCAAAGTTTTCCCTCTTTATAAATCAGGCACTTATACTGATAACAATAATTTCTGTCCAATTTCACCTTTAATCATGTTCTCCAAGGTGCTTGAGAGAATAGTTAGGGAGCAACTAGTTGCACCTATTTGAAAGTAAATAATACTCTGACAGACTGCCAATATGGCTTCAGGAGTGACAAGAGCATTTCTGACATTCTTTTTAATGTAAGTAGGGAACTGCACTGTGCCCTTTCACAGAGTATGAAAGCATTCATAATATTTCTGGACCTCAAAAAGGCCTTTGATAGTGTGGATATGGGAAAACTCCTCTATCTATTTGTCTATTTAATGAATGATTCGATTCACATTGGTAAATTACTTATGGACCTTTAGTCTACGTTGTACATTTTGCATAAAGACACATTACTCCAAAACCATTAGAGATATCAATTACAAATTTTTAGGACACATTCCTTATATGATTTAGCAGTTCCGCACACAAGCTTTTCTCTGTAAAACAATAATTATAAGTCAATTAAAAAAAATTCTGAAAAATCATAGAAAGTATTCTGATAATTTTTTTTCAAACCCTTCTCATGCAAATCTAGGAAAAAGTCTATTATTTCAAACAAAAAAAAAAGTTACTTTGATATCTTTAATGGTTCATAAGTGATGTGTCCTGAAGTTAACATTATGTAAGATGTGAGGTTGCACTCTCCACTAAACTATACACATTCAGTGTATTATACTGACTGATTACTGTATGTAATTGAATACATTCGATGACAAATGCGTTATTTTCCAGTATTCAATAAACATTTTCTCAGGTTAGAAGTCCTTTAACAATAGTTTTTTGAGATGCTTTGCTTACAGTGGAAAATGAGTTTCAAATCGATTTCAAATGTAGATTTTAAATTTGAATTGAAAATGATGGAATTTTAATTCCATCGATTTCCCTAGTATCTTATACATGAACCACTATCTGTGTGCTAAAATATTTGATCATTCCATGATTTCTATGGTTAACAAAAGTGCTATGCGCAACAGAAGCGACAATACCCATGTATTCTATCAGCACATGCTTCTTGTATAGACCATGAAAACCCCTTTTGCCGCACGGTAGGTATTTTCGTTAAACACTTCTGATTGAAAATTGATCTGTCTGGAGTGATGCTGCACATAAATTGACTGTATTATGTTCCCAAAGTCGTAAATTGAACTACTAAAATATATTATAATTATTTACATTATTCATCAGTATTGTATCACATTGTGTGTAGTTTGATAAATAGATTGAATAGTGGAGAACATTTATATTATTCACACAAATTCGCTTCCAGCTGATGTATTATATTCATAAGTATTAACAGTCATAATTATTTCATTTGAATAATCTTTACGCTCAAGACTGCGCTTGGATGGGTGACCGTGCTTCAATGACTTGATGTTACAAGCTTTATTATCACTTACCCGGTGGTTCGGAACCCACCTAAAATAGTAGGTCCACCATGTTCCCCATAACATGGCACAAACGGCGAGG